>JARFXV010000846.1:0-447500 GCA_031761425.1 Cosmopolites sordidus | reverse complement strand
TTCCATTCGGCACTTTGACGCTTGGTTTCTTTCATATTGAAAACACCACGTCTCATCACCAGTAACAATGTTGTACTTTGTTTTCGTCCTTTTTCGACTATTTAATCAAGTCCTTGTAATGTTGGATTCGGAGCAATTTTTAGTCATACAAACCTTTCGAACTCCTAAATGATCGGTCAAAATGCGATGAACTGAATCTTTGGACGTTCAATTCCAATCCCATGTATCGCAACGAAGATTTTGGCTGATTATAAATTCACGTACAATTTCAATATTACTTTGAATAGCAACAGAATTTTTCGGACCAGGATGTTCGTCGTCCTTGATGTCCTCTCGACCTTCTTTGAATCGTTTAAACCACTCGAGGACGGTTTATCCACCGGATAAACAATCCTTACCATACACTTGTTTCATTAATTGAAACATTTCGGTGAATGTTTCACTAAATTTAAACCAAAACTTAATATTCGCTCTGTTTTCGATGTTCATTTTTCGACCGATGGTATAAACACACTGACACTTTAAACGCGATTACTCGGCTTCTAATGATCCGAATATCGTAAAATTGTCAGAACATCAGTGAATGATGCACCTTTCCAACGCCTCTAGTTGACCCCAAATAACTATATTTAAAAAGTCCTTTTCCGTGAGACGCACTTTGTATGTTTATTTCCTCTTTAAGTTTTGTGTATAATAATTTTTGCAAATTATGTCCATCAAAAGTGAGCCGTTAGCAACAAAGCATCTTTTGCTCTTTTTAACACATTTTCCATATATTTTGTCAACATATTGCTGTTAATGATGCGATTTCAGCACTTGAGTTTCTGTGTGGTTTTGGGGTCTATTTATGTAAACGTTTTCCTTCAAAAATCCAAAAAAAAATTATCTGGAGCCATACAATTAGGAGATCTGATGGCATTACAATATTATTATTATATGTAGACAACAAGTCTTGAACAATTTGAATCTTATAGAAAAACATGCTCAAATCACTTCTCCAAATTTGGCGTAAACTATGTGAAATTCTCAATTATGTACCACGCTGCCGAATCGATGTTTCTAGAGATTCCTCCATATTTTGTTCAACGCGTGCAATATTTTTACCTCTTCGCACTTTTCTTGGACTGGAGACGGTATTCCCAAGTGTTTCGAATTCCTGAAGCTAATTGAATAAATAAAAAATTGTCGTTTTATGAGGCGTCGCATGATTAGGATATTTTCACCTAAATTCACGTTGAATTGTAATAATTGAATTAGTTTTTTAAATGTAAATTAGAACAATTCCTCTGCGTTTTTTTAGCGTGTATTTTCCATAATAGAACTTGCACGTCTGTAATACATAACAGCCAAACCTAAAAGATTATAAATATCACGAAAAAAAATGGCGCCAAACCAAGATGGTAGTGTGACACTTGCCCTACCCTAAATTTTTATAATATTAATTGCTCTACTACTGAATTCGATAAATGTTAAAGGAATAATGGATTAAAATTGTTAGTAATAAAGAATAATATTTACCGTGTAAATCATAACTTTACTTCGAATTTGTAAACCTTTCCCTTAACTGATCTTATTCGTAATTTATTATTTTTAGAAAATTGGTTTTCCGTTCATTCATTTTCATAAATTTTTGATTGCATACTGTTGCTTGAAATTGTAGTACATTTTTCTGAAATTTTTATTTAATTCCATTTATCAGCCCCACATCATCGGCAAATTCATCAAAAAGCAATCCACTGATGTCGTTTATGGTACACTAATCTAGTTTAGTTAATATTCGTTTTTCTTACTGAACTTTTGAGGACAGTGGATAGCCTTGCTTGCCTTTCTTAGACACCAAAAACTATATTTGTTAACTATATATATTATATATTATATTATATATTATATTATATATTATATTATATATTATATTATATATTATATTATATATTATATTATATATTATATTATATATTATATTATATGTTATATTATATATTATATTATATATTATATTATATATTATATTATATATTATATTATATATTATATTATATATTATATTATGTATTATATTATATATTATATTATATATTATATTACATATTATATTATATATTATATTATATATTATATTTTCTAATGAAAATTTTATATTCAATTAGTTAAATAGATAAATATGAACTAAAATTGGTGAAAAAGTGTCGATATCCAGTATTTTTTTAGAATGTTTTCCCAATGATCTTCTTAAAACAAACAGTTTGTCAACATATGAAACAATTTGTATAAAATAAGTTTTCAATTCTAGCTTTCTTCATACAGTTAATTTTTTGGTTCGCAAAACTGAACATTTATAACATCAATTCGTAGAATTATAGAAATCCGTGTTGGATTATCCAACTCATTTTAAACGATTTCAAGAAGGCACACAATTTAGAAGAAAACGAAATATACAATGTGAAATAAAGAAAGAAATATTGAAAGGAAATAAATAAATATATATATATATATATATATATATATATATATATATATATATATATATATATATATATATATATATATATATGAACATAGGTAATTAATAGATAGCAAAATACTATCCAGGAGAATAAAGCTACGAATATATGAATCTATTTTCATACTTTGCTAGCGAAGTATAGATGTTGAATGGAATTGAACAGAAAATGATGAAATGTGGAAGAGGAAATGTCCAAGAAAAATATATAATATATATAAGATAAACAAGATTGAGATATATGGGAGAGGAAATCGAACGATGAGTTAAGAGAATTAAACAAACAACCTGACGTAATAGTGAACATAAAAAATTAAAACATGTGTTAAAGATATTTTTTCTTGTTTTGGGTTTTTCGCCACGATCTAAAACTCAAACAATATCAAAATATCTGTTCTTATGTAAATAAAGAATCACTGGGTAAAAACAAAAAAACCAAACGGAGACAAATTTCTCAGTGATTCGTTTTTGTAATAAATTTGCCTAACGAACAAAATTTTAAAAATATAAAAATGTTTTAAAATAAATACAAACTTTTGAAATTTAATGTTTCGGGAAGTATTTTGCTCTCGTTTTCAAAACGAATCTAAAAAATTAATTGTTAATTTCTATATATAATGTAAAGATAGTAAAGCAAAGTTTTGGGGTTAAAGGCGCATCAGCAACTGAGAAGGTTATTTAGGACCTACAGCTTAACGTAGGTTCCGAACCACGGTCATCAGCTACCGAAAACTCCGATCAGCCCCCCCCCCCCCCCCCCTTGGGCTATCAACCCTTGGTTTTGTGCTTAACCGAAATTATTTCGAGAAGCCTACCGACTGGCGAGTGACCAACGTAGAAAACCTCTCAGAAGGCTGACGGCTTTACCCAGCCTCGAACTGGCGTGACTGAGGTGTGATTCTTTGTCAGATTTTACACTCTTACCTAGAAACATTCACAAAAATTTTAGAAAAACTGTTTTGCCTAGCACGGGATTCGAACCCGCTCCACATTAACGGCCGTATCGTAAGACCGACGCCTTAGACACCACAGCTAATGTGGCTCCTTATATAAAGATAGGAAGTAAATATATTTTTTTTTGTATGTCAATGATACTTACATTGACAATTTGTTTTTAATGACAACCAAAAAAAATATATAGGTGAGGTTTATTGTATGATTGTTTACTGTACTGATTGTGCATTGAAATAACTGTAATTGTGTGTTGTGTAATAAAATGTTTTTAATTGTATTCTTTAGAATCAGAAACCATATTGAATTTAAATCTACCGAAGGCATAGCAATACAGTTATCTTTATTTAAATTAATTATAGCGATTTCTTTTAATCTTCTGTATTTTGTTACCGATTCTTTTAATACCGTTTTGGATTTATTCTAATTGATTTTATGACCCGATTCCCATGCGTGTTGACAAATTTTGGATTTATTAAAATCGCCCTATCTAAGAAGATTTTTCTACTCTTTTATTCTAACATCTAACGGTCTAGATGTCTCATCTATATAAAATTTTATAAACCACATTTTTGGTATTCTATAGTGGTTTTATTAGTTTGGTTTAGTTTTTGTTAATATTGATCTAAGAGTATTTTTTGTAATATTTAATAAAAAAAAATACCCAAAAAATTTCATAGATAAATCGTTTAAAACTTTTGATACCAGACAAAACAGAAAAGTTATTAACAACAATAATAATAACTCTCAGACAATTAACCTCACAATTCCTTACATCCGAGGTATTTCTGACACAATTAAAAGAGTAGAAAATAAATACAACATAAGAACGACATTTAAAACAAAAAATACTCTTAGATCTATATTAACAAAAACGAAATCAAACTAATACAACCACTATAGAATACCACACAACATAGAAATACCATATATACATAGAAATACCACATAACACACAACAAAATACCAAAAATGTGGTTGATAAAAGTCCCTGCGAATGTGGAAAATATAGGTCAGACATCTAGACCGTCAGATGTTAAAATAAAAGAAAAACTTACTTAAAAAGGGCGATTTTAATAAGGAACTGAATTTTATAAGGACAGGAGAGGCTGATCTCCCGGAATGGGGACGTAAATTGGCCACCAAGATCATGCGACTTGACGCCGCTAGACTATTTTTTGTGGGGCTATGTGAAGAGCAAAGCTTACGAAAATAATTCGCAAACCGTTCAACAGTTGAAAGAAGAAATTAGGCGAATAATTCGTGACATAATTCCGCAAATGTGTTCAGCAGTAATCGAGAAATTCAACAAAAGAATTTATGCAGCCAGAGAAGTCGTGGCGGTCATTTGACAGATGTTGTATTCCCCGTATAATTGTACACTATCTAGCTTCGCACTGCCATAAATAACTTTCAGGTATGTTATGAAACGTTTCTTTTATTCATTACCAACATTCGAAACCTCCTAATGGAATACCCTTTATATATATATATATATATATATATATATATATATATATATATATATATATATATATATATATATATATATATATATATATATATATATATATATATATATATATATGGGTAGTATGTCACTGTCATTAAAAACAAATTGTCAATATATCATTGACATACACAAAAAATATATTTACTTCCTCTCTTTACATTATATATAGAAATTAACATATTTTATTTTTTAGATTCGTATTGAAAACGGAAGAATACTTCCCGAAACGTTAACGTTCAAAAGTTTGTATTTATTTTAGAACATTTTTATATTTTTTAAATTTTGTTCGTTAGACAAATCTATTACAAAAAATCACCGAGAAATTTGTCTCCGTTTGGTTATTTTTTGTTTTTACCCAGTGATTCTTTATTTACATAAGAACAAATATTTTGATATTTTTTGAGTTTTAGATCGTGCCGAAAAACCCAAAAAAAGAAAAAATATATGAACACGCCACAATCACTCAGACATTATGTGTTAAAGATGACCATCGAACGGATACCCATGAAACTTTTAGACTGCTAAATAGGAGGAACAAGAAGACAGGGGCAGCCTAGATTGAGATGGATGAACACTGGAAGGAAAAAGCGATAGAAAAAATGGTGACAAATAATATTCAATCATGCCATGGGCCAGTTAGATCTGCCAAGCTAGCTTACACACACACAAATCTTTGACGTTTATATCTGATTAATTATGGTGGTTATTACAAAAGTGGATGCCTACTATAACACAAGTCAACTCAATTTAAACTTTTTTGAGGTAATATTGATGAAAATATATGTATATAAAGTTTTTTGTATTCCTTAATTCGAAAATGAAAAGCTAATTACTGTAACACGTACAGTTCTTTGAAGTTAAAACTTCCATAGCCGCGTTGAGCGATTTTCGGTAGGGGTAAAACTTATGGGTTTACATAACCGACATGCTAGTGACGTGTTGCCAATTGTGTTTTAATTGTATTTTAATGTGTTTTAAATTAAATTATGTTTTATATAATGATTATTTTAATTGTTTAATTGTAGAATCACTGTGCAGTATAAGGGTGAGTACTTAATTTGCCAATATTTTTATGTAGAAAAATGAATAACAAAAACAAAGCATATATTTTCGAATATTTCCAATATTGGTATCAATATATGCGTTAAAAAATTTTATATTATTTATTTTTCTAATATTTAATCTCTGAAATACATCGTGCAGTGAATATTTCATAGTGGCTTATAAGTTATGTTACTAGCGTGGTAAAACAGATTTCTAGTTGTTCGATAGTATTTTTGTCGCGGATTTTAAAATTAAAAATTCTATAAAATTTTATAATAAATTTGTCATAATTGTCAGAAATAAAATACGTGTTTTGTTATTTTTTGCAAAATGATTATTTATAAACCTATATCATTGAATTTCACCATTAGAACTTTATAAAAAAGTATTGTAATATAATTAGTTTTTCTAAATGACCATTTTCTATATTTGTTTAGATCCTCGATCCTACGTGAAAAAAAAGTATACATTTTTAAAGTATACATTTAAAGAATAATTAAGTTAAAAATTCAAAAAAAACACAATAATTCCAAAGTTTCAAGTTTTCACTTCTGTCGCCTATCTTTTTTTTGTTACAAGGTGTCGGTGGTGGGGAAAAAAAGAACACAATATATTTTTACAATCTGATATTTAGTTAATATAAACATGTAAAATGTATTAAATTTATGCAAAGGCATTACTGAGGATAATGTGACTAAAAAATGTATTACATGAGATGTCATACAGCCACAAAAACTTTCCCTTTTTCTTCTTGAGTCCTATTCCATCATCCCTTTAAAAAAAACAGCAGTAGACGCCCAACATAGATGGGTTCCAGCATGCCTGATATCTTGCTTTCATCGTTCTGATGACCTGTTGACACTTCTCTCCTTGTCCGTCGCCTACTGCACACAAAAATTCAAATGGGAGTGTAATAAATGCATTTTTTAAGGACATACGACGGTTGAAACGGACAGAAATCCTCTTACTACACTTACAAAACACTTTCAAGCAGCCAATTCACTTTCATTTAATTTTTCTTGAATACGGAGATACGCCTAAAAGCTTCATTATTTGAAGTCCAATAAATATGCCTTCTTTTAGTTTTGCATCACTTAACTGAGGAAATATTTCTTTTAGGTACTTGAAACCATTACCTTGTATGTTAATGGCTTTGACAAAGTTTTTCGTTAGTTCTTAATATAGAGAGGCAGAAGAAGCAGCTTTTCTGGGTTAACAAAGAGAGCATAGTTTATGTTTGAAGTACTAATCAGTTGTGGATCAGATCCTGAAGAAGAATTAGAATCACCGGAAACATATTGTTCAGGTTTAAAGGCACAATCGGTAATCGGTACCGGGTTATGAGGAACTGGCCTAAGTGCAGAATGCAAATTTGGGTGCTGAATTTTGTCCCTTTAATTTTTTGAAATCCCTTCTGTCTTAATGATACAGAAGTAACAATCACTTACATGGCCAGAAGGTTCTCTCCAGTAGCAATCACTTACATGGCTAGTAGGTTCTCTCCACACCATAGGATCAGCAAACTGCATAGAATTTTTCAAGCGATGCATCCACTCCACTAAATTTACGTGACAACTCTCACAGCAAACGTGAGGAGCTCAACTTTTATATTGATCTCCAATTTGTCACTTAAAAAATAAAAGATAGGCTTTTTTTGACTTCCTCGGATACAGATCTAGCTTGCAACTTTAAAATAAATCGTCCGCATATATAATAAAACTTATCCGCTGGATTTTTGCAAAATCGACGTCTAGAACTTGCCATTTTATATAAACTCGACTGAAACACTTGACTATACTATAAGCGAACGACACAGAAACAGACTAAACTATAGAAAACAATAGAACTGCCCTTAAAGGTTCGTAAAATACTGGGGAAGTACCCTCTCTACGGTCTTGTTGTAGAAAGAAAATGGAATGTGCTAGGCCATTTCCATGAGAGGATGTTTTAATAACTAAATGAAACCTAAATGAAACGAAAAAAGAGCGTTCTCATCAATGTTACAAAAATCATGTGTAATTATACATTCAAATGATCAGCCGGTACTTCATCTGCGATTGTATAGTCCTACGTAGTAATTTTCCAAGCTTATAAATGACAGATGTCAAATAGAAAAGTTAACTACTTTGACAGCAGACAAATGGCAGACAATTCGAATCCATCAAGTCTTATTGAAATAACCCTTAGATTAAGGATTTTAGCTAATTTAACATATATAGTGGTTTTAATAAAATTAGTATTATACTTTATGCTGATACTCTATTATAATGTAGTTAGTATATATTAGTAATTCTTAAATGATCACCGATAGAAGCTTATCGCAATATACACTGAACATAACAGTATCAATCTAATTATTCGAAATGTAATCTGTAACCCGAAACTCGTCCGGCGCAATCTAGTGGATCGAAAATTAATCTTTTGGCTGCTGAAATCTCCTTATCGGAATTTCCATTTTACCCGAATAAAACTCCGAAATTGCCTGTCTAGTCATTCTATTCGATATATGAGACTATCCCGTTTATTATCAGTTTCCTCAATGGTGTATGGTTAAATTTATAAAACTATTTAAGATTTTTTTTCCTTAAATATCCAAAACATAATTTTTAAATCTCAGTACTTTTAAAAGTTTGTATTTTGGATAGATAACAAGTCGATTTACAAATTCATATGCACATCGTTGAGTTCTTGTAACGGATAAGAGGGTTATATAGAGCGCGTGTAGAATATGACAATTTATTCATGGAGCATTACACTGTTCAACGTATTAATAAACAAAATAGTCTAATTTGAACTTTAGAAAATATTTGTAACGTTCACGAAAAACCGCCCTATCTTAAACGAGTTGCAGCTTTGTTTGATGGACCTAGAAAAATATGCAATTCAAACTAAATTTATTTAAAAAAATATTAAACTTCAAAACGAAGTAAAACTATCCATGCCTACGGTGAATATAACCTGAAAAATCAGTTTTAGACACGCTGTGGTTCGAAAAGCAACATTTGAAACACTGCCTTGTTTTTACCTTTAAACTGAAAAAATAACGCTGCGGAAGCTCAGGACATGATTTGTGGGGCTTTTGCAGATAATGCCATTTCGTATAGTAATTGAACGCATCATTCCAGAAAGGACAGGAGTCCATTCATTAAAACTTTTCAGTATCAACAAAAATATGTTTCTTATAAAAAAAAGTTTATGGTGCTAATGAAACTAAACATAGAAGTTGATAAATAAAAACATACATCATTTTTGTGAGATTTATTTATTATAAAAAAACATTTATCATACAGATATCTTTAATTAAAATGTTTAGACTAATTTCTTTTTCGAAATGACTTCTTAGAGATAAACACAAATTTAAAAGATTTCTTTTCAGAAGAAATGTTAGTTAATCATCATGATTTTCTTGATATTCACTGTTTGCTGAAGTTGTTGGCCATACAAAAACTTCTGTATAAAAATGTTGATACTTCCCTGGAATATTTTTTTCAAAACTATCATTTTCTTTTCATTGATTGCCACTTTACCAGCATATGCAGGAGTATTACTTCATGGAAAGGGCAACCTGGTGCCCATCCTCTGTAAGAGCTGGAATTTATAACTGATTAAACAATCTATGGATTCACGTGTTGTCACAAGACCTGGTGTGGACTTGGAAACTGTGAGTTGTGACACCTTGGAAATAGCAAATTTTTTTGGTCCTTGGGTACGCCTCTGCCACAGGTATCCACAGATAGCACCAGTTTCTTATAATGGTTCGGGCATCATTTTTTTACGTCTATAATATTTTGTTTTAGACCTTCTTGAAAAGAAGGATTCTTTTCAACCAATATCTAAAAGTATGTGTCTTTTTTACCTTGTATGGCATTTTTACTATCAAAACATCTTCAGATATATCCTCTATACATTTTAAATTACATCCGTAAATAAATAAAATGATAAACATTATCTTGAAATAATAAAATAAGTGGTATAGTGGTAACATCGTGAGGAAACAAATGAGTTGAGATCAAATAAGAAACAAAAAACTAAGCTGCAATCAGCTCCCATTTGTCTTGGTGCCACATCTTTCCTTTTATGGTTTTTATGCAGTTCCTCAGCAATTTGGCTTTTTTTTTTGTATTATGTTTATAGTTCTGAATGTTCCTTACACCAGACACTCATTTTCTAGATTTATAAGCATTTTTGGCAAGCCAGCGATTCTTCATTTGATAAAGATAAAGTTCAGCGGCGTTCCGTATCACTTGATGTTGATTTGACTTGACTTGATTCCGTTTCACACTTATGAAAGGGGCGTAAGTGTCCTTTTTATACAGACTTAAATTTTCGATTGTTTTATAAGTTGGTTTGTGGTACATGAAGATGTGCCCTCTTCATAGGGAATATGAAAAACGCTTCAATGAATAAAATGGTGTCATAAAGTGATATTTGAAAAAAAATGTGACTTGTGTCCCTTTCGAAATGATGGGTTCAATTGTAAAAGTGGTTCCGGCAAAATCAAACAGGAAATAATGCATAATGTTGACTTAAACGAAGCATAACGTCTGGGACAACCAAGAAAAGTAAAGGATACAGAATTGAAAGCACTGGAAGAAAATCATTTGTTGTTCGGACAGGAACTCGGAGTATCACTGCAAGCCATTTCTAAAGGTTTGCACAAGCTAGAGAAAATTTAAAAGGAGAGTCGTTGTGTGCCATATGAACTCATAGCTGAAAATAAGAGTAAACATTTTGATATGAATGTTTCATTGCTCTCCAGATTCAGGAAAAAGAACCTTAAGAGTTGAAAATCATGGGTTAATCCTGGATAACCATGACAGTACCTTAAAATCAAATATCCAAGCCAAAAAGGTATTGATGTGTATATGGTTAAATCAGCTGAGCATCGTATATTATAATTTGCTCCAATCAGGTCAAACGGCCACTTCTGATGGTGCCATCATCAGCAACTGATTCATGAGAGTAATGTTTTCGAGAAAAAGAGGCCTCATATTGGCAAGGCAAGAAGGGAAGTCATTTTGCTTCAGGTCAACGCAAGGCCACATAAGAAATGCGTGCTTTTATCTAGGCGAAATCTATGGAAACCTATGTGCCATGACAGAGGTGTTTTTTACACCAACTAGATGATGCCGGCCTTAAACAATTACGGTTCCAGCAGGACACTAAGACAACTTGGGCACCAATGGATTTATTGCACCAACAGTTTCCTGGTCGCGAATTTTACGAAATGTCAACATGAAAAGGCCAGAAAGATCTTGTTAATCAACGGGTGACTTTTTTTGGAGTTATCTGAAATCCAAGGTCAACGACATCAATGCACAAACAGTTAACGACTTCAAAAACGAAATCCGACGTGTCCTCAATGAATCAAAGATTATGCGAAATTTTAATCGAAAAAGTTGCAAAAAGAATAAAAATGTTCAGCCCGAGATCGACATTTATCCGTCATAATTTTTCAGCCTTAATCCGAAAGTATGTACTTCAATATTCAATGAAAATCCAATTCCAATATCACAAATCATATAAAACATTTTCCAATATGGGGTCAAATCAGTTCTGTTAAGGCATTTCGGTTCCTTTTTGTGAATTAAACCATTACCACTTAAAACATTGTTAAGATCAAATTTATCAGAAAACTCATATTGTCAGATTAGGTGAGAATAGTGATAAATGTGATTTTTTATTAATATTCATATAATTTTAAGAATATTCTATGGTAATACAGCTATAAAATGTTTATAAAATAATGAATATAATATAATGAATTATTAAAATAACAATAAATTGTATGAGTTCATAATTAACACGCTAATAATTAAGCAGCTGTCAAAATGCAGTGAGTAGATATATGACAATTGACATTCTTAAGAAATAAACTTGCAGCGCCATTTATCTGTCATCCCATAAACGTTTCAACGCAAGGTGCGGCATATTGTTATCTAGAGAAGCACCATGTACGTCAAGTTCTCACAAATTTGAGTATAAAGGACTTCATGATTCATTAAAACCACGTGTCTACCCATATTGTAGCGAAAACTGAATATAATTTAAATGAAAATGTCATTCCGATAATTTCTCAACGTCAAAAAGGATTTACGTGGTCTTCAATTTAATTTAGAAAATGAGATCGATACCACCATAATAGAGTTGATTCAATTCGTATTGAAAAACTTATGGTATGACGCAGAACATCTATTGGAAATTGGTTTTAAAAATACATCGATGATGAAGAAAACTGCTTTGAACGGGCGTAAAATTTTGTTAAAATATTCTATTCAGAATGGGCTTTAAAATAATCAAATTAATAATCTAAAAGAAAATCTAGGATGTTTGATTATCATAGAATATAAAATAAAAGCAACTTCCCACATGAAAAAATTTGGAACCGTAATGTTAACAATTCAGTAGTTTTTCGCCATCATGATATTTTAAAAAGCAAATAAAAATTTATAAAATACAATATATTGTTATACGATTTGTGTAAATAAAGTTATGAGACTGGTGGTGTAGCATTCACCTGGTAACACCCTTGGTCAACATCTGATGCATCTTCAGTACGAGTTTGAACTCCTTAAAGTCACTTAGTGGTCCGTAGCAATTCTTTTAGTAATTAATTTACAACATAATTAACATTAATTTACAACATAATTAACATTAATTTTCGAGCAACCGGTGCGCTTTAAAGTTTTTCAGGCTTATAAACAAAGTACGATGGAAACGTTTGCAAAATTTCAACAGACCTAGGGAAACAGCGTTTTGCCAAGCGCGCAGGTTTTCAAGTGGTTTAAGGCATTTTCAGAAAGCCGAGGGTCGATCTAAAGATGAACCTCGCCGCGGAAAGTCTTCAAATGCTATTGATGCAAATATTTACAGAATCCGGGATCTTGTACGTTCTGATCGTCGGTCAGAATGATCGAAGAGAGTTGAATTTGACTCACACAATCGTTCATCAGATTGAGGATGAAGAAAATCTGCGTGGTTCCGTAAAACCGTCAAAGTGGTTCCGTAAAACCGTTCTCAGGATCAAAAGGATCACAGGGGGGAAACATCTTGACTTTTTGAGGCAGATTGAAAATTACCGTTATTTTCAGAAACATATGTTTACTGGCGATGATTTTTGAATTTGTTAATTTGATCCAGAACCGACGCGCCAGAGAGAGGAATGGTATACTACAACCTCATCATGACCAAAAAAGTCAGAATGAGCAATTAAAGATCAACAGAATACCAATTTGCTTTTTTGATAGCCAACGACAAATTCGTGTCAGAACGAACGTTAAGAATATCTGGGTGCTGTATCATAACAATACGCCCTGCCACTCAGCGTTTTCAATTAATGAGGTTATGGAGAAGTAAAAACATCACTATGGCTCAGCATCTTCCTTATTCGCCAGTTTTTAATTTTGCGACCAGTCCTTGTGACTTTTTCTTTTCTTAAAATTGAAAATTTACCATAAAGAACATCAATTTGAGACATTGGAGAACAGTGAAAATGCCATAACCAACCAGATGAAAACGATGACAGTATCTGAGTTCCAGCATTGCGGCTATGTGGCTTCCCAAGGCAACTACTGTGAAGGAGAGAATGTTGAGTTGTATTTTCAATTGATGTCATTGAGTATCATTGCTTTATACACATAGGACCTACTACAGGTACTATCTTCGTAAATTTATCTCAAATTCGACTGACGACAAGTCCGTCAATAATAATGATTCACTACTATAAGGCTAATCTGTAGCACATATTGTAGCGATAAACTGTAAAGCTTTTAAGAGGAAAAATCTTCGGAATTGTTAAAAATCTACAATAAATTACTTATGGATATTAGTTAAAAATTCCGCCTAAAAGAAATTATTTTTTTGCTGTTGATTGAGTTGAGTTGATTCCAAAGTAGTTAATGGTCAGATAGAGTTTAGGCGCCATCTGGAGGCTAGTGTGGTTACCGCTGTTGGTTTGGTTAGTCGATCTCAAGTGTTCGCTGCGGTTTTTAAAATGGATAAAAATATCGAACAAGGAGTTTGCTTCAAATTTTGTGTTATCAGCGAAACTTCTTGCACTGCATCATTTAAACTATTTTGGGAGGCCTACGACGAGTCAGCTATATCAAAAATATGAGCATACGAGTGATACAATGCATTTAAAGAATACGAAGAAGTGGTTGAAGATTTGCCTAGTTTCATTTGACGTTCAACCTCCTTGATTGACAAAAAGAAATGACGGAAGAAAATCATCATGATTAAAAGATGTGACTGAGTTTCACATACCTTAAAACCTATTCGAACCATTTGAGTTGATGTCTCACAATAGTAGACGCGTTACAGAATGGTTTGTTTCAAAGGCGCAAAATTTTCTCCAAAAAGAGCACTGCAATTAGGCAGCTGAAAATGTGGTTGAAATATAGGTTTCTGAATTTGACATACAAACAGTCTAATAAATTTTAGAACGATGCTTTGATAATGAACCGAAACCGAAAATTATCACGTTAAAGTCACTTGAGAATTAAAGTCATATTCATTGTTTTCCTTAACTATTGTTGGCTTGAATGGTGGTCAAAGAAAACAGTAACTTTATATGACAGTATTTAAATGACACTTTAATCGATCGCTACAAACAAGTAACACCAAAAACATGCTTCTGAAGCTTCACCCCTTGTAACGAATTATATTGGAGAAATATTATAGTTATTTGGTTATATACTTGCGCCAATTGTGTGTCAGTTCGAAAAGTCTTCGAACAACTTGTATGTTAATGGTCGACCCAATGGTTGTTCCTTTTTCTTGTACTGTGAGTCGACCTTGACTAAATTCACCACTGAAAATGTGCGCGACGCTTAAATTCGATAAATCAGTTATGTGCATTTCTATTAGATGGTAGTTCAGTGCTAAAACGTCCTGACACGAAAATGTTCACACTATTATTCCAATTCGCACAAATTTGGTTTCTTAAAGCCATATGAATCCGCTTGACGTCTCTTTATTTCCAAAATAACACTGCTTAAAACTTAAATTTACAGTTCCTATTACGATATGGCAAAAAAACAATCTAAAAATAAGATCATTTTTAAGTATCCCATAAACACCATAAAATTAACAAGAAAAGTAACTTTTCATTTAGAGGAATGAAGAACATTAATATACTATTAACAACATCCAGTAGTTTTCCCTCGTGGCGAAATCTAATATTACCGTACAAAGGAAACAAATATAAATTCCAAAATATTTAGATTCGTGAAAAGGCTACAACGTACAGTATATTGTGATTACTCCAATTTAAACATGCTAGAAATTTACGAGAATATAAAATGATTATTAGCTAGAGCATGTAAAAATCGCCAAAGATCAAATGCAAGATTTATTTTTTTTATTTCCGTTACGATTTCTTCAATTATTTATTTAAGAAAATTGAGATAAAGAGATTATGCTTCTACAGAAAATTGTGATTATGCCTAATTTCCATATACATTTTCCTAGAAGATTTAATATAATCTAAATATAGTTTTTGAAAACCTTGGCATTCATTTAAATGGCTTTTACTTCCTCGATTAAAAATTACTATAGCAACGTTTTATTTTAATGTCAAGATATTTTTATTTGAACCACAAAATAGATTCAAAGCCAATTTTATGTTTCGTGTTTTGATACGATGAAAGTATCAACCCACTTACGCAAATCTTCATTTTTTACTGTTATGAATGGTCTGAGCACAGCACAGCCTTGTATTAGATATTCGTAAAATGCGGCAAAAGTATCTGCAATCAGGTAATCCTGATAGTTTAGACCAGGTGTTAAGAATAGGGCCTAAGGTTTTTAAGAATAGGGCCATGTAAGAGTATTGAAAGTGCGAAATGGACCGGCTTAAAAAATTATTCACATTGAAAATTAAAAATAAAACTACTCAGATATTTTAACTTGCCACCGGCTTTGAAACAGGGCTAATGAACTTTATCAATCATCATCACTCAGGCAGTGTCCATCAACTGCAAAACGAAGGCCTCTTCAGCATGTATTCAACTCGCGCGGTTCTAAGTTTTCCTATGACATTCTGGTCCAATATACTCGTGCTGCACGGGTGAACTTCCTTAGCTTTTTAATAATTTTCTCCACGGGCCCCGTTCACAATTTTTCGGTCATACTTGGTACTTACCCGAGGTTAGACGGGTCACGAACGGTTTCGCACAGTCTGACTGCTGCGACCGTTTACCGCAAGATGGCGTGGCTACATGTGATTGCAGCCTCCATTCGACATGGTAAATTTAAATGGTCATGGCTTTAGTCGTTCCTTCATCCGCTTTTCAGGTGTCCAGCTTGAGCCCAACTGATGAAGGCTTAAGGCCAAAAACCGGTCTTGGGAGGCGCTGGCTGGCGGTTTGGATGGCGGATGAAGGAATGCCAAAGTACGACGTGGAGCACGGGTGAACGTTCTTAGCGTTTTAATCATTTGTTTGCCAGAACTCCTTGAAGAAATAAGGAAAAACAACCAGCGACGCAGGATTATTTATTACCATGAAAACACGAGCCCTCACACATCGGACCGAACAACTCAATATTTGACGGTCAAAACAAGGGGTTTGGTCGAATTGATGGGTCATCCGCAGTATAGTCCTGATTTCGCACTCAATGATTTCTTTTTGTGTCCGTCCGTGACGAATAAACCACTTGGTCAACGATTTTCGATGCTAGAAGAAGCGATTGATGCATGTTTTGGAGATATCTCAATTGGAATGAAAAAAGTGCTATGAAAATTGGTTCAACCTTATGCAAAAGTATATCGATCATTCGCGGAGAATATTTTGAAAAACAATAAAACCATTTTCAATGATAAATATTTGTTTTTATTTATTATTCTGGATACCTAAACAGCAACTCTCGTATTTTAGAGGCGAAGGCCTGCTCTACCCCACCGTAAATCGTGGCCCTAAAAGTTAATATTTCGAATAAGTTTTATATTTTTGAATTATCTTAGAGAAATAAGAAATAAATACAAGGTGTCCCAAAAGAAAGTTTCTTTTTGATGTAGCAATAGATGTAGCGATAGATGTAGCGATAGATGTAGCGATAAATGTAGCGATAGATTTAGCAATAGATGTAGCGATAGTAGTGATCTTTTTCAAGCGTCCCTCAAAAAAAAATTAATATTAATTATTGAAATACACATTTTAGAAAATGACTTTTTAAAAACTACTCATCTAAACGAACAGCAAAATTCCTTAGGACGGCTTGACACATATTATCTGAAATGGCTGCCATTTCGTGTTGGATATGTTCTTTTAACTGCACCAAACAACTCGGTTTATTGTTACGCAAGAAAAAGTCAGGGTTCAAATCAGGACTACGTGGAGGCCAATTTATGTCACCTCTCCTGAAGATCAATTTATTTGGAAAACTTTCATGAACTCGTGGTGGAGAATTATTGGAAGTGTGTGACTTTACTCCATCCCGCGGAAACCATATTCTTTAATTATAACCAGCAAAGTGGCTTTTCAGGCTTGGAACTGGTTCAATTTCTACTATTAAAAGCAAACATTTGGAGCGTGTTTAAAAGCCAACGGGCTGGAATCATTATATATATATATATATATATATATATATATATATATATATATATATATATATATATATATATATATATATATATATATATATATATATATGTATATATATATATATATATATATATATATATATATATATATATATATATATATATATATATATATATATATATATATATATATATACATATATATATATATATATATATATATATATATATATATATATATATATATATATATATATAAATCTTCCACCTTTAAATGATTGTTTCTTATTATAACCTAACTGTTTTGGATTTGTTATGTGTAATGGTATTAGATGCAAAAATAAAAAATATATGAAAATTTATTATTTAATAACATTGTTATATATACAACAATTATCTGTATATTTCTGAAATTAATGGTATCTTTTTATATATATCATTTCTTGTTTTTCAAAACCAGGAATTTTTATGTCGTTAAAATTAAAGTTGTATTCATATATAATATCAAAATATTAAAAAAACAATAAAAAGGAAATGATATATAAAAAAAAACAAATAATACCATTAATTTCAGAAATTATACAGATAATTTAAGTTATATATATATATATATATATATATATATATATATATATATATATATATATATATATATATATATATATATAATAACATTATTAAATAATAAATTTTCATATATTGAAAATAATACGATCGTTTGGTAAATAGGCACTGAAATGTATCGAGGTGAATGGAAATCACTTCAAACATTTTTTACCAAAAAGAGACATCTTTATTTATTAATTGTGTTAGAATTATTTTAAAATTTTCAATATTTCGTTTATACTCTCTTTTAAACCGTTTATAAACGGTTATAATAAAATAAAATTATAATTTGTAAATTGTTAATTGTTGTTATTTGTAACAATGTAATTGTTACATTGTAAAATGTTTGGGATATGTCAATGATATTTATATTGAAATTTATTGTCATTGTCAATATAAATATCATTGACATATGCCAAAAATTAGTATGTAATGTTATGATTCCAGCCCGTCGGATTTTAAACACGCTCCAAATGTTTGCTTTTAATAGTTGAAAATATATGAAATAGTTAAATTGAACCAGTTCCAAGCCTGAAAAGCCACTTTGCTGGTTATAATTAAAGAATATGGTTTCCGCAGGACTGAGTAACGTCACACACTTCCAATACGTCTCTACCACGAGTTCATGAAATTTTTCCAAACAAATTGATCTCCAGAGGTGACATAAATTGGCCTCCACGTAGTCCTGATCTGAAACCTGACTTTTTCTTGCGTGACTGACTTTTTCTATGGTGCAGCTAAAAGAACATATCCAACACGAGGTAGCCATTCCAGATAATATGTGTCAAGCCGTCCTAAGGAATTTTGCTGTTCGTTTAGATGAGTAGTTTTTAAAAAGTCATTTTCTAAAATTGTTTATTTCAATAATTAATAAAGATTTTTTTTTGAGGGACGCTTGAAAAAGATCAATACTATCGTTACATCTATCGCTACATCTATCGCTACATCTATCGCTACATCTATTGCTACATCAAAAAGAAACTTTTTTTTGGGACACCTTGTATTTATTTCTTATTTCTCTAAGAGAATTCAAAAATATAAAACTTATTCGAAATATTAACTTTTAGGGCCACGATTTACGGTGGGGTAGAGCAGGCCTTCGCCTCTAAAATACGAGAGTTGCTGTTTAGGTATCCAGAATAATAAATAAAAACAAATATTTATCATTGAAAATGGTTTTATTGTTTTTCAAAATAGTCTCCGCGAATGATCGATATACTTTTGCATAAGATTGAATCAATTGCCATAGCACTTTTTTCATTCCAATTGAGATCTCTCCAAAACATGCATCAGTTGCTTCTTCTAGCATCGAAAATCGTTGACCACGTAGTTTATTTTTCACGGATGGACACAAAAAGAAATCATTGAGTACCAAATCGGGACTATACAGCGGATGACCCATCAATTCGACCAACCCCCTTGTTTTGACCGTCAAATATTGAGTTGTTCGGTCCGATGTGTGAGGGCTCGTGTTTTCATGGTAATAAATAATCCTGCGTCGCTGGTTGTTTTTCCTTATTTCTTCAAGGAGTTCTGACAAACAAATGATTGTGTACAATTCAGAACTGACCGTTCTATGATCTAATGGCACTGTAGCCACATGCTCATTTATCTCAATAAAACAGGCCACCATTTGCTTCGAAGTGCTTCTTGCGTGAACAACTGTTATTGGATTTGGCTCATTTTGAAAAGCCTAGACGGTCGACTACTGTTTACTTTCGGGCTCATACGAAAAAATCCAAAATTCGTCACCTGTATAGATAATATACACAGCTTTTGACGCACCATGATTGTATTTTTGAGCATTTCTTTGCACCAATTGACACGAGTCTTTTTTGAGCGATTGTCAAATTATGCGAAATCCAACGATCCGATCTGGCTTCATCAGTTCGCACACAGTATCGATGTTTCTTGGCAGAAGAACCCATTTTGGATGACCTTTTTTGCATTCGACTATGACCGAACAACGGCCATGATTGAATTCACTAAATCGGTGATATACAGTGATTTTAGATGGTGCTTCATCGCCAAAAGTCGAAGTGAGTTGATCGATGTACTGTGGTTAAGATAATCCACGTCGAAAGTCGTAGTAAATCATCGCATGAAAGCGAGTTATTACGAGTTAATTCCATTTTTTGACTGAGATGAACATTTCAAGTCACTAAACAACACAAATAGCGTCCGTATGACAAAACGATCTGAGTACGTCAGAGTCAACAATGTCAAACTTTACGATGTTTATGTCAGATGTCGCCTAGCAACGCCATTGTTGTCAATTCCGGATACATAATTAACAGCCTTCGTATTCCACAACCGATAATCCAGCGGATTAAGGCTTGGACTTCCTGAAGGCCAGTCTTTAGCAGCGATTAACTCAGATCAATTGGCCTCCATCTAACTCCATCAAATAAGGTGTTATAAAGCGTCTTTACTAGCTTTTTCGAAACATCACTTTAGTAGTTGGTTTTACACATTTTGATCCCTTGCTCGCCGAAATGCAGTTGAGTGACGCCGTCGTATGACATTACCCACTAATATGTGTTCAATATATTCCCGAGAGGTATGAGCGTAAATTCTGTCATTTTGCCGGTTGAATTTCTAATCAACATTGAAAATATTTTCATATGTGAAAAGGATTTTCCTGTACCGTCTGTTCGTATACCGCGCAAGTAGCGTCTTCGCTCTCATGGCTTTTATGTAACGTATAGCAGCGGTCAATCGCGGTCTGGTAGATCTTCGGTAAGTTTCATGCCGTAAGTAAGGTAAATTCCAGGTCATGTTTAATGATGTGTGACATACTTTTCGTTTATAATTTCTTCTCTCAGGCCATGGTTTTCTGTTTTCAAAGTGGATTTCTTCGAATTCGTTCCATCACCATTTTGACAACTTCGGGGGGTCCTAGTTTCGCGTGATCAATCACTTCTTGCTTTTCCATCGACAGAGAAGATGCTGTATGGTTTTACAGAGTGATGACGACTTGAGCAAATTAAAATTCTCCTAGCAAATGTATTGCACTTGAATTAGCGCTGTAACAACGATACGATTATCTTTGATACTCCACTCCGTGGTTACACGCAGAATTCATGACACGATTACGTAGATGATCCGACTAATACCATTTCTAAAATTTAAAAAATCGTTTACTTTTTCACTCCTTTCCTCGCACTTCCAGATCTACCTAAATCCTTTAGCTGCCTATAATATTTAGCTCGATAAATACCCCAACCCAAAGTGTATACGTATGAAGTAAAAAATCTGATGACAAAATCTATAAACTATATTTTACTTTGTCGTTTTTGTATCTCTCCCCTTCGAAAAACAACAGGACCGGATGGAAAACTAAGGGAATACGCTGAATATTTCATAAAGTACAATACTCTAGAGATGGGAAGTTTGCCGACATCGCTTAAGCCGCTTCAGTGGTGATTTCAGCGGGAGATGTTCGAAATTTAATAAATTCCGATTTGGCGGTCGACAGTTGGGACACTGAAGGATCTTTTCGTCGAAAAAGTTTTGTTTTTGATGACGAAACTTATTTATTATGGATTGAATTAATTTTGTCAGCTCATATATTGAGTCTTGTATTAATATTAATAAGAGACAGTATTGGAAAAGCATTTTTGATCAAAGATTGTCAAATTTCAGATTATGAAAATGTAAAGAGTTTTCCAATAAAAGTGTCAGAACTTTGAAACGTAATAGCGACAACAGTATGTGAAATGTAAATGACATTCATAGACTGCTGTATTCAGTACATTATGTGAATTCTGCATGGAATTAGACACAGTTCAAAAGCGCGTAGAAATTGGAAGTTGGAAGAACATCTCCGTTGGGGAAAAATATTCTTTTCCGACGAATCGCACTTCTAGATTAATGAGTTTTTAATCAAACATGTCTGCAGGATTTAAGCCGATGAAATTCCTCAAAAACTTCAGGAGTTACCTCTTCATCTTCAGCATTTGGTGCAGTTTTTGGACTGATGAAGTAATAGGGCCTTATTTTTTTGATGGAACCGATGATGGAAATCGTGATACTGTTAATGGTGAACGGTATAGGAACATGCTAACAGAAAGTATCTGACCTGAACAGATAAATGTGAATATAAACAATGTTTACTTTCAACAAGACGGTTCAAATTATTATATATAAACAGACAATCGATTTATTGCAAGAAAAAAATTCTGAATGCGTAATTTCGTGAAAGGGTAATGTCAAGTGGTAACCAAGATCATGCGAGATCACGCCCTTGGATTATTTTTTGTGGATTATGTAAAATTTCTGGTTTATAGAAATAAAACCTGAACGATTCTTAGCCTTAAACGAAACATTCAGGCCACCATTAAACATACACCACGCGATATGTATAAAAGAATAATCGAAATTTGGTCTCTAGATTGTTTTCCACCAGACGAACATTTGAACGAATATTAAAAACGTAAAATAAAAATTGCTGGATTATCACTTGTAGTTATCATTGTGCCTTATATTAAACTCATTCTTATTCGACAACGAAATTGAGAAACCTGTTTTCGGAGTCAATAGTCATCACCTCTTTTTTAATTAATGATGTTAACAATACCTAGTATACTGTGAAACAAAAAAAGATGCAACATCTAATATACATATTTGAACGGAACAAAAAAATATACTCACGATATATGTTAAATGTTGAAGACAAAAATTGATACACTTTTTGGTTATTTACCTTTATGTTTTTATATATGGTTCCAAAAAATGTGTTAAAGTAAACGATTTAAAATTTTTTGTTTTTATCATGTTATGCAATTTTTCGTGTATGCTATTTAATTAAGAAATATTCTTGTTGTTCTCTCAAAAGTTCTAAAATGCTACAAGTTCGTATGTTACGCCGTTTCAGGGTATTATCCCAATTTCAAAAGAGAGTAGCTATTGGTTCGAGAACGCCAATAAAGTAATGAGTAACACTGTTTGCTTGGCAACACTCGCTCTTGGAAGGGAGGCAGGGCATCATCTGATACATATTTTCAGTACGAGTTTGAACTCCCTAGAGTCACTTGGGGGTCAGTAGAAATTCTCTTTGGGAACCGAACTTTTCTAGTGCGTTCTCAAAATTAGTGACAACAATTTCGAGCAGCGGTGCGCTATCAAGTTTTATTTCAGACTTAGGCACAATGTGACAGAAACTTTAGAAAAACTTCAACGGATCTACGGAAAGAGTGTTGCTAAAGGTCACAGGTTTTCAAGTGGTTTAAGAAATTCTCAAAAGGCTAAAACAAAATCTCAAAAGTTGAAAAGTTCAAACCCAGCCTGAAAACGCATCAGATGTTAAACTGTCGCCGCTCCAAAGGGAAAACCTACAGTGTTGTCAGATCGAACGCTACACCACTACTCTCATTACTTGATTTACTCACCTAGTAATTTGATACAGAAAAAGATATTGGAGATTTATAATCGAACTCCGTCATTATTATTTTCTCAGGTTATTAACTTTACGATTGTTATGTAAGTAATACTACTTTCATAATAAAATTTTATTACAGATTTTGATATATTATTTGATTTAGTTTTATCATTCAATAACCATATTTCGTGTAAGATTAATGAGGCGTCTTAACCCTATAAATTTTGAGCACGCGATTGTGTATCGTTTCCGAATTCAAAGACTTTTATAATGATATATTTTGCATATTTTTTTACTCCCACACGCTCTCTACTGATAAGATTCCAAAAAAGAAATAAAAATTGGTGTACTAAAGATCGATGGCTTTTCTCCCGAAATAAGTACGTTTTATAAAGGTCTAACGCATATATTTAAATTACTTAGGCATGAAATCGTTGTATGGTAAGGCGCATTGTCCTGATTCAACACCCAGGTGTTTTTGATGTTCGGTGTCACACCAATGATTCTTTTTCGAAGTCTTTCAAGAAACTCTCGGTAAAAATTCTAGTTTATCGTTTGGCCTTGAGACACAAATTCCTTACGGACAATCCTCTGGCTATCAAAAAAGCCAACCAGCATGCTTTTGATCTGTTGCCCAGTCTAGCTTTTGTTGGCTGTGGTGAGATTTGAGTGTGGCATTCCCATTTCTATCATTTCGTTTCTGGGTCATATACAAAAATCCAAGACTCCAGTAATGTTCCAGAAAATGAGGGACATCCCAAAAATCATGAAACTTCTCTCTGTTATCCATTTAATCCTATGAAAGTTTTTTCGAAACCATTTATGCACAGATTTTCTTCATGCCCAATTTATTGGGAATACAGATCCCCAAATATGATGAACGGTTATATTAATCAAATTGAATTCTTCCCCGATCATTTTGAGCGGCAACCCACGATCAGAATGCACAAGATCCTGGATTATGGGGTCCTTTTCATCACTTCTTGCAGTTGAAGACATTCCACTGAGAGGATCATCTTCAATCAAGTATCAATTTTATGAGAATGCCTTAAACAACCTAAAAACCTGAAAGCTTGACAAAACACTGTTCCTTTTCATAGGCCTGTAGAAATTTCACAGAAGTTTCTGTCGCATTGTACCCAAGATTGAAATAAAACTTGATAGGGCATCGATACTCGAAATTGTTGTCACTCATTTTCAGAACGCACTTAAAATATCCCGGTTTACCGGAAAAGAATTGCTACGAATCAGCAAATGAGACTAGCGAGTACAAACGCCTTCAATGTTGGCCTGTTTCTCTTCTAAAGGGGAAGTTAACAGTGTTGCCAGATCAAACGCTACACCACCAGTATCATTACTTTATTTTCACACCTCGTATCCTTGAATGTATGGTCTAAAAAAATTAATAACCGAGTTAAAATTAAGGAAAATAATTTGTTAATTATCAGACAGTCAAAACAAAATTTAAAAGAATTACAAATTTCCTGTTTCGTTTCTGTTAAAAATCTATCAAATTATATTGCTGTGAAGTAACAAAATAAAAATAAACGATCTTAGAAAATGAAGTAGTCGTACTAAAATTAAGGCAAATCGCTTCCGTGCAAATAAATTCAGCTTAAAATTATAATTAATAGCAAACACTATAGAAGCTATTATATTTGACAGTGAAGAAAATATATTTCTAATAATAAACGAAGAGTTTTAATTGCGGTTAAGTACAAAGATTTATTTTTAAAATGACTGTTTTACGTTCTACAGTACTGAATGATTAATCGTCTCGAATTTAAAGTATCACTATTGCCATACCATTAAACGAGAGATGTCGAGAATACCTTCAATTAAGAACGCCTATTTACAACTACACTTGCTAATAACTACTTCGTATTGGATATTTCTGATAAAGTGACTAAAATTTACGCGTAGTATTTTACGATTACACCATAATAACAGCTAATTATTCTACATTTTTGACAATTTTTGTTAGTCTTTTTAACATCTAACCTATTCAGTCGTAGCGAAATCAATAGTAGAGAAACGGACGGTAGAGCAAGTATCACGCTAGCATTTTTTATGCCTTAATTTTTTTCACCATAATTGTAACTGTTTGGGTTTGTTTGTTGTGTAAGTTATAAAGGGTGATATTTTTATGTATCCAAACTCCCGATAGGGGTCGCTGTCAAACGAACTGTGAGCTTGCGTGCCTGAACAATTCGGTGAATAAAATTATTTGGAAGACCGGACCTATTAATTGGCCGTCAGCATCATATGATTTAACGTCTTTAGATTCTTTCTTTAGGAATATGTTAAATATTTGGTCGGTCTCTACCGATAAACCAGCAATTATTGACACAACTGCGGACATAAGACCCCGATAACCATGGCGGATGTTTGTCAGAAATTGTTTCCAAATATTAACGCCAGTGGATGTTACGAGGGTTGCTATTTATATATCCAGAATTGGCTATATATATATATATATATATATATATATATATATATATATATATATATATATATATATATATATATATATATATATATATATATATATATTTATATATCTATATATATATATATATATATATATATATATATATATATATATATATATATATATATATATATCCCCACTCTAACATATGGATGCGAAAATTGTGTCTTGAATGAACGACAAAAGAGTGGAGTTTAAGCAGTAGAAATGAGATGCCTTCGTAAGGTACAAGGAATAAAAAGAATAGGCAGGGTCAGGAATAACATGATCAGAGACAACTTGGAAATACCGTCAGTTATATGAAAAATAGAAGAGAAAAACCTGAGATGGTTCGATCATCTAAAGAGAATGGACCAAGACCAAGACCAAACCAATAGAGTTTGAAAAGCTAGAGCGATAAATTATGGAGAAACTTCGCAAAGACATGAAATGTAATTTCACCTCGACACCGTCAGGTATTAAGAGTTAAGTAAGTAAGTTAGCCTTGAAAAAGATTTGGGCGCATTGGGTTTCGCGTAATTTCGCAATCCCTTAAGAAAAGACTCGTGTTGATTGATGCAAAGAAATGCTCAAAAAATATAATCGTGGTGCGTCAAAATCCGTGTACGCATCGGACCGAATAACTCAATATTTGATCGGTCAATACATCGAATTGATGAGTCATCAACCATACAGGATTTGACACTCAAATATTTCTTTTTATTCCCGTCCTTTAAGAATAATCTATGTGGTCAATGATTTTCTACGCCAGAAAAAGCGGTTGATGCGTTCAAAATACATGTTTTGGAGGTACCTCAATCGGAATGGAAAAAGTGCTATAAAAATTGGTTCAAACGTATGTAAAAGTGTATCATCGATCATCACGAAAAATATTTTGAAAAACAATAAAATAATTTTCAATGATAAATATTTGTTTTTATTGATTATTCCGGATACATAAATAGCAACCCTCTTATTTCACATAAAATAAATAGTTTCAAGGCATCTAATTTGGCTGTTATTTTATTTGAAGTTAAAGTGTGGGCGCACTAAGAAAATCACCCTATATTATGGATAAATACACGCTAAAAGAACACAGTGAAATTAACATAAAATAAAATCAATTACTGCAACTCAACGTAAATTTAGGCGAAAATATTCTAATCATTCTGCGCCTCATAAAATGACAATTTATCGTTTATTCAAGCAATTTCAAGAATTTGGGACAGTTGGGGATAGGCCCCTCATAAGAACTCCAAGAACAATGTGAAGCGCTGAAAATATTGCCCGTGTGGAGGAGTCTCCAAAAACGTGTAATCCATGACGTGGTGCACAATTAGAAATTTCTCCGCACAGTTTACGCCGAATTTTGAGAGGTAACTTGCACATGTTTCTCACTAAGATTTAAATTGTTCAAGACGTGTTGCCTAAAGACAATAATAAGCGATTAATATACTGAAATGCCATTAGATCTTCTCATTTCACGGCTCTGGATTCATTTTTTATTGGGATTTTTACACAGGTACAGGAACCCAAGGACAACATCAGTGCTAAAAATGCTACCTTAACACCAGATATGTTGACAAAAGTTATGGAAAATGTTATAAAAAGAGCACAAAGTTGCATTGCTGCTAATGGCTCACATTTGATTGACGTAATTTTCTAAAATTAATTCATATAAAATTTCAATACCAAATAAACATATCCTGAAACTTTCTATAATACTTCTTCTAGAAACTTCTAGAGGTTTTTCTTCCAGTTCTTCTAGAAATTTCTAAAATATTCTGTTTTTAAGAAATATTGAATATTCTGTTTTATCGTTTTTTTTTTTTTATTTTTAAATAATTAAAATTGTAGCGTGATACATGCCCAGCCCCTTATATATTAAAATTATAACAAAACATCTTTACTAATTGAATAAAATCTTATCGGAGTTCCGTTATGAAGCTAAAAAATCGATAAAGATATCATAATTATTTGATCGAAACACTGCTATCATACTAAGAAATAAAGACAAGGCAAGACCGTCAGAATTTTACAGCGTCTAAATCCTTAAAAACAAAGCACTCATAGCATTTAAAGAATCATTTTTCGTGTAAGTGCAAATAACAGGCATTCGTTAATATAGGAAATGGTAAAAATTAAATATAATACGAGGGTTGCTAGTTATGTATCCGGAATAATAAATAAAAACAAATTTTTATCATTGAAAATGATTTGTTGATTTTCAAAATATTCTCCGCGATCATCGATATACCTTTATATAATTTTGTATACGTATAATTTTGTATACGTATACTTTTGTATACGTTTGAACCAACGTAGTTTGTTTTTCACGGAAGTGAAGAAAATGAAATCATTGGGTACCAAATCAGGACTATACGGCGGATGACCAATCAATTCGATGTTTTGACCGGTTACATATTGAGTGGTTTGGTTCGATGTGTGAGAGTTCACGTTGTCATGGTGAAGAATGATCCTGCGTCGCTGGTTGTTTTTTCTTATTTCTTCAAAGACCTGTGGCAAACAAATGGTTGTGTACCATTCAGAATTGGCCATTCTACGGCTCTCTAGTGGCACTGTAGCCACATGCCCATTTATCCCAAAAAAACAGGCAGCCATTTCTTCGAAATGTTTATTGCGCGAACAACTTTTATTGAGTTTGGCTCGTTTTAAAAGACCCATACAGTTGACGGCAGTTTACTTTCGGGCTCATATGCATATATCCAATATTCGTCACCAGTAATGATGTTAAACAAAGTTTTTGACGTATAACAATTGTATTTTTTAAGCATTTCTTTCTTCCAACAGACGCGAGCCTTTTTTCTTTGAGCGATTGAGAAATTATGCGGAATCAAATGTGCACAAATATTTTTCACGGCTAAATGTTCATATAAAATCTTGTGCATGCTTGTTATACCCAGGAATAACCAGGAAGGCCCAGGAATGCATCAATCTCACGGTATGTCACATGACGATCTTGTTTTATAAGTTCGCGCACAGCATCGATGTTTTCTCGTAGAAGAACCTTCTATAAATTATTCACTAAATCAGGGATATACAGTGGTTTTAGATGGTGTTTCATGGCTAAAGTTCGAAGTGAGTTGATCGATGCATTGTTGTTGAAAAAATCCACATAGAAAGTCGTAAATCATCGCATGAAAATTCTCACGAGTTAATTCCAATTTTTGACCGAAATGAAATTTTCGAGTCACTAAACTACACAAGTACCATTCGTATGACAAAACGTTCTGAGTACGTATAGAGTCAACAATGTCAAATTTTACAATGTATATGACAGATGACGTCAAGAAACACCATTGTTGCCAATTCCAGATACATAAATAGCAACCTTCGTATATAGTGATAGCTAAAAAATATGAGGCGGAGTCTTATTAAAATATTTTATTTACACTTATTTTTTCGTTGTTTCTAAGACAATATTAATTTTCCTGAATGAATTTACCTAGCATTTAAAAGGCATACATGATATTAGTCTGAATATAAACAATTAGTGTATTCATAATCATACATTGATGGGATATTTTAGACAAAATTACTTGGTCAAAAATAAGAATAATTTTTATTACAAAGCATAAAAAAACTAAAAGATGTAATTCTCTAAAACCGTTTAGTCTAGATAGATATCCGAAGCGTAATACTTTGTAGCATGGCCTAAATGCCTAAAGTCTCTGTTTTCATTTCTCTCTAGCTAAATACTTTCTTAATTAGCAAATAATATAATCTGGTGTTGGCTTTTAATCTTTCTTCTATTTCTATTTCTACCTTTCCATTTTCCGCTATAGCTATTCCTAATTATTTAAATTGTATAACTTCTTCTAGCTCTGTGTTTTCTAATCTAGTTCCTCTAGAGAATCTAGAGAAACTTAAAATATTAAATAATAAAAAAAAACACCCTTTTCATATAGTTGATCATAGCCCCTGATCTATCTTAGGCTAATTGTTCTTGTGCTTTCCCGATACCACCATTATTTTTGTTTTACTTCGGTTCATTACCAGTTGACTTTTGCCCAGCAGCTCGTACCATACATTTAAGTTATACTGTAGGTCTTTTTCTCTTTTCGCAAGCAGTACCATATCAACCACAAAAGCCAAATGATTAATTTATACCCTTTCTAGATTGAAATATCCCCATGTAGTTTTCTTTATTCTTTTTTTACACTTAGTAATTATCACTTTCGTCACTATGTTAAACAGATAAGGACTTAATGTTCCTCCCTGCCTCACTCTAGATGCAGTTGTAAACCTTTGGGATACTCTATTTTTTGTTCGGACATAGTTTGAAGTTTCCGGGTACAGATTTGAGATGCTTCTAATTATTTCCTTATTTACATTATATTTATCCAGTATTATCCAAATCTGCCTTCTATTTACTGAGTTGAATACCTTTGAAATATCTATAAAACATACGTATATGGTTTCGTCTGTCTCTATTGTTCTCTCAATTAATTACTGTAATACAAATATTGCATCGCTTACTCCTCTGCCTGGCCTAAATCCATATATATATATATATATATATATATATATATATATATATATATATATATATATATATATATATATATATATATATATATATATATATATATATATATAAATATGGCATAATAATGGCATTGAGAATGCCAAGTGTGACCTTGGCGAAACGTCTGCACGTTCTCAACAAACGGGACAAACGATCGGATGTTCTCCCGGACTAATAGTCTAGCATATATATAATAAGTTATTCAGAACATCAAAAACTTTAGTTATAAATTTCATATATATATATATATATATATATATATATATATATATATATATATATATATATATATATATATATATATATATATATATATATATAGATATATATATATATATACATATATATATATATATATATATATATATATATATATATATATATATATATATGAAATTTATAACTAAAGTTTTTGAAGTTCTGGATAACTTATTACGTAGTTTGTTCGTTTTAGTTGCGGGCCATAAAAAAGGAAAGCAAGCAAGAAAGGCAGATTGAAGATCTAGTGATTAACTCAAAAAATCGGAACATGGGTACTACATAAACTAATCGACGACAACAAGGAATATCACCGCAACAAAGCTGCTCAAAGTCTCGCCTACACAGCAATACGCCACCATATTCGATTCTTCTACAGAATCCTCACAAGAGATGAAAAATTGATATCTACGTCATTAATGAATCCTAAGAAGACCATCACAGATCATGATCTGCGTTTGACAGCACCGGGAGGGTCTACTGTACTAAAAAATGCTCGAGAAGAACAAGATGGTCGACAGGAGGCTATTCAACTGAAACAATCCAATCGGCAAGGCAAAGCCATTTTGCTCCACGGCAATACACTCTATCTCACACAGCAAACATCGTCAACAAAACTATTGCCCAGATCTTGTACCAACTGATTATTCCCCTCACCTCTTCCGTCCGCTGTCCAACCCAATGAGAAATGTAACCTTCGCCAACAATGATTGAGAAAACATCATTAATTAGTTTGTTGTTATAACTGTACCTTTTTCCGTAAAAACTTTTTAATAAAAAAACGGCGGAAACTTATTTAGCAACCCAATAATACATCGGTCAATAAATCCCCGGTCTGACATAGATGGCTTCAGTTACGAAACATCCTTAGTGGTCGATTGTGCCAACCTTCAAACATCATGTGTCAAAATTTCATGACAATATATCTACTAGTTTCTGAGTTGTTGTGCTTTGATTGGCGCTACTTTTGTTATTTTTGAAACAATGAAAAAAAAAGAATTTCGTCTTGAATAAGCATTGCTTTTTGATGAATAAAAATATCGTTGAAGTAAAACAATGGCTTGATTAACATTACCCGATCTCTGCCCCAGGAAAATCAACCATAATTGATTGGTATTCTGAATTCAAACGTGGCCGTACAATGGTACCGAACGACAGTGGTTACACCAGACAACATTAGAAAAATTTACAAAATTATTTCCCAAAACCGTAAAGTGAAGTTGCAGAAGATAGCTAATATTATGAAGATATCGAAAGACAGTATTTACACCATTTTGCATAAACATTTGGGAATGCGTAAATTGCTATCGAATGGGTACCGCCTTTGCTCCCAGCAAACCAAAAACAGCAATGTATTGATGATTCTGAGCAATGTTTGGAGGTATTTAAGCAAAATTAAAAGGAGTTTTTGCGGTATGTGATGAAGGATTAAGCATGGATCACGGATGATCATGGGCAGTCAGCTGAATGGATAGCATCCGGTGAAAGCCGTTTAAAGCTACCAAAAACACAACCATCGGCAGGCACGATTATGGCCTGTATTTTGGAATTGTTCATCAATTATCTCGAGAAAAGTAAAACCATCAACAGCTTATATTACATAGCGTTATTCGTACGTTTGAAGGGCGAGATCACAAGAAAAGCTCCAAATGAACACAAAAAGTGCTGTTTCACCAAGACAATATGCCGTGTCACAAATCCTTGGTAACGACGGCTAAATTTCATGAATGGCACTTCGAATTGCTTCCTCGTCCACCGTATTCTCCATATCTGGTCTCTAGCAACTATTTCTTGTTCTCAGACCTCAAGAAATGCTTGCTGGAAAGAAATTTCGCTCCAATGAAGATGTTAATATATTGATTAATAAAGTCGAAATTTGCAAAAAGAAGTGTGTTTTATTTCTCAGAGCGGGGACTTAATGACCGATGTGTTAGATGTCTTATTCCTATTCGAGAGACACGCACGAAATTTGATATTAAAAATAACCCGTTCCTGTGCCACACCATATTTGTAACGCAACTATAACCAAATTAGCAAAAATAAAAAGAAATAAAAAAATCGACACAAATTAAATTAGAAGTGTATATAAGCAACATATTTTTAATGCGTCGTCATATCTCCCCTATTTCCGTCCATTTATTGAAACATCATTTCTTAACTATTAATGTCTAAAATCACTGTATTTATACCGCATAACAGCCAATTGAAAATAAAATGTAATATAACAGAAAAATATTATATGAAAATTGCCGGTATTATAGATCGAAATTGTGGCGAAAATTATCGTTGATATTGCCCATAAAAGTAACCCACTGACCTATTATTTAGCGACCTTTCTTGGCATTAGCCATTCTTTTAGCACATTGCGACAATACAGATTCTGTGAACCTTTCACATAATAAAAAATAGTTTGGTTTTTATTTATTTTAAATACGAAAATAATTTACTATATATTTTTTCTGATAATACAGTAAATTTCATTCGATATTATTTGTTATATTGTCCCTATCACTGTTTTCATCTTGTTAAGTAGTTCATCGTCGTAAATTCGTTCGTCTTTTTGGAGTGTAAAAAATAATCTGATCAATTTTATATTGACCATCATCTAAGCAGCATCCATTATTGAAGATTTTCCTGTTTTGAAAATTCTGCAACTATCAGAATAAATAATAATCGAAAGATATCGGGTCCGGTGAATATGAGCAATAAAATAGAACACACCTACAAAACTCCCATAGATTTAACACCTACTCTAACATAACATGGGTTAAGATACTCAGCTTACACTCACTTGAGTCATTACAGATGCATCAGCATCTGATGCTATTAACGATTAGACATACTGCTTAACGTGAGCTCCAAGGTACGGTCATCAGCGATCGATTATCTCTAGTCAGCACTCCCCTCAGGATATTAACTATTAATTTTGTGCTGACTGACGAGTGGCCAACATGACCAAATAACTCGCAGAATGATTCCGGCCTGACTCAACCTGGAAATGACGTGATTAAGGGGCGATTCTTTGTCTGACTTTACACTCTTGCCTTGTTGAATTACATTACGTAAGCATGGTCTCTCCTCGGACAGACCTCAAGTACTAGCCGCAACAAGCGATGCTGCATTTCAACCTGCGAGTCGCAGGATTATAGAAGACCAACCTCCCGATCTTGAAATGTCTGTTCAGAAATAGTTTATGATCATTTTAAAGTATAATTGTCGTGATAATGAATGAATTTTACTAAAAACAAAAAGCATTATAAATTATAAATTTAATATAAACGATCAATTTATATTTTTTTGATAAAGAAAAGTACAACCCAGCGATAAATAATTATTATTTAACCGTTGCCTTTAGTATAATGTAACAAATAAATAAGCATATGAAAATATTTACGTAACAATTTATTTTTATTGCAATCCAATGACAGTAACAAAACTAATTATTTATTATACTTAACACAGCAAGTAAAAATTAAAGTAAAAAGTTAAAAGTTAAATATATACAGTAGATAAAAATAAACAATACGTTATTTATATGTAGCTTTCCTATCCAAAATAGTCATTGTGAGTCAAAACAATGCTCCATCAGTGGCAAATTTAGCGCACATTTTTTGAATCAGTCCTGACACACATTTTTAGGATTAACCTTCAACGGCGAAGTCGAAGTTAATTTGCCATTCGAAGTCACTTGCCAAGTCAAGGTGCCCAACATTTTGCACCAAAATATCGCACGAAGCAAAGTCAAAGAAATATGAGGGATAAACGAGTACCATTATAAGAAATCACGTCCAATATTGCTCTTGTGTGCCTTCCTAATACTAGGTAGCTTTTCGGTAAACCTGACAAACACACAATTTTTAGACGTTGTGTGTAATATAGAAATTGTTAATTGAGTAAATGCTATGACCTCACTTATTTACACTGCTGTAAGCTAAATGGCTGTAGTGATAGATTATAATTTTTTTAATAATTTCGAACAACTCAGAAAATGTTTGTTTTTATCGTTGATCACTTCATAGGCCAAGATTTATCATATTATCACTAGTGAATAAAAAAAAAATAACTAGGTCAAGGTAATAACTAGGTAATCATAGGCCAAGATGGTAAATAAATATAAGATTAATAGTAAGATAATAATAATAAGATGACTAATAAATAAAGAAAAAATAAAGCAAAAAATTCAACAAATATATGTAGTAAAAAATAAAAATTATATTCAAAAGTTATTTTTTTGAGTATTCTACGTTATGTTCATATAATTTTAATATCGTATTATCCAAATAAAAGCAAAATAAACAATGAGAGATGAAATAAGCAGCTTCATTATTGAATTTAAAGATCCGAATTTTTATTGATTTTACCAAAGTTCAAAAAATTGCAGAAAAATCACAAACGTTCGGGCCAAGAAAATTCCTTCGAGGGATTGTTCTAGACATAGAACACTGCGTCTTCCCAACTTGTGCGTTTCGGAGTTGAATAAAATGCGTACTGGAGGGTTAAAGTTCGCAATTTTTCAAAAATCACCAACTTTGAAACGGAATATCACCGAACCTTGCATGCTAATAAAATTTTTTGAGTCACTTGCTTGAAGAGCATACATCCACAAAAAAAGAGCTAAGGTGAGAGCAGATCGGTTGAAAATTGAATTTTTGGTGGGCATTTGAAAATAGTCCTTTTACGGAAATTATAATTTTCTCAACTACGTGGTCTAAATATTTTGTATACATACTAGAACACATAATAAAAAATAGTTCGATTCCGGCTTAAAGTTTTTGAGAAATTAATTTTTGAAAATGGGCTAAAAATGGTGTTTTTTATATATTAAAAAAGCAATTTCTCCTGACTTATGACACATAGAAGGCTGAAATTTGGTTTGTAGGGATACTTTTTAGAGTACTTCAGGATTCCCAAAATCAGCAAAATCGATCAACCCCGTCACGAGAAATCATTCGAAATGTACTGGAATTACTCACATAATATAAAGTTTTACACGGTCAATTAGGTTGACAAATGAATTTTTGAGCTCGGCTAAAGATATATCCTTCAGGATGACAGTCGACGCTTTATAAATGGTTTCAATGTTGCCATAACGCTCTCCTTTCATCAGCAAATAGAGTTTTTCGAAGAGGTTGAAGTCGCAAGGTGCCAAATCATGCCAGTATGGTGAATGATTGATAGTTACAAAGTCAGTTTTGGTAAAAAAATCAGTGATGAGACGGCGCATTCTCGGGCAACAAACGCAAAGGCCTTGTTGCCGGCATTGCAGCCGAACACGATGAATACGCGACAACAGGCGCTTCATAACATCAAGACAAAACACAGCATTGATCGTTTGACCAGGTGGAACAAAGTCCTTGTAAACAATTCTCTCCGAATCATAGAAACAAATTAATATTGTTTTGATTTTTAAACTTCCCGAGACAGCTTTTCTTCGGATTTAGCTCACTTGGGTGCTTCCATTCTGCCCTTTGACGCTTGGATCATATTTAAAACACCACGTCTCCTCACCAGTATCAATGCTGCACTTGATGTTTTTGTTCTTTTTCGACTTCTTTAATCAAGTCTTTACAATGTTGGATTCGGAGCAATTTTTGGACGTCAGACAATGGTGCTGTGGTGTAGAACAAAGCGTGGACAAACCTTCCGAAGTCGCAAATGACCGGACAAAATACGATGAATTGAATTTTTGGACATGTTCAATTTCATTTTCATGTATCGCAAGGAAGATTTTGGATGATTTTTAATAAATTCACGCAAAATTCCAATGATACTTTAAACAGAATGTTCATCGTCCTTGATGTCCTCACGACCTTTGAATCGTTTAAATCAATCGTGAACTCTAGCACGAGATAAACAATCATCACCATACACTTATTTCATTAATTGAAACGTTTCGGTAAATGTTTTACCAAGTTTTCACAACAACAAACACACTGATACTTAAGCACGATAACTTGACATCGAGTAAAATTTCGTCAGAACATCAGTGAAGGATACACTTTTCCAACACTTAGCCCCGTCAAAAGATAGTGCCACAATAAATACCTATTATCTGTTAAAAGTCCTGTTTTCCGTTAGACGCACCTTAATAAGTACCGATGTTTGATAATAGATGGCGTTGACGAGTGAAATTGACATTACCATCATGTACTGCAGACTGTTAAATGCCCTCATGCTGGATTTCAAATAAATTCATAGGTTAGTTTTTTAACAGCCAGTTGTATCATTCGTGTTTTGTATTTCTCGATAAAATGGATAAAGAGCAATATCGAATCGTAATTCGTTTTTTATTTTTGGATGGAAAAACATGCGAAGAAATAAAAGTGAAGTTGGCTCCTGGGGACCCTCCACAATCTATGACAACCATAAGATATTGGTTTAACGAGTTTAAGCGTGGTCGTACACTGTTTTCGATGAAGAACTGCCAGGCCGCCCGTCAGACGTGGTTACCGAGGAAATCGTTGAAAAGGTCCATGACATGATTCTCGCTGATCGCCGAACGAAAGTGCGCGAAGTAGCTGAGGCCGTAGGTGTCTCGTACAAGAGCAATCAAGATTTTATATGATAAGATAGGTGTGAGAAAAGTGTCGGCCCGATGGGTGCCGCGACTGCTCATGGTGGGCAACAAGCGGGTATGACTAACAATATCAAAGCAGTGTTTGGACCGCTTTAATATATATATATATATATATATATATATATATATATATATATATATATATATATATATATATATATATATATATATATATATATATATATATATATATATATATATATATATATATATATATATATATTTATTATATATAAATAAATATATATATATATTTATTTTATTTTATATATATTATTTATTTATATTTTTATTTACATTTATTTGAACATGTCCAAAAATTCAATTCATCGTATTTTGTCCGGTCATTTGCGACTTCGGAAGGTTTGTCCACGCAAAAATTGCTCCGAATCCAACATTGTAAAGACTTGATTAAAGAAGTCGAAAAAGAACAAAAACTTCAAGTGCAGCATTGATACTGGTGAGGAGACGTGGTGTTTTAAATATGATCCAAGCGTCAAAGGGCAGAATGGAAGCACCCAAGTGAGCTAAATCCGAAGAAAAGCTGTCTCGGGAAGTTTAAAAATCAAAACAATATTAATTTGTTTCTATGATTCGGAGAGAATTGTTTACAAGGACTTTGTTCCACCTGGTCAAACGATCAATGCTGTGTTTTGTCTTGATGTTATGAAGCGCCTGTTGTCGCGTATTCATCGTGTTCGGCTGCAATGCCGGCAACAAGGCCTTTGCGTTTGTTGCCCGAGAATGCGCCGTCTCATCACTGATTTTTTTACCAAAACTGACTTTGTAACTATCAATCATTCACCATACTGGCATGATTTGGCACCTTGCGACTTCAACCTCTTCGAAAAACTCTATTTGCTGATGAAAGGAGAGCGTTATGGCAACATTGAAACCATTTATAAAGCGTCGACTGTCATCCTGAAGGATATATCTTTAGCCGAGTTCAAAAATTCATTCGTCAACCTAATTGACCGTGTAAAACTTTATATTATGTGAGTAATTCCAGTACATTTCGAATGATTTCTCGTGACGGGGTTGATCGATTTTGCTGATTTTGGGAATCCTGAAGTACTCTAAAGAGTATCCCCACAAACCAAATTTCAGCCTTCTATGTGTCCTAAGTCAGGAGAAATTGCTTTTTTAATACATAAAAAACACCATTTTTAGCCCATATTCAAAAATTAATTTCTCAAAAACTTTAAGCCGGAATCGAACTATTTTTTATTATGTCTTCTAGTATGTATACAAAATATTTTAGACCACGTAGTTGAGAAAATTATAATTTCCGTAAAAGGACCATTTTCAAATGCCCACCAAAAATTCAATTTTCAACCGATCTGCTCTCACCTTAGCTCTTTTTTTGTGGATGTATGCTCTTCAAGCAAGTGACTCAAAATTTTTTATTAGCATGCAAGGTTCGGTGATATTCCGTTTCAAAGTTGGTGATTTTTGAAAAATTGCGTACTTTAACCCTCCAGTACGCATTTTATTCAACTCCGAAACGCACAAGTTGGGAAGACGCAGTGTTCTATGTCTAGAATAATCCCTCGAAGGAATTTTCTTGACCCGAACGTTTGTGATTTTTCTGCAATTTTTTGAACTTTGGTAAAATCAATAAAAATTCGGATCTTTAAATTCAATAATGAAGCTGCTTATTTCATCTCTCATTGTTTATTTTGCTTTTATTTGGATAATACGATATTAAAATTATGTGAACATAACGTAGAATACTATAGAATATATATATATATATATATATATATATATATATATATATATATATATATATATATATATATATATATATATATATTTCTAAATCATTCCGGGTTTCGATCCGTTGATTTCTGTGAAAAGTCACGACGTTTCGCCAAAATCTCATTTGGCAGTTGGCCTCTTCAGTCGAAACGGACAACATTTGAAAATGCCAAATGAGATTTTGGCGAAACGTCGTGACTCTTACTGAATCAACGGATCGACACCCGGAATGATTTAGAAATCTAGTTTATCTACCATCATACAATATATATATATATATATATATATATATATATATATATATATATATATATATATATATATATATATATATATATATATATATATATATATATTTATATTTAACGAAGATTGTAGTGGGGCGTTTCCTTGTTGAGTAACTAAAAAATGCTACTTCCAAAGCATCTAACAACATAACTCCTCAAATGCCTTTGACAATATGAATACTATCACTTTCAAAATTTTTTATACGTTGTTGTGACGTATATTACAAAATGTTATAAAAAATATCTTTTATAAAATGCCGACAAGATCAAATGTTTTATGACGAGTAATCAGCAATAAATGTGACTAAAAATTGTTGTTATGGCCGCAATTGCCTTAGATAGTTTGTATATACATTTCTACCAGCGTAATTTACGAATTATTGTACGTATCATAACAGCCATTATTGACAAATTAATATAAACAAAGTAGAGTTATTTATTAATATTATTGCTCATAAAATTCTCAATTTTTATGCGAAGAATTACAGATTAATGGTTTACGAATTAATGTCTCTAACATATCAGTCCTTGATCGACAAGAGAACATAAATCCTGTTGTCGTTTATTGATACTACTACATAGAACGTTCTAAATCTATTTCTTGTTTAATTCAAGATTCACTTACTAATGCACTAAAAATATTAAGAAAGTGTTACGGCGATGAAGCTACGTCAAAAATATGTTTACAAGTAGTTTAAGTCAAAGAGTAGAGTTTTAAGTCAAAGATTTGATCCTAAAGAAGCAACTGAAGATAAACCTCGTTCTAGAAGGCCTTCTACGTCAACCAATGAAGAAAACATTACCAAAGTCAAGGATCTTGTACTGCGTATCCACAATTAAGTATTTGTTACATTGTAGATGTTACTAGAATATCATTTAGAACAATTCAATCAAATTTGAAGAACAATTTAGGATTATCTTGTGTGTCTTCTCGTTTGTTCTGAACATTAATTTTTTTTTGTTTTTGAAAAATATTCTTTGAAAGATTCTTTCTTTGAATAAGTCATATTACATGTTTTCTTCGATTACCGTGGTATTATCCACAAAGAGTTTCTTCCAGTTATTAAAGTATATTATTTAAGCGTTATGCATGATTTGCGTTTATCCAACAAAAAACGTATATATTTATGGCAAATATGACATTACGATAACGCACGATGTGCGATGGCTCACCGCAGTTCGTTACTTTTTCGCTAAAAATCAAACAAATGCCGTTCCACAAGCACCACATACACCAGATATGACAACATGTGATGTTTCATGTTCCCACGATTGAAGAAACCACATCGAGCACACCATTTGGACATTTTGAGTTCGCTTTCAAAAACTGAAAAAAACGTTTGAATATATGTGCTGCAGTGGCAGGGGATTATTTCGAAGGGGACAATATAAATTTGGGTGAATAAATAAATACTTTGTTTTATTTATAAAATCACGTTACTTTTTGATCATATATTAATATATGTATATATGCATATATTAATATAATGTATAATTTTAAAATACGGAAAAACCAACAGATTTTATGTTGTAAGATTTGAAAATTCCTTTAGTTTATAAACATACGTTATGATGTAGTAATTATACCTTTAAACATACATTGTATTATTATCATAATTATATTTTTTAAGTTATAAAATTATCACAATGGTTGACTCTAAAAAATCGTTATAATTTTCTGATGTAGAAGAGCAAAGAAAATTTTTGTGCAACCCACTAACCTATTATTTTATGACCTCTCTTGACCTTAGCCTTTCTTTCAGCATTTTACGACACATCATATACCTGGGGCGAACAAAAAATACCCAAAAACCACCACCTCCGTTAATCGAAAATCCGCATGATCGGTATCGAAAAAAAAGTTAAAATTAGCAACACTCCCAATGATAAAAGCGAAAAACCACGTTCAAAACGATTAGACATGAGTTAAAACAAAATAAAAATAATTACTTACTGTCTGTATCAAATTTTCTAATGATGGTTTCGATCAGCGTTGTCCTCGGTGCCACCAAGCCTCTTCTGACAGGCATGTTTTATCACCCCTTGATTATTTCAAACCGAATACATCATTGTTTTTGTATTGTCACTATTATGCTGTCCAAATAATTATCATTTTAAAAAAGTCGTTTTTCTCCTTTCGAGTAACAGTGTATGAGTGAAAAAATTCGTTGGGATTTGAAATGTTTCAGTTTACCGGTGTTTTATTTTCGTTGATTTGAAAGTGAAAAACGTCTTTCGTTGCGGCATAAAAATTAAATTCCACTTCAAAGAAAAATCGATATTTTTCACCTGTACGGATTCCAACAGGAATAATCCATTTATAACAGTGGGTGCGTTTTTTTATTTCATTCAAAAAGCCGCAAAACAATTTCAAAAACAAAACCTTCTTGTAATATAAGGCAGATTTTCTTAAGGCATTGGATATTGCGTTAACATTTGTAAAAAAAACTTCTCAGCTTAATGTTTTCTATATTAAAATCGCGCTGGTGGTTATTTTTACCGCTGCTTTGCAAAAATAGATCACCGAAAATTCACTTCTTTTCACCATAGATAACTTATCTTCATTATTTTTCTCATTTATTATTAAACAAACCGCGTTTTTCTCACTGATTCTTTTCGGTTTTCTGTTATGACTCATCGGTACATTTAAAAAAAACTATAAGAAAAAAAATCAACAACGAATAACGAAAATATCACAGTCAGACTGAAAAGTAGGCTCTGATAAAAACAATCGACATTTGCGATTGTCGCGGCCAACTTGACGTTTGGGAAAATTCGTGCGCGAATTTGACAGTCAGTCGGAAAAGCTAGCATGTTGGGGAGGGGGGCGCGCGCAGCCGTTTGTCACCACCCGTTGCCATGGCGACGCATGAGGAAAACTGAAGTGCATTCGGAAAATCCAACTGCCGTGGTGGTTTTCGTGGCGAAATCGATCAGGAGTGGGATTTGTTCGTATTTATGTTGGCAGTTTTTGCGTCACTAAATAGACGAATGGTTATTTTCGTAAAAATCTAACGTGGCCACATTAAAATAAATCGAAACGTGTTTCATATTTTTTTCGCCACGTCTAATTACGAAAGTAATTATGGTAATTTATACTCGCTGAGTTTTGCAAAAAGTTCGAAAGATGGTGCTGTGATATTTTTGACACATATGAGTACCACAATTTTAAAAATAAACAAATAAAATAACTGGAAAATAAAGCAAATGGTTTGCAATTTTAGAAAGAATTTTTTTTCTTTAAAAAAATAACCTTAATAACGCATTATTGACAAAAATGATTTATTTAGTAAAATAAATATATATTTGTATGAGTAATTTAAATAAAAAAATTAAACAGAAATCCACGGAAATGTAAATGTCTGAGCCATACTACAAAAACATTTTGTACTTGCATGGTACTTATTAGTTTTATCTTTTTAAATTAAACAAATAAATATATAACAAATACTGCAAATATGTTATGATTTTTATTGTGTAACATTTCTAAATGATCTTTTCAAAAATAGACCTTTATACTGTCTGAGCTATACTACAATACTTGCATAGTACTTATTAGTTTTATCTTTTTAACTTAAACAAATAAATATATAACAAATAAAGCAAAAATGTTATTATGTTTTTGATTGTGTAACATTTCTAAATGATATTTTCAAAAATAAACCTTTAATATTTTAATATTGTGATTTGCCTAGGAATTAGTGTACTACCTTCACCATTTAGTCAAAAATGGTTAATGTGTTTTCGCTTTAACAGAAATGTTTATTATCTTAACTACTGTATTGGAAGAACATTAAAAAAATTAAATATCTAAATTAATTTAACACCAAAAAAAGTTATAATAATAACGGTTAAATGTTAATACCACTAACTTCGCCATTTCTAAAAGCGCCATCTTCTGGACCAATTTTCTAATTCCACCATTTTCCACCATATTTTCTGTAATAGTGAATCCGTAAATTATTTTTGTTATGTCTAAAGTGTGCTATAGTTATATATTTTTTGGATGCTAAAGAATAAATATGTACATTTACAAGAAGCTAAAAGGGCTTATATAAAAATATATAATGTATGTATAAACTTATACTTTATATTATATGCACACGCAAGTTACGTACCTATAAAACCGCTGACACTGTATAAAGTATTAGATATCACACAATAATCATTTTATATGTATAAAACCGTAGTTTTAAGATTCAAACTGATTCATTCGCTTGTAGAAAACTCTGTAAGAAGGTTGTCGCAAATAAAATTGTTTTTAAAAAAAACTTTCCAAGTTTAAAAGACAAAATTGACGGAGTCGGTAGGATCGCGTGGTTTTCGTTTGAGTGACGCTTCGTGCGGTAAATCGAAAATTTGTAGTCTCAACCCCTTAAACGCGAAAGACAAGAACAATTAAAAAAAAACGGTGGAGCTGACTACAGAACTGCACGTGCTTCAAAACCAGCCCCCACCCCAACGCAGAGCAGAACGACAAAGCAAGAGTCCAGGAGAAGAATTGGTAGACATCAAAACACGTAAGTGCCTTTCTTTCTTGCCCTTTCTAAACCTCTGGTTAAGGATTTCAGTAAGGATAGTTATACAAACAGCCTATCGGAGGCATTAGGTTAAAAATCAAATCAATCAAATTAATCAAACATTAAATAAACAAAATAAAAATTAAAATTTCTATGAACACAAACATAGAAGAGCTGACTGAACGAATTAACAATTTAACGGTAAGCAGAAATATATCAAAAATGAATAGTAGATCATCATCTTCGATTGACAGCGAAAGCAACATCAGATCAATCAATTGGGACATCTTTAAATCTAAAATACAAAACATCAAATCTTATGGAAGTAACAGCAACACACTAAACACATTTATTGCGAAATGTGAATCTCTAATCCAAAAATACGCTAACTTAAATAACGACGATTTCAACCAACATATTTTCGAGAGCATGCAATCAAAATTAATTGGAAAAGCTGAAATTATGGTCGGAAACAGACTTGAATTAGACAATTGGGCCAAATTAAAAGAAGCATTATTGTAATGGTTTTCAGACCGACGAGACTTAGATTGTTTAATCCAAGAATTAACACGAACGCGACCTTTTAAAAGTGAACATTTATTAAGTTTCGGTAGCAGATTACAACTTTTAAAGAGTAATGTGATACAGAGAATTAGCAACGACATGTCTCGCCGTTGCCGTTGGAAAAAACGTGCCAGATAAGCCATTACGATAAAATAGCATTAAATACGTTTATCGCGGGATGTAATGGGACACTGAGAAATAATCTTTATATAAAGAAACCGACATCTTTAGAAGACGCAATGGCAAGCGTAAATGAGTTCGAGAACTTTGAAAGATTATACGGTGGTTATAACGAACCATTTAAAACAAATAAAATCAATCCAATTTATTCACAAAAATCCGAGCCGATGCAAAATTTCCAAAGTTTTCCAAACTTTGCGAATAATCACAATTTTACGAATTTTCCGAATAACTACCAAAGTTTTCCTAATAATAATAATAACAATTTTAGTAACAATCACCCTTTTAATTTTAATCAACAACATTCCTTTGCGAATAGACAACAAAACCAGCAATTTAAACCTCATTACAATAATCGAAACTTTGATCAAAAATTCGTATGGCCGAGCCAACCAATAAATATTAATCCAAGACAACTACCCCCAAGGAGATTCCCACCAAATAGAGAAGTTTTTGGTGCTCCTGTCAACGTATTTAAACCCAAAGGAATACCTCAAAATCAATTACCAAGACCGGAACCCATGTCGACGACATCCGCGAACCCTTCGTTAGTGTCAAAGAAAAGAGATCAACAAATACAAAACTTCCAACAAAAACAAAATACACCAAGACCATTCCAATCGACCGGTCCACCCAACTTTACTTTCCAAGAACTATTCAATTACGATTGTGACGACGAAGATGATGATTCTTGTCGCAATCAATACAATCAATATAATCAATAGAATCAATACGATCAATACAATCCTAATTCTGATACACCAAATTATTACGAACAAGTATTCAAAAACGGCCGAATGTACGTAAGAATATCTAATCATAAACTGACTGAACATATAGTCAAATTCTTAAAAGAATTTATCGACCCCCAACAGACGTATGCCATGTATTTCAAATAACCAAGGATTGCAAGAAACTTCATAACCACCCTTCATAAGCTATTTAAAAACTCTGCTTTTAATTCCATTCAATGTTCCAAATTTTTAAATGACGTCGAAACGCTCAACGATCAAAAGGAGAAATTAGAAATGTATCACACAACAAAAACATGTCATCGAGGAATCACAGAAATGAAAAATGCATTAATTCCCAAATTGTATTGGCCTAAAGTGACAGACGATATTGAAAATTATGTTAACAACTGCGAGATCTGTCAAAAGAACAAATATGACAGAAGTCCACTCATAATAAAATTCAATTTAACACCTACTTCATCAAAACCTTTTGAACATATCCACATTGATACGTTCAAAATATCAAATGAAAGTTTTTTAACAATAATCGATACATTCTCGATATCTGGTCAAGCGTATCACCTAGCATCGTTAACCGGTCCCACAATAATTGAAAACATATATAACTTTACTACTTATCATGGCTTACCCTTAAAAATAAAAACAGATTGTGGAACTGAATTCAAAAACAAGGACGTTGAAGACTTTTGTAAACTTTACAAAATTGAACTTCACTATACAACACCGAAAAATAGCAATTCCAATTCACCCGTGGAAAGATGCCATTCCACCCTGATTGAACACTATAGGTGCTTAAAAGAGGAAAACCCACAATTAAATCCGATCCAAATAATAAAAAGAGCTATTCTCGGATACAACAATTCAATCCATAGCGTTACTAAACATACTCCATTTGAAATAATAAAAGGTCACATAAATAACGACGACCCTTTCGATCTAAATGACCAGATAATAATATCAAACTATGTTCAAAAACACAAAGGACAGTCGGATCAATTATATAAAAATATCCAGCATCTAAACACAAAAACTAAAGAGAAAATAATAACTAAAAGAAACCTAGATAGAAACGATCCACCTGTATTCCTTAAATCAGAAGTAGTCTACATAAACACTAAAGCTAGAGGAAAGGATAAACCTAAATTAAAGAAAGCAATAATAAAAGAGAAGGATAAGTTAAAAGTAATCACCGATAAAGAAACGTATCACAAAAATCTAGCAAGAAAACCAAAAGCTAAAAAGAGATCGAATTTGCAGGAAACCGACAATGAAGAGAATCCTGATAATCTTGGTAATACTCCTGACATTCAAACCAAAACCATCAATAACCCCATTCTTCCAATGCAATTGGGAAACGCAAAAATCATTTATACAAAGCACACCTTCCTACATTACATAGATCTTAAGCCTATTATTAATCAATTAATCAATATTGAAAATTCATTTTTAACTATTAAAAATCACTTAAATAAAGAAAATATTACTAATTATATCACATATCAGAGTCTCTCGAAAAGCTCATTATTGAGAACGTAACTCCTGATAGAAACCACACAAAGTAAATTAAAGAACTTGTTCCCACATCTAAGAACCAAAAGAGGTTTAATAAACGTTATGGGTAAAGTGGATAAATGGCTCTTCGGAACTCTAGATTCAGAGGATGGCCAGAGATACGACAGTGCTATAAAATAAATTAGAAAGAAATCAAGGAAACATAATAAATGAAGCAAATCAGCGGATATCACTTTCTAGAAATCTGATAAGTAATTACAATAAAACAATTTTCATCATTTTCATAAATTTTCAACTTATTTCAATCTTCATATTTCCTTAATCAGGAAAAATTGGAAAAAGGCTTAGAGATTTTTCAGCAATCAGCCTATAAAACTATATCTACAATACAAGATTATATTAGTTTTCAAGGAATCTCATCACATCTTCACTTAGACTGCCAAAATCGTATTACCTTTCTCGATAATCTTGAAGATGCAATCATGTTCTCAAAACTGAACGCATTACACGATGCTATAATATCGACGCATGAATTAAACGAAATGATGACTTACGTAAAAACCATTTATAAAAGTAATGAAATCCCACATTTTAATAACATTCTCACATATTACCAACTTGTAGGTATACAAGTAACATTTTCCAGTAACAAAATAATATTTGCAATTCATGTTCCTATAATTAGGTCTGAAATCTTTATCTTCTACCACATTTACCCAATAATCCTTAACAATCTTATGATCGTACCTAAATACCCCTACTTGGCACAAGAAGATCGAACGTACCAGTTTGGAAAAGACACCTGCCCGCTTCTGGAAAAAAGTTACTTTTGTCAAGAAGATCTTCACTCACGTGACGAATGTACAATTCAACTACTTTTCGGAAATCTGGAAAAAAGTTCAACAATCCAAGTGAATACTGAAGAATTCATCATAGTACAAATAACTCAAGAAGAAATTCTACTCTTACCAGCCGGAGAAGAAAAAGTTTTCTCTCAATGTAAAACTGATCAGCATCTAAAAGTTAAATCACCAACTTTATTTAAAATTAAAAAAGATTGCAAATTATATTATAAATAAATTCTAAAACCTACATTATTAACATCGAAATAAAACAAGGAAAAACTCTCATCCTGCCTGAAATATCTTTAGACAAAATGAAGAAAACAAAAATGTATGCCACACCAAACTTAACGAAAATCAATTTTGAAGAAATATATAAAATAAGGGATATGGCAAATAACCTAAAGCCAATTGCTGAAGAAGAAGCAATAACCAACACAATATCATTTTTCGATATAATAATAATGATTATTTGTTTAATTGTCATAATTTCCATCGTTATAAGAAAATACAAGGTGTAAGAAAAATGTTACCTCCTGAAGAAAGAAGAAAGAAGAAAGAAGAAAGAAGAAAGAAGAAAGAAGAAAGAAGAAAGAAGAAAGAAAAATACACAAAGGTTCAAACCCCAAGGACAAGGAGCCCCGAAAACAATTTCATTCTTTTCGAGACTTAAGGAGGGAGGAGTTACGTACCTATAAAACCGCTGACACTGTATAAAGTATTATATATCACACAATAATCATTTTATATGTATAAAACCGTAGTTTTAAGATTCAAACTGATTCATTCGCTTGTAGTAAAATCTGTAAGAAGGTTGCCCCAAATAAATTGTTTTTAAAAAGAACTTTCGAAGTTTAAAAGACAAAATTCGCATATATATGCATATGTGTGTATTTAGTTATTATAATATTGTTACCATCTCTTACTGAATTATTATTTAACAAAGCTAAAGCATAATATAATTGTTCCTTCACCATTTTGTCAAAATCATTCTCAATTTATATACAATTCTATTACAAATTGCACAAATCTTAGAAAAATTACACAACATAGTTAACATTGGGTAGGTAATTGCTTTTTATATATAAGGTATAAGTACCTAAAATAAAAGATATAGGAAATTTCTTGGCATTAATAAACGGCAATCATGCAACGAAATTTGTAGCTCGTAAATGAAATCGTTTAAATATTTACTCGTACCAACTGGCGGGACCTTTTTGAGCTTCAGGCAAACACCATATGTTACATCCATATCAATCTATCATTTATGTTACAGCATCGATTTATCTTGCAACAAGACATATTTATCGAACCTAAAATTACAAATTAAAGATTGTCACTTTTTAAAAGACGTAAGAACTGTTCGATCTTACTATCGGTAAATGGAAGGAATTGCATATCAGTAAGAATTATATATTATTAAGTCTTGAACTTAATTCTGGGTCCCCATCGATTGCAGAACCTATTCGAATCAGATTTTTTTCCCTACCGTATAGTTATTTGTAGCGCCATCTTTCAGCTTGAAAACAACATATAATATAGGAATCTATATAACCTATAACTAGTTCCGCCTCGTTTCTCGTGGTGTTCACGTCATGGAAACGAGGCGGGTGTTAACCATTGAGTTTTATCCACGTGCATCCTGAAATATCTTAATATTTATATTTTTTTGACGGGTTTTATCGAACGAAAGTAGTGGCACAAGCCAGTGAAGTAGTATTTGGATATTCTGACCGTAGATTTCCCGTGTATGTTGAAGAAATATATTTGTAACAATGAATATTGTCAAACAAGTTTCGACTCATTGTCACACCGGTAACCAGGCCGGATGAAGCCGGATGCTTTCAGTGGTAATCAATCGCAATAATTTTTCGATCTTGCACTTGTGTGGTGGTTGACCCTTCTGACCTGGATTGCAGTAATACATTCTACTATATCTACTACAGTGACAAAGTTATGGCTTTAAGACAGATTAACCTTCGTCACACCTAATGAGCTGATGAATAGTCCATAACGGACAGAAGCCATCAAGGAGGAAAAATCCTTCCTACTAAACCTTTGAATATAAAATTACAAGAAGGAGCATATGATTCTGTAGGTGGGACCATAATGATAGCTGAATATAGCAGACTACTGTTTCCAGTTTGACATTATAATTATGTTATTTTACCTAAATCAATTTGACTACGCCTATGCATACCAAGCGATATATTGGCTTCATAACCTTAAAGTTTCATTCAAACAAAATACGTCTTAATTTTTACATAATTGACAAATTTTGAAGTAAAAGCGCTTACCTATATAATGTTACTCCTGAATTTTGATTTTTTCGTGTCAAGAAACAACCACAAGACGCACAACTAAACATATTTTGTGTGTTTAGTTTACTTCTGATATTATTGCTTTTATTGTCAATATAATAAGTATTAGTATGTATTTACACTAGAAAACACAAAAAGAGTATTCCAGTATACTTATTCGGCACTTATTATTGATTAAAACATAATAAAATTGCTCAAATCTACTATTAAATTTCTAAGTTGTTGCACCAACTACCAAAATTTCAAAACAATGAGTCATCTGTGGTGTTTGAATATGACCGTTTCCGTCTCCATTTTTATGTGCATAAAGATAGGCAAGGCTCCTTCCTGATAGTTTTATATTCAAAGTACTATACTACTATAACATAACTGCGCGTAATGAGCAGACGCCAATAACAAGGAAAATATCCTCCTTGCAACATAACAACCATAACCTATCACCGCAATGAACTGGTGAATTGCCCGTATGAGGCAGAAGCCAACGAGGAAGAAAGTATCCTTCTTTCGACATAACCAACCAATACACAATTCCGCCTCGTTTTTCATGATGTTTACATCGTGGGAGATGAGGCGGGTGTTAATCACCGGGTTGTATCAAAGTGCATCCTGAAATATTTTAATATTTTTATTTTGCTTAGATGGTTTTTATCGAGAGAAAGTAGTGGCGCGAGCCAGTGAAGTAGTATTTCGGTATTCCGTCGGGAGATTTCCTATGTATTTTGACGAAATACATTTGTGATGTTAAGTATTGTCAAATAATTTTCTACCCATTATCACGCCGGTAATCAGGAAGGATGCTTGGTAATCATTCAAGAATCAAACTCGTACCGAAGACGAATCAGATCATGACCTGCCTCCCTTCCAAAAGGGAAGCCAACAGTGTTACTAGATTGAATGCTACGCTACCAGCATCATTACTTTATTTACACCCCTCATATATTCATGGAATGTGCGTCTTAAACAAATAAATAAAATGATGGTTTTTGATTTGAGTTTCTTCTAAACAAATATTAATGATTTACTCCATTATTTTCGGAAATGTATGGTATAGGACAATAATGTTCACACGAGCTAATTATTTTACTTTTATTTACAAAAAAATATACACCAGTTCTAAACAAATTCAGTTAAAAGACAATCAATTTACAATAGATTTTCAAAAAAAATGTTTTTCATTAAGTATTTTGTAAATGTAAGTGCCATTTAATACCAAAAGGTATTTGAGATATAACAACTGTCTAATAAAATCATACACATACACTATACTTATTGCCTAAACTCACAATATCTTCAGCCTTTCATTAAAAAAAAAGTTTCAAATCTTTTTTCGCTCAAAGAAAAAAGTTGAACCCTTTTGTATTTAATAGCAGTCATGTATACTTGTACACGGCCATACTACTCTAAAGCACCCTGTATAAAGTCTAAATAATAATAATATAAAAGTCTTTGGCTTGCCTCAACACAGTAGTTCGTGACAAAATTTCAGTTCTTATTCGGTTTTCGGATGAGTCGATTTTAAATAATCGGAACAATTAAGTTTATAACCCAATCCGGCAATGGAAACCGCACTGGTTAAAAGGAAATGCATACCAATAGGAACCACACACTGGTTAAGTAAAAATGCGCAGAACGCAACCTGCACTGCCAATACTATGCCTATTAGATAAAACGCAACCGAAATGATCACTGTCGAGAAGTTCGTCAGGAACTTGGTCGCAAACTGCGCGGAAATCTTCGGCAAGTCTGCGTTTTTCTTCTGGATTTCCGATCGAGCCCAAATGGACACGACCTTCTGCAGAATAGAACCGATGATTAACGACCTAAACATGAAGATCGTCTTTTCGGTGGACGTTTGCAGGCCGGTCTGGCTGGTTTTCAACCACGTAGTCAACATGGCTGGCAGGATATAGGACTGGGGACTGCAAATGTATGTGTTGATTCGCTTAATGGTGTCTATGGAGGAGGCTCGTTGTAGTCTGGGTGGTTTCTCTTCAGCTTTCTTCAACGTTACGATAGGTTTAGGCAAGATACTGGCTGCCTGTGTTGTTGAAATAGATGTGGACATTGTACTCTAAACTGGCGAGTGGAGACAATTCTGTAAAAGAAAATATATTTTAGATTTATTTTTAAAACCTGGTCTCACTATTAATGTACAATTGTAGGGTGTAGGGTTATAGATTGTGTCTTTTTCAGAACGCTTTATATACAAATTGAAAACGAAGAGAGCCAAAGCAATAACCATTATACAGTAAACTCGATTTTATATCCACCTGTCGAGACTTATAAAATCAGTACGTTATATTAAAAAAAAAGTTAAAAGAAAACAAGAAAATATTTAACCATTTTAATTCTTTTTTGATTTGAATCTTTTGATTAATTTGTATAACAAGAATAAAAATGTTTACCAAAAGATATTACTTTTTATAACTTAAAAACATTAATCTGAGATGTCTAAATAAAGTCATGGGACTGGTGGCGTAGCGACGAACATTAACACTGTTGGCTTCCCATTTAGTGATAAGACCAGTCAACCTCTGATGCGTCTTCAATGCGAGATTTTTAATTCCAAGAGTTGGTATTTCTTATTTATGTTGGTATTCTTATGCAAGAATTGGTATTCTTTTCGTAAACCTAATTTTGCTAGTGTATTTTGTTTCAAAATTGAGCTCAGTGCGACGTAAACTATTCCAAAATTTCAACAGGCGTATAGAAACAATAATGTCTGAATGATTGTGGCGTGTGGACGTCTGAATGATTGTGGTGTGTCATTGGCATACACACAAAATATATTAACTTCCTATCTTTCCATTATATATAGAAATTAATATAATTTATTTTTTGAGACTCGTTTTGATCACGGGAGGAGAAGACCTCCCGAAACGTTAACGTTCAAAAGTTTGAATAAGGATCCAAAGCGCCAGCAAGCGTCTCCCAAGACCGGTTTCTGGCCTTAAGTGGAAAAAATTTTAAGCCGATATCTTAGGCTCCTCAAAGTTAAAAAAAAAATAATCTGAACTTACTTTAATCGGAAATTTAATCCTCTGCAATAAAGGTCCTTATATCATAACGTGGGGTAAGACGCATACCTCCTTCATGTCCACAAGTTTGCGCCAGTTTCATTCAACATTTCTGGCAAGTTCAGACCATTTTTAAAAAACGTTAATAACATTTTATTTTGTAAATATCTACTGTTAACTGGGTAATTTCAGTTTCATGAATACATCTGACATCGTCATGTTAGCCGATATGAGTGCTGCTGTGCTGGTGTTGAAAACAGCACGGACAATAAGGGAAACACACTCAATTTAAAATTGTATTACTTTTTATTTTATTTTATCTAAAAGTCAGTTGTACCGTTAGGTGTAAGACTGACAGTTTGCGTTTGAGCATGATGCTATTTCATGAATTTTTAATGAGGTTAATTTTCTAGCTCCATTCCAATGAAGTTCTCGTTTTTCTGCCGCTTGTTTAACTTGTTCTACCCATCTCAGTCTTGGACGTCCAACTTTATTCTCTTCTCATCTTTTCGCATCATAGATTTGTTTTGCTGATCTCTCGTATTGTATAGTTTGTGTGATTTTCTCATTTTTTCGTTCATTTCACCGTCCATTTTTCCATTATTTTCTATTATTGTGCCTAAATACTTATAGTTTTTAACTTGCTCCATTACCTTCCCATCGAGTACAATTTTGTGTTTTATTTTTGAGAGTGCAATTATCATTGTTTTGCTTTTGTCGATATTTATTTCCATATTTACTTTTATTAGCTTTTCATTACATATCGCTTATGTAAGTTATGTTGTAGTTTTTCTAGAGAATCTGCCATTAGAACCATAACATCAGCGAACAGTAATTCTGGTGTTGTCAATTTGCATATTCTTGCAATTTGCTTTGCTATTTTTTACATCGTCAATAACTACTGAAAATAACAATGGACTCAGCACTACAGGCCTATTTCTATCTCAAATTCTGTGGATTTATCGTTATACGTTCTTACTTTGTTTTTGTTGTTGTTATAAGGACTTGAAAATTTCTATTACTCCCTCTTCTAGTCCTCTTCTCTTTAGATTTTTCCAGATATCCCTGCTTTTTACTCTATAAAATGCATTTTGCAAGTTAATGAAATAAATATGAATTTCGATTTCTTTTCTTAACAGTTTTTCTCATGGTTTGTTGCTTCTAATTTTTCTCTCAGCCTATGCTCTATTATTCTGGTAATTTTTTAGTTTCTTTGATATCTCCTTTTTTAAACAACGGCAATATTATATTATATTGTTTAGTAGTGACAAAAATTCTTCCTTTCCTACTTCTCCTTCCTATATATTTCAGCATTTCTGCTTTGATTTCGTCTTGCCCTGGAGTTTGCCAAAAAATCGGAAATAAAAAAAAATGTATTACTTTCAGAATTATATATATATATATATATATATATATATATATATATATATATATATATATATATATATATATATATATATATATATATATATATATATATATATATATATATATATAATTTTTGTTCTAAAATATATAATTTAATATATTTATTTAATTTAATAAAATTAAACTACTTATATATATATATATATATATATATATATATATATATATATATATATATATATATATATATATATATATATATATATATATATATATATATATATATATATATATATATATAATTTTTGTTCTAAAATATATAATTTAATATATTTATTTAATTTAATAAAATTAAACTACTTTACTTTAAATTAAATTTGAAAACTAATGAAAAAGCCTCCAGATTATATCAAGAAATTCAAAATGAAAGCGCAAGATACCCAATATCGGTGGGAGTCGGTGCTCTACCTTTGCGCCTCGTGGTTCGTCATTATATTTCATTGCGTCGTTGCATGCCTCTCGTTCAACACCGCATGCGTCTAATATTTCAACAGATGCATGCGTCTTGACAACCAAAAGTTGAATAAGTGCGGACACACCTAAAGACACACACCCATTAACCACCACTTCTTTTTTGTTTTACATCTCGACGCGCTTTTCGTTAACCATGTTAGCATCATTAGAAAACTGTTCAATAAATCATTGAATCATCTCCTGATAATGTTAATACGGTTAGCGATACGCACGTCGAGAAGTTAAAGTAATTTGGTGTAGTAAAATGTCTTCTTTTAGCAACATCAGGAGATCACTGCCCCGTCTTCCAGCAACTTTAAACGAACTTGAAGCATTTGAACAACGCGATTTGCAAATATCTTGCCACAAGAAAACATAGGTCACCTAATTCAGTCCATACATCGCAAAATTATCGGAAGTTATAATAACCGTGGTGGATCTACTCATTATCTATATTTTTACATAATATCATCATAGTGTATACAAAAACTACAAAATTAATGCAAAAAAATGTTTTTTTCATAGTGTTGCTGTTTTCTTTGGTATAATTGACACGAACGTTAATAATTCACGGGCACGCCACTGGTAAAATGTTTACTGGTTAATTTCATTCAAAGTATTGCAACAAACATTTTGCACAAAGAATAAAAGAGTTAGTCTAGAAAATCGAGTTTTAAATCGAATGCGTACACGGACACACCTCTTCGAAACAGCAATTATAAATTTACATGAAGTAAAATGTAAATATAATCATACCAATAAACTTCAATAAGTATATCATTAAAATAATTAAATCTTGTCTTTAGTTCAAAGAAAAAAATGTAAAATGATATTCCGTCCGTTGTCCAGCAACTAAAATTAGCTCTCTCACATTAAGCAAGAATTTAGGACAATACTCCAATGTAGTAGTGGCGATTTAAAAGAAATTTAGAACAATTTGATTTAAGACCTACTTACGACATTGACGTCACCAATAATAATATTTCGCTTTAGGATATCGGTATTTTTGGTATGTAAATATTGATTTTAGCGATAGTAGACCCTTTTAAAACAATATTATTTAGCATCTGATTGTCGAAACATTGGATCGTCTTTTGTTACTAAAAAAATAATGGAAACTGTGTGTCGATTAAGGCATTTTCTGGGAAATAAATATACCAATGCCAAATCACTAGCTGAATATTACACAGGTCGACATGACTTTTGTAACCTTGATGAGAATGCTTTTTTTTGTGTTTCATTTAGGTAGTTATTAAAATACCTTTTCACAGAAATGGCCTAGCACGTCCTATTTTCAAGGACCTACTTCTCCTTTATATCATGGGCTAATTGAAATTATTTGTACCTGACTTTGGACTGGACAATATAGGAATTACCACAAGACCGTAGAGGGGGTATTTACACAGTATTCTACAAACCTTTATAGGCAGTTTTATTGTTTTCTATAGTTTATTTGTTTCTGTCTCGTTTACAGTACAGTCAAGTGTTTAAGTCGATTTTATATAAAATGACAACTTCTAGTTCTTTATTTTGCAAAAATCCAGCAATATATATATATATATATATATATATATATATATATATATATATATATATATATATATATATATATATATACATGCGAGGAAGTCACAAAAGCTTATCTTTTATATTTTATCTGCCAAATTGGAAATCAAGATAAAAGTTGGGCTCCTCATATTTGTTGCTAAACAGATATTTCCTCTAGATGATGACATTCTAAAATGTATAATTAGTGGTGATGAGACATGATCTATGCTTATGAATCAAAGCCGAAGCGACCACACAGCGAAACCAGTCAAAAACCAAGGTCACGTTAACTGTTTTCAACGATTACCGCAGTATTGTCCATAAAGAGTTCCTTCCAACTGCTCAAACAGTTAATAAAGAATATTATTTAAGCGTTAGGCGTCATTTGCCTGAATCCTTTCGAAAAAAAGTCCAGATTTGTAGCAAACAATTAATGGTTTTTGCATCATGATAATGCACCATCGCATACAATAAGAAGTATTTCCATTTTCAGCTACAAATCGAACAAACAGATATAGCACCGTGTGACTTTTTCGGGTTACGTCGATTGAAGAAACCACATCGTGAGCACTCTTTTGAATCCATAGAAGCCATTAAAGACAGTTCGCTGACCACTTAAAAAAAAAAGAAATATAAAAAGAAATGAGAATATAAAAACTGTTTCGATTATTTTTATGTCATTATAATCTACAAAATTTAATTAGTCTAAAAGGTATACAACTTTGCTCCCGCCGTTTTTCTGTAGATGACGTTAGCGTTAAATAGTCGTCGAAATAAATATATCATAGACGGCATGCAATACCTTTGGGCATCTTGTAAACATAACCCTATAGCATCAGTAGTCGATTTGTGTTTACATCATAAAGTTATTCGCGATTAAAAATGACAGTTTATAAGCCAAATTCTCGACATTTACGGGAGATGTTAATTTACTTCTTTAATATGAAGAAATTTACGGCAGTGGCTCACCAAATGCTCTCAGACACTTATGGTGAAGCTGATATGAAAAGAAAACGTGTCGTGAGTGTTTTTAATGCTTCAAGAGTAGTTTTCACGTCGAATACCGACAAAGCGGTGGAATACTGAAAGTTTTTGAAGATGAAAAATTAGAGGCATTGCTTAATGAAAACTCGTGTCAAAGTCAAGAAAAGTTGGCAATAAACTCAACGAGATTTACCACTAAACAAGACATTGATTTGACAAGTGATTTTTATTGAGGAATGTTCCATTTATATTGCTACTTTTTCTAAGCTAGCTTACCATATACCACTTTGTCCACAACAGAGCTCCTTGGCATTTGGCTTAATACTTCTAATAGTTTATTCATGTTAACTAAACCATGCGCTGTCTTAAAGTCAATAAACAAATCAAAATCAAGAAACAAAAAGGTTAATGTTTTTTTTTTCAATTTTTCTATTCTATTCTCAGAGCTGGAGCAAAAAGAACAAAAACCATATTTATTATTCAGTTGGTTTTCAACTTATTAATTACATATAAAAAATTTGATTAACTGGTGCAAATGTAATTACTGCTTATCGATAATAATTCCCAATGATATACCCACGGGGATTTTCCCATTATCCAAGGACAATTTTATTTAAAACATTCGTTTTCACTATTTTGGAAAAATACGATGATAAAGTTGAATAATATGTCCTAATTAGAATTTTAGTTATCAGTATAATAAAATCACGTCGGCAAGTACGCACTGACGCAATTTGCTTATTATACGTTGACGAGATTGCTGACTAATTACATACTATATCAATAACATAAATATTTGAGGTTCTCCATGAATAAATATAGGGTATTTTAACAAGAGCACCTGAATTTGAATTGTGCGCCATTTCTCTTCTAAGAAGCCAATTAAATTTAATATTTGAGGTCGATCATCCATACATTACCTAAATACGAGGACTGCTATTGTGTGGCTAGGCGCCATCTGACATATACATGGTAAAGTTTGACATTGTTGATTGTATACGTACTACGTTTAGTGACTTGAAAATTTCATTTCAGTAGATTTCATTTCAGTAGAAAAATGGAAATAACTCGAAAGAATTTTCGTGCGATGATTTACTACACTTTCGTCGTGGATTACCTCAACATCAGTGCATCAATCAACTCACTTCGACTTTTAGCGGTGAAACACCATCTAAAAACACCGTATATCACTGGTTTAGTGAATTCAATGACGCAATTGTCCTGTCAGGATAGTGTTCTCTGGGTGGGCGGTCTCGCAACTGTCGTGTATTTTACCTACCCGTTTATCCCGATGCCATCTAGCCCCCACCCTCGTATTTTTCTTTCCTTTCAATTAAAACTCAACTACGTACTTCAGTTAACGTTGAACCTTCAAAATTCATATTTCGCATGGTTTGACAATCGCTCAAAAAAGGTTTGTGACCTTTGGTGCAAATAAATGCCCACAAAATACAATCGTGATGCTTCAACAGCCGTGCATAATATCTACATAGGTGACGAGTCTTGGATCTATGCGTATGAGCCCTAAAGTAAAAAGCAGTCCACTGTATGGGTCTTTCAAAATGAGCCAAACCCAATAAAAGCTGTTCGCGCAAGAAGCACTTCGAATCAAATGGTCGTCTGATTTTTTCGGATAAATAGCCACAGAGAATCATAGAACAATCAATTCTGAACGGTACACAACCATTTGTTTGCCAGAAAGCTTTGAAGAAATAAGAAAAAGTAACTAGTGACACAGGATCATTCTTCACCATAATAACGCGAGCTCTTACACATCGCAACGAACAACTCAATATTTGACCGGTCAAAACATCGAATTGATGGATCGTACCGTCTTGATTGGGCACCCATTGATTTCTTTTTGTTCCCGTCCATGAAGAATAAACTACGTGGTCAACGATTTTCGATGGTAGTAGAAACGGTTGATGCGTTCAAAATACATGTTTTGGAGATACCTCGACCGGAATGGAAAAAGTGCTATAAAAATTGGTTCAAACGTATGCAAAAGTGTATCAATCATCCCGGAGAATGTTTTGAAAATCAATAAAACCATTTTCAATGATAAATATTTGTTTTTATTTATTATTCCGGATACAAAATAGCAACCCTCGTATTACGATTTGCAACTTAATTAAAAAAATTAAAGATCACTTCAAAATATCAGGCATACAACGCAAATCCGTTCTGATCGTTCAGAGCAAGATATAACCAAAGAAAGTGAAAACATTTCCAATGCTGCATTAGTATATAAGAGTCGACTTAGGGCCGGTTCTACAATGCCAGAATATACCAAGTATAGCTTATACCTGGTACATTTTTGCATTATAGAACCGGCGAGACGAGATTAAACTTTTTGACGAGACTTAGACAAGATTTAGATTAGCCGACAAATCAACTAAATTACTATGCAATTAGTATAGCTTACACCTGGTACATTCTTGCATTGTAGAACCGACGAGACGAGATTAAACTTTTTGACGAGACTTAGACAAGATTTAGATTAGCCGACGAGTCAACTAAATTACTACGAAATTTGTTTTTTGAAGCTTCGTAAAACAACTATTTTGTCTAGATATTATGGGAAAAAAATTATAAAATCGCCGAATATATCCTACATATCGCCAAAGATGCTTTTTGACTATTTTAACAATCATTTAACATAGAATAAATATAATATTTTATCAAAAACAGAAGTGAGACTGCTTAGTAATGGTAAGGCAAGTATCATTCTACTATTTTAAGTATTTTTAACTTTTAAAAGAAACAAGACATTTTTTTTCTATATGTTTAAATTTTCATCTTTAAATTTTATTATTAATTAATGAAAATTAGGTCTGATTAGATGTGAACTACTAGCAGTAATGCAACTTTGTGCCCTTTTTAACACATTTTCTATCACTTTTGTGAACATAACTGGTGTTAATGAGGCGATTTCAGTACGAATATGTCCTTGAGAAGCTGTATGATTTGGGAGATATTTATATACAAATTTTTGTTCAAAAATCCCCATAAAAATCCGGAGCAGTCAAATCAGGAGATCTGATAGCATTACGACTATTCTAATTGCTTATTATTGTCGGTAAGGACCAGGCCTTGAACAATTTGAATCTATAATAATAATTAAATCAATAGGGAAACATGTGCAAGTCATTTCTCAAAATTCTGCGTAAACTGCGCGGTGGAATTCCCAATTGTGCACCACTCGTCGAATCGACGTTTCTGAAAACTTCTTCATGCGTGCAATATGCTTCGCAATGTTCTTGAACCTCTAATGCAGACCCTATCCCTTATTACTCCGAATTCTTGAAATTATTTTCACCTAAATTCACGTTGAGTTGCAATAATTACATTATTTTGTATTTATATAAATTACAACAATTTCGCTGCAATGCTTTAGTGTATATTTGAGACTATGAGAGCAATAGCTTAACCCACAAAAACATGGAAATTCCAATAAATTTAGATTTATCATCCACAATGCACTCTAGTGGCATTCTCCGATAATAAACTACTGATTACTGTGTGAATTTCATTCATTTTAAGAAAATTTTGTCAAGAAAAACTTATTTTATGTCAAATAGGTATGCGGGTTTGGCCACTATTGCTCCTATAGCCTCATTTATCCATAATAAAACGCGCGCGTCTGTACTACCCAAGAGCTAAACCGAAATTATTCCAAATATTATGAAAAAAAAAAATGACAAAATAAAATGCCTCGGTGCTTCGGACCTTCCAGTTGACGATCTTTGAACAGTTCGAGAAGTATTTAAAGATTACTCCTATTTATTTTTCTCACAGAATACTGTTCTGATTATTGCCTAATATTCAAGTACAATTGAATTAAATTTGTTACTGTTCATTTTAAATAATATTAAAAAGAGTTGTTTCTAATTTAATTATTTCATTAATTTCTCTTTAAGTGACTATCCAAATATTTACTAAATAATGGCATCAGCATATTCATATGATTTGTAATTTAATTGAGAGAGATATCAATGGTATTGTCGCGTGTTTTTCCCTTCAATACCATGAAGTAGGAAAATGCTTTTCTAGTATCTGGAGCCGGTATATCGCGCGTTTTTCCCTTTGTACCCGTTGCACAACTCAATAGTAGAGGTTACACCGTAGAGTGTAGTTGTATATCCATTATGTTTTGTTAGCTCTTTGGGTGGGTATCTCGCGCGTTTTTCCCTTGATACCCCGTTCATACCCGAACCTGGTACTGTTATGCGTTTTTCCCCTAAGGCCAGAAACAGTACCCAGTACGATAATTTTTTTATTGATTGATAAAATTATCATTGTTAAAATAATAATTTGTACTGAATTAAACTGATAATTTACAACGACTGTTTGTAATTTGATAAATACTGAGAGATCCATGGTATTGTCGCGCGTTTTTCCCTTCTATGCCATGAAGTGAGTAAATGCTGTTTTGCTTTTCTAGTATCAGGAGCGCGTATATCGCGCGTTTTTCCCTTTGTACCCATTGCACAACTCAGTACTAGAGGTTAAACCGTAGGGTGTGGTTGGATATCCATTATGTTTTGTTTTGTTAGCTCCTTGGGTGGGTATCTAGTGCGTTTTTTCCTTGATACCCCGTCCGCACCCGAAGCTAGCACTTTTGCCCGTTTTTCCCCTCAGTGTCAGGAACAGTACCCAGTTTGATACTTGATTATTGGCCGATAATAGTATCATGGTTCCAGTTATGTAGAGAATCTTTATTCTTTTGAATTCGAGTTGATTGCTATCATGGCTGTTATAATTGAGGTTCTAACGAGTATCTTTCGTTGAGTATGTCGTCAGCCTCGAGATAAAGTATGATTTGTATCGAACCGATAAATTTAAAGTAACAGATAGTAAACAGAGAATAGTTTGATGGATTCGGATTGATATGTATATCTATCTCTATGTTATATGTATATAATGTTTAAAAAAAATAATCATTTTATTTTAAAAATTATATTTAATATCCTTCCTTTTACAAAATACCCTACGTTAGTCATTTTTTAATAGTTTCGTAGAATTTGTAAAAAATACGCTGACAGCAAAATAGTAATAAATTATAGTTAGTTATCGAAGATAAGCTTCAAAGTATTTGTAATACGGCTATATATTACGGTGTAATTAATTTGTTTTAATAATTTGTGACCTTGGTTATGAACAGGGTGAAGCAATAATTTTTGAACTTGCAAGAAGACGTCCATGAAGCTTCAGAGAGAAAGAAGTTTTAAAACATTATAAATTCAGATTAATGGCACTTCCACCTCAATGAAATAATCAATAAACAAAATTGGCGGAACTTGTACAGAGTAGCATTTTTTAACGCCAATCGCAAGCATGCTATAACGGTTACTTCTACAGAATTTAACAAGATGTACAAGATGTGAAGTCGGATTAAGAAAAGCAATACGAAAGTGTAATAAAATGGATCAATCAACCCCACATCTATTGGATATATGCCTATGGTAAATTCCTTCCGAATATAGTTAGACGATATTTCATGGTCTCCAAGGAACCCGAACTTGAAACCTCATAATTTCTTTTTGTAGGGCTTCCTAAAAGAATACCCAGCTGGGAAAATGTACGAGGTGGCGATTTTTAGTAGAAACATCTTCTCTTCTCTTCAAACAACCTCCGCCCTTTTTCAGGGAGTATTAATATTTGACAACAATCTTTTTAAAAAACCTTGAATTATTAATTACACTTTTAAGATGTTATTTTAAAAAACGCTTCAAAGCGAGTCAGATTTGCGAAGTAGGGGAGAAAAGTGCCGTATCAATCCATATTACTCAGCTCTGGTTCAAACAGGAGAGAGACATGAATCTTGAAGATAGGAGATCAGGTCGTCTGCGGTTTCTCGATGCCGACGTTTTAAGAGCAGTTGTGACTGCAGGTTCTAAGACAAGCACTAAAAATATTTCAAACGAATTAGGAGCATCCCAGGTAAACTTTTTTTAAACAGTGAATACGACGATTGCTGTTTATGTATCCGGAATTGGCAACAATGGTGTTGCTAGGCGCAACCGGACATACACATCCTAAAGTTTGACATTGTGACTGTTTAGTGACTTGACAATTTCATCTCAGTTAAAGAATGGAATTAACTCGTGAAAATTTTTGCGCGATGATTTACTACGACTTTCAACACGGATTATCTCAACAACAGTGCATAGATCAACTCACTCCAACTTTTGGCGATGAAGCATTATCTAAAACCACTGTAATCGCAGCCGTCGTTCGCTCACGGATGAATTAAAGAAGGTCGTCCAAAATCGGTGATACATCAAGATGTCATAAGTAATGTCTGAATGATTGTGGCGTGTTCATATATTTTTCCCTTTATTTGGGTTTTTTTTTGGGTTTTTAAAAAAAGACACATCTATTAAAATATTGCTATCAGCCAAAGGTAGTGCCACAGTTATTCTGGACACTACAGAATATAATAACAAAATTAAAACTTTGATTGATGAGGGAAATTACACTAAAATACCTACAGATCCAACATTAAAAATAGAGAGAAAAATTTACAATACATTATATAAACACAAACGTGAATTTACAGATCTAGAAAGATCACAACTTACACCACATTATAGTAAACCACCTCATTTCTATGGTCTACCAAAAATACACAAAACTAATATACCACTTCGCCCTATAGTTAGTAGTATAGATTCCCTATGTTATAAACTAGCAAAATTTTTATTAAACATTTTAAATCCACTTTCGGGTAGAACAAATTCATATATTAAAAATACTTCAGATTTTTTAGATAAAATTTCGAACATTCAAATTACAAACTAAGAGTTAATGGTTAGTTTTGACGTGGTGAGTTTATTTACTAATATACCAGTTGATAAATCACTTTTAATAGTTAGAAAGGGATTAGAACATGACACAACACTAAAAGACCGCACTAAACTAAACATAAATATAATTTTGGAATTATTAACTGTGTGCTTAAAAACCACATATTTTCAATTAGAAAATGATTATTATCAACAAAATTTCGGAATGGCAATGGGTTCTTCTCTTTCTCCTTTGATGAGTAATATCTTTATGGAGGAACTCGAGAATGACATATTAAATAAATCTCTTAAAAAGCCATTAATATGGCTTAGGTATGTTGATGATATTTTTGCTATATGGCAACATAGCATTGACGATCTATATTTTTTTAAAAGATATAAATTCTCGAGAGCCTACAATTAAGTTTACTTTAGAGATGGAGAGGGAGAATAAATTGCCATTCCCCGACACTTTAATATTAAAACACATTAAAAACTACAGTTTACAGAAAACAGACAAACACAGATAGGTATCTCAATTTCTTTTCAAATCACTCAAAATCGGTCAAAATAGGAGTAATTAAAAGTTTATATGACAGAGCAAAACTTGTTTGAACCGACAGTGATACACTACAAAAAGAAACAAATCACATAAAAGACATTTTAATAAAAAACAATTACCCAAAAAAATTTATAGATAAATCGTTTAAAAAATTTGATACTAGACAAAACAGACAAGTTATTAATAACAATAATAATAACTCTCAAACAATTAACCTCACAATTCCTTATATCCGCGGTATTTCTGACACAATTAAAAGAGTAGGAAATAAATACAACATAAGAACGACATTTAAAACAAAAAATACTCTTAGATCTCTATTAACAAAGACTAAACCAAACAATATACAATATACAACGAAATACCAAAAATGTGGTTTATAAAATTCCCTGCAAATGTGGCAAATTCTATATAGGTGAGACATCTAGACCGTTAGATGTTAGAGTAAAAGAGCAATAAAAGCTTCTTAGAAAGGGCGATTTTAATAAATCTTGAATTTGTCAACACGCATAGGAATTGGGTCATAAAATCAATTGGAATAATTCCAAAACGGTATTAAAAGAATCGGTAACAAAATACAGAAGATTAAAAGAAACCGCTATAATCAATTTAAATAAAAATAACTGTATTGCTATGCCTTCGGTAGATTTAAATTCAATATGGTACCCGATTCTAAAGAATACAATTAAACACATTTAAATATTTGAATACACAATCAGTACAATAAACAATCACATAGTAAACATTACCTATATATATTTTTTGGTAGTATGTCACTGTCATGAAAATCTATTGTTGTCAATGTAAGTATCGTTGACATATACAAAAAAATATATTTACTATCACTCATTCATTTATATATTACAAATTAATATAATTTATTTTTTAGTTTAGTTTTGAAAACGGGGGGAGAGTACCCTCCGAAACGTTAACGTTAAAAGTTTGTACTTTTTTTTATAAGATTTTTATATCTTTAAAATTTTGTTCGTTAGGCAAATTTATTACAAAAAGAATCACTGAGAAATTTGTCTCCGTTTGGTTTTTTGTTTTTACCCAGTGATTCTTTCTTTAAATAAGAACAGGTATTTTTGATATTTTTTGAGTTTTAGATAGTGGCGAAAAACCCAAATAAAGGAAAAAAATATCAAGATGTCATATGACATACTGTGAGATTGAAGCATCCCTAGGCATTAATATGACAAGCATACACAAGTTTTTACAAGAACATTTAGCTGTGAAAAAGATTTGTGCGGGTTGGATTCCGCATAATTTGATAATCCCTCAAAATAAGGCTCGTGTCAATTGGTAAAAAAATGCTCAAAAAATACAATCGTGGTACGTCAAAAACCGTGTATACATCTACACAGGAGAGGAAACTTGGATCTATGCATATGAGCTTGAAAGTAAACAGCAGTCGACTATATGGGTCTTTCAGAATGAGCCTAACCTAATAAAAGTTATTCATGCAAGAAGCACTTCAAAACAAACGGTCGCCTGTTTTTTTAGGATAAATGGGCATGTGGCTACAGTGTCACTAGACAATCAATGATAAATGTTTGTTTTTATTTATTATTCCGGATACATAAATAGCAACCCTCGTAGAAAAGTACCTCAAAAACGCAAATACTTTTGTTGTATTCTACTACAATAACGACACTAATAACTAATGGATATTACACCAAATACTTCAATATTAGAAAATAAATTAAACCACGAATTATTAATAATTAATTCTAATAACTAATTCATAAGCTTAATAAATGTTTTCTGAGAAAAAAATATTCTATGATAATCAGCATACTAGGTATCAAAAGTCGATTCAAGTTACAATCGTATATCACAGATAGTGTTCTTTGAAGTCCAGGAGGTGGCATCTCGAGTCGACTCGAAGATCGAAATGCGGCGTCACTTACTGCAGCTAGTACTTGGACAGAATAGGTAATCGTTAAAGAAAAAACTAAGTTTGTTACTGCATTCCAGTAGGGGTAAAACTGTAAAATCTGGCAGACAATCGCCCCTCAAACACGCCAGTTCGGAACTGGGCAAGGACAGATGTTTTCTGAGAGAGAGTCTACGTTGGTCTTTCTCCACTTTTCGAGAGATTAATCGTTCAGATTTGGAAACCACGTTAAGCTGTAAGTCCAGTGGATAAATCAGCAACTGATACTGCTGATGTCATCTTAAACCTTTGTTTTTTCTTCCTTTGAAATTTAACACTTATTGTGACACAGAATTTCATAGTGGGCATATAGGATATTTTATTATTAGTGTTATTTTGAGTTAAACCGATTATTCACTTTGTTTTTAATTCGGAAGTTAAGTAATTTTATAAATTATATCGCCTTTTTCTGAATTGAAGGTATTCTGTTTTGTTAAAATATTTTTTTTAAATCACGATATGATATAATGATGACTAAATCTTGCAATAACTCTTCTGGGCCATAAACCACATTAAACAATACCTTTTTAACCAAAAACTTAAAACTAAAAAAAACTAAACCCAAAATCTCCCTCACTTTTAAAGGTATTGACGGTTTTCAGAGAACAAACATTTACATTTTAAAGTTGAACAAAACATATATGTTGAGTCGGCCATATACTTTATTAACTGTCAAGACAAAAAAAATAATATATATATATATATATATATATATATATATATATATATATATATATATATATATATATATATATATATATATATATATATATATATGCCACCAAATGGTACGAGCAAAACTTAAGTAAGATTAGAACTGTCGAAGAGAGCGCGAAAGAATGATAACATCAAAGAAGGTCACAGTGGATTCTGGGAAATTGCTGGATTTTGAGATTGTTTTGTCAAACCGCTTTGCTATGTTACAAGATCCAGAGGAGATGGAAATATCAGTTCAATGTGAAGAAATCACCAACAATGTTCTTCAAACGGCTTCTTCAATAGCACCAGAAGAAAAATGTCTCAAACAGACCATTGATTTAATAGAGAAACGACGGACAATGAAAAATGCAGGGAGTCCTTTTGGCAGGGTCGAATACGCTAAGCTCTGCAATACTATAAGAAAACATATCAGAGAGGACACGCGTCCATTCAAGCTAGTGCGAAAAACCCTGGAAGAAAACAGAGAAATTAACAAGGCTAAACAGAAACTGAGAAGCAAAAGAACGCAAATTTATGCCTTAATGCTTGAGAATGGCACAATGTGAACGGCGCGTACGCAAATATTAGAGGTTATCAGAAAATTTTATTCCCAGTTATATGATGATCAAACCAACAAAACTCATCGAAGAGTAAACACCAGATATCCTAGTGTTAAAATTGGCTGGCAGGCATTTGGCAAGCTCAACATAATGTTTAAGAGCAGACTCCTACTTTGCTTGAAAAGAAAAGTCTTCGGTCAGTGCGTCCTACCCGTTATGACATACGGAAGTGAAACCTGTACACTTACATCGCAATCAATTCAAAAACTTCGGGCAGCACAGAGGGGAATGGAAAGATGTATGTTTGGCATTACAAGACGAGACTCAAGGCCCTGCGCATGGATCAGGGAACAAATGAAAGTGTGAGACATCATTGGAAGAGTAAAACAATTGAAATGGAGATGGGCAGGCCATATAGCGAGGCGATGGGACTACAGATGGACCAGGGCAATCTTGGAGTGGATACCGCTTGATCGCAAACGTCCGCGAAGAAAACCGAAGCACGATGGACTGATGACATCGTTAAGTATACAGGACCCGAGTGGCAGAGGAAAGCACAGGACCGTGAAAGTTGGAAGCATGCTAAAGAGGCCTTCATCCTGCAGTGGATCAACACAGGCTGATGATTATATACATATATATATATATATATATATATATATATATATATATATATATATATATATATATATATATATATATATATATATATATCATTATATCATATATAAAAGATGTACAAATAAGTTTCCGCCGTTTGACAAAAGATGGCCACACCAGAAGATTATGTTGAAATTGTCAGATGTAAAACGTAATATCGTAAGTTTTACTGAAAAAAAGAGAGGCGTTTTACATCATATGAAGGTACTAAAAATTGGGTCGATTCATGGATACCAGAAATGATGTCAGATAGATGAGAAAAAGTAGTGGCTAGTGATGGACAACACTTTAAATAAAACGAAATATACCGTTCTTTCATAATAAATTCCTAATTTTTGATAGAAAACGGCGGATATATATATATATATATATATATATATATATATATATATATATATATATATATATATATATATATATATATATATATATATATATATATATATATATATATATATATAAGAAAAAGTATTTGCTGACGCTACTGTGCTATTCTTGATGAAGCTGCTTCTGTTCCTATACCTTTTAAGTATATATCTGAGCAATTTTACAACGCATACCTTTGCATCTTGGCACCAGTTTGCCACTTCTTATTTGTCGTTTTAAGAACGTCTTGCATTCTCAACAACCTCAACATTCCTTATCTACTCGTATCTTAAGTCAACTCTACTTCCACTATCGAGATGAAACAAAATATTCTTAATTTATTTTCTAATATTTTTATTGCTTTATTGAAGACACAAAACTGCTTTTGATGATATATAATGACTATATTCCAGTTTAAGGCTATTATGGCCCCATTTTTTAAATTTTAAAACGAATATTAGATAAAATTTCATAATATAATCATTGGATTAGATAAGAAAAAAAGATTTAAATTTTAAAGTTCATACAACTGAAATTACAACTCAAATTGTAATTATTCCCCTGCTCTATTGAAGCGTTGAAATTTAGTTTTTTTTTAACGTCATGCAGTTTGATGTTTGATGGACGTAACCTCAAAATGTAATGGTATTCTCGATCGCAATAGTAAAAGAGCATCAACTTCACGATGCTACAATAGCTGCGTTGCTACAAATAAAATGTACTGAAGTCACCGAAATGATTTGTGCTACAATATTTACATAACAAAAATTTACTAAGGAGGTTCTTCAATATCACATTTATATATACAGTGTGTGCCAGATAAGAATACACTCTACAGAGATCTCTGAACCATAAGAGATCCAGAGATGATAACATAAGAAGAAAGTTGCATCTCACTGAACTCCGCAACGCCACGTTTTCAAATTTTCAAAATTCCGAATATTTCCGAAGATATGTGGAAAAAACCGAATTTTCGCGATATAGATTTTATTCGTTTTTGATTCTATTTGAAGAGATATGTGAAAATACATTTGACATTTTCATTCACCTCTACAAGGTGGTGTAATTAGATTTTTGATCCGACGTTTCGGCTTTTCTCGACCATCGACCAACTTTGTGTTTTTTAAAGTTGAAAAATTTTGTTTTATTTTTAGTAAATTGTACTTTTTATTTTGAATCCAACGACATGTCAACAAAGTGAATAAATAAATTTTCGTGCTGCAAAGTTTAACATCAATATATTAGATATATTGTTAATAACAAATCAAGCAAAACAACAATCAAAACCAGATTACTCAGTCCTTTTTTCAGTATTGCGTTTTACAAAAATATTATTTATGTTTTATAATCGCTGATTATTCACCACGGAAACGATTTTATTGCAAATACACAAATGTGCAATAAAACAAGTAACAAATTCAACAAGAAGTGTATGCTGCAAAACAAAAAAAAATCCTTACTAGGAAAAAGATATTTTATTGGATCAGTTTTGAAATTTTTGTATACACCATGTTGGTATTATGTAATGATAAAAAAAATATAAAATTCCATTTACATTTATTTAAAAAAAAAATAGGTCTACCACAGTTATTATAACACTTTGTAATTCTGCTAGGCATGAACCAATTTTGATGATCTATATCGTCTTGTGGAAAGGTATTCCATGTATGTTATACACATGCTTCAAGCTCATTTAAAAGTTTTTGGCGGTCGAAGCAGAGCAATCGATCAAGAATTCGACTAATGCTATCTAATACATGTTTTACTAGTGATAAATCTAAAGCTGGGTTTCCACATGCAAAGATTAGTGGCGCCAATATTACGCCAGTTTACTGGCGCCAAAAAATGCCAATATATAATATTATTAACGCATTGATAGTGGCGCTAGCCGATTTAACACGTTTCCACGTTCAAAAAACTAACGCCAGTCGACTGGTGCCACTAATATGTATGTGGAAAAGCAGTTTTACTCCCCGCAGTCTGTCCTAAGAGCTAAACTTATACAAAGGAACACGAAAATTAAGATCTATAAAGCACTCATTCGGCCAGTACTCATTTATGGATGCGGGACGTCGATCCTAACAAAAAACAGAAGACACCATTTATTTGAAAGAAGAGTGAACGCAGAATTTTTGATGATGTGAATTATAATGGGATTTGGAGATTAAGGTATATCTTGGAATTCAAGCAATTATACAAGAATCTAGATATTGTAGACTATGTGAGGGTTCAGCCACTCAAATGGGAGGTACACGTGGCAAGAATACCAGAAAACTGAATAACGAGAAGAATCATGAAGGGGCGAATAGGGGTTAACAGAACGAGATGTAAATCAATCAAAAACACGCTGGCAGAACAATATAAAAGATGCTGAATAACTACTGCTCATCAAAAATTCGAAAGAGACTGTTGAGGATCGACCCCAACAGCCCCTTTGGCCTCTAAAGGGTTAGAAGCGAAAGTTAAGGCGGTAAAGACTAACTGATGGGATATAGTATCACATGAAGAAGAAGAAGATGAATATACTATAGCAGGATTGTTAATTAAAAGTTTGACGAATTGAAAAATTATCAATGAAAGAAAATCTTAAAAAATGTTATAAATAAATTATTTAAAAATCTGATACTGTCAAGTAGCTAAGACACTGAAATGGCAAAAAATACTTTTTCATTGTGATGAAACGTTCATCTTATTCGCCAGTTCTAAATCCAAGTATCTTTTATTTTGACCCCTTAAAAACTTGTAGTATATAAAATTGTGTATATTTTCTTAACTCCTGACATTAGGAAATATTTTGCTGACATAGCTAACATTGCTGCCATTGCATAACATCGTTGACATTTATTTTTATTATGAATTCAAGAAAAACGTCAAGAAACATAATGAATAACAAAAAAATATAATGTGATTTTTTAAATACCAAAATGTTAATCAGTTAATCAATCAATCATATTAATTAATGAAGACCTTGCACAAAAGCACTTGAATTGGTTCCTAGCCGCCCTTTATACTGTGTGAGTTTTTATATTGTTGTTATAATAGTTGTTTCAAAACTACTGTCGAAAAATCTTAAAGAACTATAGAGTCATCAAAGAATATGTTTTGTGTATTTGGGAATGCATCTGAATTTTGCGTGTACGGCAAAGTATCACGCTCGGGGGAAGCTGACCACTGCTACTCCACAACACACCACACCATTACAAAAATTGTCGTTTCTTAATTTTTTTAATTTTAAAATCCCTTGATTATTCACATTGTTCGCTATATGCTCGCTATTTCACTATTGTTCACAGTATATATTATAATATAACAATCAAGCAACAGATATTGATATTCCCAGGATATTGCGCACAATGTTGGCAGAGATTATCTCTATATTTTTAATCGTCTTTGTAATTGAATTTTAACGCCGTTGATAATTTTTGAGTTGCAAAAAGGTGTACTCTATGACCATCAACTCTGTGAGTAGTTTTCGTTCCAGTATCTTAGATTTTCAATAAAAGGAATTACAAAATCTGCAGTTCTGAACGAAGTGCTTGTAATAACAGAAACAATTGCTACAAAAAGAATATCTATGAAATTAATGTAATAAATTAATAATAGCAATATTCTTATATTTTTTCTTAGGGCGCAGAAGTTGGATTTCATTTAAGATAACCTGTTTATTTAAAATTTCTAATATGTATCTTACTGACTGGTTCAATCCAGAATAACAACAATTACTACACTAAAAATACTACACTAAAAATACTACCGATAATCCTATTTTTTTTTACTGGCAAACTTCAAAGAATCATGAATATTAAATATCTCATGGAAATTATTAAATATCTCAAAGAAATGAGATAATGTCTGGCTAAAATTTAAACAAACAAATTTGAAAACGTTCAGTAACAGATAGCATCACCATAAAATTGAATATGAAAAATAAAAATAATCGACTAGGTTATCACAGTTATATAATTCACGTAAATATTCGATTATAGAATATGTAAAGGTTAAAAAATAACTGTTATATGTTGTGGTGTTCTTTGTGGAACAAAAATAATTGGTAAATATTATTTACTGATATAAATGCAACCAAAACATTTAACACCAAGAAGCTAAAAATGAAACAATCGTCCATTGATAACCTCAAAAGGAAAATATAATTCTGAAGGATGCTATTCTTAAGCAATACATTTTACACAAAACACCGAATTGTTTGTTTGCAGTGCCTTAGGAGATGATCATATGAATAAACAGCATAAAACATATCTTAAACATGGTGCTAATTATCTCATCTAGACATAACAGCAGCATTTAATATTTTGCACTATATTTCGTGTTATTTAATAGCATTTGAAACGTTCCATATAATCATTTGTGTGCATTACAATGTAACGGTTGTTTCGTAACTCTCGTCGAAAAACAGCAAAGTTTTACGCGAGAAAAATAAAATTGTTTTCCAAAATATTTAAGTTATTAAAATAGGTATGTGGAGATGCTGGAGATCTCGTATATCAGTTATTGGTTGATTTAGTCGATTGAAAGTCTGTCGGAAGCCAACAAAAACACATCAATTCGACTCAAGACTTCAGCAGAATGGCTTAGTGTAACTAAAATTTTCTCAAAAATATTATCGTCAATAACAAGATGTGGTGCTACACAAGTACAAGCCTTAAAAAGGAAATTACTGATAATAATAAGAGAAATAATCAATACAAATAAACAAATCCAAGCAAAACTGGCAGAAGATTTGACTCTGAACCTATAACAAAGTATGTACAAAAGTGAAAATTCAAAGAATACAGAACACAAAGAGAAAAATAATACCATTTCATTTAACCAAAATTGTAATCATTTCCTGATGATGCTAGCATTAAAAAAATGTATCGGGAGGCTAAGTTTGATGTTGTATAGAAAATTCCATTGAGTTAAAGAGGTCAACATAATATGTCAGTGTCGTTACAAATTTAATCGCAATAATTCATTAAAGATGCTCTACTGTCCAAAAGTTGAAAAGCGCCCAATTTTCTTCATGATTCGGAAAAATATTAAAACTAAGAATTAAAAGTCAATATAAACAATAATAACAATTATGACTAGTACTAGCGAAATCAATAATAGCACTCATTAGCAAATTTCTTCGAAAAATTCGGCATTATCTTTTAATGGCGGTTCATGTATATCCAAGTTTTTATTGCACCAAAACAAATCGAATCAAAAACTCATAAATGTTAACATCACTTTCATATATAGGGTGTAAAGGAAACAATGTAAATTTAAGCAACGATTCTTCACATCATTTTAAAGAAAAAAGTTCCTTACAACAAGGTTCAAAAACCTTGTGTAAAAACAAAGGGTTTCCGTGAAAAAAATCGTGGAATTCGATCATCAATCGAAAAACTATGATAAGAATTATCATTTTAAGCAAATATGTGCAAAAGTATATTTGGCAAATAATAATTCATTATTATTTGACGAATAAGCTACAAATAAACTAATAAATATTGTTAAAACACTGACAACGTCGCTTTGATTAATTGAGATGATTCCCACAACAAAGGGTGTTGGAAACAAAAATTATTTCAGTATATACATTTCGTTTAAACCGAAAATTGTATTCTGTATATATCATGATACGCTTCGTATTAACGGAAAAGCTGCCCCCGACCAGATTAGAAGTACACCAGGACTTTTTAACGTATTCGGAAAAAGTAGATTAAAACCGTCCGTGCATAGAATCTAACGGACATTTCGAACATTTAATTTAATAAAACAATTAATCATCTGTTTCTTAATGTGACGTGATGTTTAAAACCTGTTATGGTGGAAAAAAATGAGTGCTAATAATTTCAACTTTGTCATTAAACAACATTAATGTGTAATTTTTACTTTTTTTCGTAAATAACAAACCAAAACCAAATGTATGCTGAAGTGTATGGGATAAAAGGCTTTAAAAATGTTACATTTTATTTTCGAATAATACATTAAGAAGACAATGAAGCAAATAACTAAATTTTCGTAACAATTGGTGACGTGCCAATCGTTAGGAAAATTAAGTTAAATAAAATAAAGTACTGGCATGCTAAAATAAGTTGGATGTTTTAAGGAAACTTTTTGTTCAAAATAATGTAAAAAATCGTTGATTAAATTTTCGAAAGTTATTTCACTTACACACTGCATATTAATTTATGTTATCAATTCCTTAGACACATTTGTAGATAATTGCTGTTATTTTTTATTTCGGTGTGCTTTAAAGTCATTAAATCTATAAACTTTGTTCTACAAGGTGTGTCTCATGGAAAACAAGACTTAAGAAAACACAAATATTTATTTTTTAGGTAAAAATCATAATTTTTATTCAAAATGGTTTTCTTGCCCGTCAATACGACGTTTTTCACGGTCAATTAGGTTGACGAAAGTTTGGTTGAAAAATTTTTGAGCTCGGCCAAAGATATGTCATTCAGAATGGCGGTCGACGCCTTCTGAATGGGTTCAATGTCGGCATAACGCATCGGCAAATAAGGTCATTCATCGGCAAATAAAGTTTTTCGAACAGATAGCCAAATCAGGCGAGTATGGTAAATGACTGATGAAATGAATGAATGCAATTTTTGGCCAAAAAAATTAGTGATGAGCGATTGATGAGCAGTGATGAGCGATGGGACGATACAGCAAAAATTAGCTGCCTTGTTGACGGTATTGTGGCTGCACACGACGAATACGCGACACCAGATGTTTCATAACACCAAGACAAAACACAGCGTTGATTATTTGACCAGGTGAAACAAACTCCTTGTGCACAATTCCCTCCGAATTGCAGAAACAAATCAACACTGGTTTGATTTTTTTCTTCTCGAGACGGCTTTTCTTCTGATTTGGCTCTCTTGGGTACTTCCATTCGGTACTTTAAGGCTTAGTTTCTGAATCATATTGAAAACACCACCTCCCATCACCAGAAACAATGCTCTACTTGAAGTTTTCGTCCTTTTTCGACTCTTTAATCAAGTCCTTGTAATGTTGGATTCGGAGCAATAACTGGTCGTCAGTCAATTTGTGTGGAACCTGCACAAACCTTCCGAAATGACAAATGATCGGTCAAAATGCGACAAACTGAATGTTTGGATATGCTCAGCACCATTTCTATGTATGGCAATGACGATTTTGGCTGCTTTTTTTTATAAATTCACGCACAATTTCAATGTTACTTTGAATAAGGACAGAATTTTTCGGACCAGGATGTTCGTTATCTTTGATGTCCTCACGACCTTCTTTGAATCATTTAAACCACTCGTGGACTCTACCACGGGATAAACAATCCCCACCAAACACTTGTTTCATTAACTGAAACGTTTCGATGAATGTTTTACCAAGTTTAAAACAAAACTTAATATTCGCTCTTTGTTCGATGTTCATTTTTTGGCTGATGGTATTAACACATTGACACTTTAAACGCGAGAACTTAGCTTCTAATGATCCGAATGTCATCAAATTTTGACAGAACGTTAGTAAAGAATGCATCTTTCCATCAAAAAATGGCACCACTAGAAATAGACATTTTTAAAAAGTCCTGTTTTCCGTGAGATGCACCTTGTACAATGATGAAATCAATGTGGAGTACAGCTCAGTTGAGTAACAGCTCAATGTTAAGTACTGCAAATTCATGAATGCCAAATCGGAAACATCTTCTATTTCAACATGAACTATATATAAATGAACTATTTCAACAACAAACGACGTGCTACTAACGTCGGTATGTTTATCGAACACCTCCACATTTATTTGAGTAATATGAAACCTCTATATAAAGAAAAGTTCTCTTTTAAGAATGAATATCAACCGAAAACTGATTTTTAACTTGATAAAACATGATAAATAACAACTTATTAAATTGCTTTGTAATACGAATTATTATGGTGGTGCTTATATTATTTGGTGCTTATAATTATTATTATAAGCACCAAAAATGAATACGAAAAATAATATAATAAATAATTTAATTCGATTTTAATGATTTTTTTTAAACCATTACGTTTATGCGTTTTATTACATTTAAATTAATAGTGCTTAGAAAAAAAAACTTGGCCGTTACTTGATATATAACAGTTTAAGTTTTATAAGACTCCACTAGATTTTGTCTAGAGATTTTTTGCAACTATTTCAGCACCGCGTGTCTTTTTCAGAATATAAAACTGTTTCAGAAAAAAAAACAGAATACAATTTTTTTTTTTTCAAAAAATTAAAAATTTCTACTAGCATATTTACATGTAGCAATGATAGATCTTAAACATACAAACAACATATGTCATGACTAATAGCTAATCGACATTTTTTTAAATAAAATACATACTTAATAATGGGGAAACACTGAAATTTAATGGCTTTTTTTAATTAATGTTTTTATAAATTTTCATATTTAAGTCTTTTACTTTTACTGTCAAAACAAAATTTTTATTGTCATTTATTAAATGTTTTTTAAATAACTTAATTTTTTAGTTACAATTTTATTTTTTAGTTATAATTAATTTTTTAGATAATTTTAAAAAACATAAAATCTCAGACCTTATAAGTGATATCCGTCCCATTACCATTTATGATATTATTTTAATCGATTATTCCCACTTAACATAATAATACTGACAAATTGAAACGAAATGAATAAAAATCAATTGTTTCAATTTTCATTAATTTAAATTTGCTTTAATATGTAAATTTGCTTATACAAGGATATTGTAAAATGATTTAAAAAGAATTCGATAATTTCCATGATAAATACTAATGGCCTTTCATCAACGCTCAAAAACTTAAGGATTCTGCAGAGAAAAAAATGTTAAAAAAGTTATTAAATCACCAATCTAAAAACCATGATTGACTAATGGACATTGTTAAAATATTTTTTTTTAGTTAAGAATCATGCCTTGCATCAGCCCTCAAGGGTGTGGCAACATTACAATATCGCCGCGATTGTTATTTCAAAATTGCGACAAATATTAGTGCGTGCATTTAAGTTTTATTTATAACCAAAAATATATTCTGTATCATATATCAGCATATGCTTCAAATTTACGGGCAACGGTACCCCGAAAGGACGCTACAAGCTCGGCAAACATTTGTCCAGGTTTTTCAAAGATTTTTGGATACGAGTAGTGTGGTTCCAAAATTTCAAGAATTTCAGGCATAAATTGGTCCTGAAGTCTCTTTTACAGAACAACTTTTATATCTTGTTGAAGAGGATTTTACCAGATGTACTGAATCGTTTTCGCGTAATATTGGAAGTTGTTTTTTTTCAATATATTGTATTCAATAAATGGAACAGGAAAAGTCACACGGTGCCTATGATGGTGAATATGATGCTTGTGGTACGATTTGTATTTGACTTGACGAATAATTATTTGTGTTGTACAATGCATTATTAATGCATTATTATGAGGTATAAACCATGAATTGTTTTGCCCCAAATCCGATCGTTTTACAGTGCCGTTTACTCAGTACAAGATCCTTGATTTAGATAATGTTTTTTTTAATGAGTTGACGTGGAAGGTCTTCTTAAACGAGGTCCATATTCAGCTGCTTGTCTACCATCACTATAGCCCTTGTACCACTGATAAACATTTTTCTAGATGGGTTCATCACCATACCACTTTCTTAATAGGCATAAGAAATTTCCTTTTCTAGGCAAAATTTAATGCAAATTCTTTGCTCCATAATTTATCCATTTAAAAAAATAACCGACCGAATTTTTTTGCAATTACAAAAAACCCTATATCTGAATTAGCAAGCGAATATGATATGAAACTTCTGTCAGATGTCAAGGACAGTCCTACCAACTTCAAAAACAAATGATTGATATGATCAGATAATCAATGGTAAATATACTGAAAAACTAGCTTTATGAAACCTAATATATTTCAAACGTATTTATATTATAGTATGACATTGATATTTATTAACCACGTTTAATAGGTAAATAATTGAAACCATTGGGTGTAACTTACCAAGGCTAAAGCTACGACTAGTATATCAAGATAATAATACAATATAAGATTTTGTCATATGTTTTCAAAAATGCTTTTGTAACATTTAAAAAACGAAATTAACTAGGCTATAAAAATAGTCTAACATGTAAATATAATGAAAATAGTATGTAGGAACCATTGTAATTCAATCAGATTTTTTAGAAAAAAACCAAATAAACACGCTGCAAAAACGTGCATCGATTCGTTCTATTCTTGTTAATGATTTTGTGCATAGACAAATGCTAACAAAAATGAGTAATTCGGTAAGAATGAGTAATTACAAATATGTATATTTGTTTTTTAACAAAAACAACAAAGACGTATTATTTATTACCTTTATTTCGACTTTTACATTGTTGTCATTGGTGACGAATAAAGAAACACAATTTTAGCAACTTATAGATGGTTGGATTCTGTTAATGAACGAAATTATAGAAAAGTCTATCTTAAAAAATAAATTACTTACATAGAAACAATAGACATATTATGGAAAAGTTTCAATAAACAGTAAATATAAAGTTTCCCAAACAGATAAACAATGTGTTAATGTCATAAAAACACACTAATCGATCATTCAGAATCAGAAATATATCTAAGACGAAAAGTTATCGGCCTAAGCATTTTACACGATATTTTCGGTATGAAAAAACTTTCCGCTCGATAAGTCCCGCGTTTGTTAACACTCGACCAAAGACGCATTCGAATGAATACTTTTCAAGAGACTTTAAATGTATTTAAATCCAATTTTGTTACTTCTATTCGACGTTTTGTAAAATTAGATGAAGTTTCTCTTCAAATGATGACTACTGGACCAATTAAAGGGTGTTATTTAACCTAAGCGTCCACATCTGTGGACGTTTAATGACTTTGGTTGCTGCTGCAAAACGTTAAAACCTATGCTTCAAAAAGCTTCCACATGCGCTGAATCTGACTGCCAGCAATCACTTGGTTTCTCTAAATTTAAAGAAATGGCACACTACACGAAGATTCATTTCAAATAATTTCAGTAATTGGTTGGATGTATAGTTGAACCATTCTCTCAAATCCTTCTTATCTTTCAGGACTTTCCCTGCTCAATTACTCTCAACACTTGGTAACGCTGTCCTCTCATTACGTGACCGAAGTATTCCAATTTGCCTGCCTTTATCGTTGTTTTTAGTATTCTTTTGGAGGAGGGCGTAGGACCTCCTCATTTGTTATTTTCTCTACTCAATATATTCGTAGTAATCTTCTCAATAGTCACATTTCAAAAGCTTCGAGGATTGTTCATGCATTTTGTATATTCTCCTTCTAAACCCACTATATTCTCCTTCTAAACCAACTTCTTCTCCTTTTAAACCCAAGTTGTGTGTTGCTCATCTCTTCCAAGCGTCAATAAATTCTGTTATGTAATATCTTTAGGAAGATTTTAAGTATGTATTTATTTTAGTAGAGTTGGATAAATTCCATTATGAAGAGGTCATTAAAAAGTTGAAACGTCATCCGTGTAAATGTACGTGGTGTTTCCTTTGTCACGTCTAGAACTTTTCCAATGACCCTTGTAAATATATTGGAAAATAATTTTTCATATCGATTTCGAACACATGCACGGATTTCGTACGATATTGACAATTTTAGCAGCCACGTCTATTTTTGGAAGTAATTATTTGGCTAAAAATTCGATAGAAATAATGACACAAACCCCAAATTCTCGTGAAATAGGGTCAAGAAACTTTTTCTACGTCTCTGCGTTGATATTACTACTATACTTTGTGGATACCAATTTGTATACAATAATTAGATGTATAATTAAATAAAGTTAGTACGACTAGACGAACTATGTGTCGTTCAATTACTAGAAAGAAAAATTCATCCGCATCTTAAGACATCATCTTAAGATAACGGTTTGAATAAAGATATAAAAAATAAGACATTCTAACTATTTCTAATAATAATTTGCATTTTATTGAATGACATTTGCGCTATGAGTCACATAATGCGTTTCATGAATGTAAGGTCAAACTAGATACATTTTTGCAATGTTGTTTTTGAAAAAAAAATCAGCTATTTTGGAACAAGCCTTGTAGGGACACATCTCATTCCTGAGAAACGAGCTAAGTGGCCAACCTTTTCTCAACATTGTTTAAATGTTTTATATCATTCGTATGCTCATGTTTTAGATAAAGCTGACTAACCGTAAGCCTTCTCCAACAATTTTGTATGATTCAGCACAAGAAATGTCGTTGGAACACAAAATTTGAAACAAAGTCTTTGTTCGTTATTTTTATCCATTTAATAAACCGCAGGTCACACTTGAAGGCGACTAACTTAACCAACAGGTGTAACCAATCTGAACTACAGATAAGGGGTGTTACAATAAGAGCGCAAAATTTGAATTACGGACCATTTTGGCTGTCATGATTCGATAGGTCAACAATTGTGACAGGTCGATAAGAGACAGATAGGAGTTAATAAACATGGAGTATTACACGATACAGCAAAGCGTCCTTACTCTTAAACATTGCTATCAAAATGGTGAAAGTTTAGTTGCTACGCTTCGTAAAGTGTGTCCGATTTTCGGTAGAAATAATGTTCCAAATTTATTAACTGTAAAAAGAATCGAAAAATTTGAAAGTACTGGTTCAGTTATTGATGTGAAACACACACGACTCGAGCTCGTTCAGAACAAAACATCACGGCAGTTCGTGAGGGTGTGGCCGAGAATCCAGGGTCCTTGATTCGTCATCGTGCATAAGAATTGGACATTTCAACAGCCACTGTTCCCCGTATTCTGACTAAAGGTTTGCCTCTCTATACTTACAAAGTCCAATTAACTCAACAACTTCTGTCAACAGATCATGTACAGCGAAGATAGTTCACCAATTGGATCATTAACTACAATTGGCCGCCACGATCTTACCTTTTAACACCTATGGACTTTTTTGAAGTCTCAGGTTTACGCCAACAAACCCACGACTACCCAAGTACTAAAGGCCGAAATTGAACGCTGTATCAACAAAATATCTCCACATTTATGCAAAACCGTTATTAAAAATTTCGCCCGGAGAGTACGCATGTGCTACCAAAGCCGTTGCGGCCATATACTGGATGTGTTGTTCCATACAAAATTTCAAATTGTCTATATCAAAAATCAATAAATATTTCAATACTTTGTTACAGAAAACCATGTTTTATTTAAAATTCACATCTTGCACTCAAATTGTAACACTCTTTATATACAGCGGCAAAACTATGTTTTACAATTAGCTAGATTGTTACTAAGTTTATTTTATTTAACTCTCAGAGACTTCTAGCGATCTGCCCAGTGGGCAATAAGCTTTTAGTATGATAAAGGTGAATGGAATGTTGAGTACCTATAAACTTTTTTGAAATTTAAATTAAAGCTGTCCAAAGTTTATTACGTGTAAGTTTATATGCATTTGTCTTAAACTCGAGGCTTATTTGAGTTCTGTAGTAAGGTCGTGTGGCAGCCGACTTTTCAATCTGTGCACTTCATGATGTCTGGCACATTTAATTAGGTGACTAACACATTTACTACTTAACATAACACTGGTACCCTTTTACTGTACTTAACACTTAGTCGATGTATAGTTTTTTGAATTTCAGGGGTCATTGGGAACGTAGTAGGGAACATCAACGATGATTCGTAATACTTTGTTCTGGAATATTTGTAGGATGGAGATCTTGAAGTTATTGGCGTTACCCCACAGTTGTATACCGTATGTCCAAATATGTTTTATGATGACTTTGTATAGCACGATAACTAATGATAAATTTAATTAGTTTAATCGTCGGTCAATATGTATGCGGAGGTATTTGGCATCTTCTTAGGGCATGTTTTCCTATGCAGTATAAATGTTACGTGAGTGGATATCATTTCATTGGCCTTGATGCCCCATGTTTTCAACCACCGTTGGATTTGTTGATTGATTTGCAGGTTTCATTTGGCCAATGCTAATCATGCTTGTTATTGTTGTTGGAAGGTCAGCTGTATACAGCTACTTCTTTTCATCTATTATCATTTTAAGCCTCTTGACGTATAATTTCTCAAAGAGTTTGGAAAGTATTGGGCACAAACTTATAGGACTGAAGGAGGAAACACCTTCTGATTGTTTCCTGGGTTTAAGAATCATAATAATTTAAGGAACCTTCCAGATGCTGGGAAAGTAGTTTGCTCGCAGTATTTCATTAAATATTAATGTTATGAGTTTATAATATTTTTTTCAGAGAGCTCTTGTCTTTGCCCGATATGGGATCAAATCCTGGAACCTTTTTTTATGTTAATATCCTTCGTTGTGACTTGTTTTACTTCTTTCATGGTAAATTTGTGATGGAGCCGTTCCATTTGAAATGATAAATCCAGGAAATCAGTGAACTCATTTTCCAAAGAATGTTTTTCCATATCTTTTACTTGGGCTTTTTAAGTGAAAAAAGCACACCGTACTGAAGTATCTAGAAAAACGATCCAAAATATAAAGTATTTTAATATGTAGACGAAATATCAAGATTTCAAATAGATAGAATGTAATTAAGTAACAGTTATTCTGCGCCGTGGTGTATTTTTTTTTAGTCTACATTCATTGGTCATTTGTATTTTATTTTTCCATTTTGTAGAACATCTTATGGCTAGTATAAAAACAGTATAAAATAGAACAAAGGTATGGTAACATATCATTTTATTTTACAAAACGGAACAATAGTTTAAAAAAATCCGACTATCTGACATTTCAATTCAAACAAAAATGGAAAGTCGTTTCGCTTAATCATCAGTTTCAAAGCACCAATTACCAACAAAAATATATAAAAAGATTTACTGTTAATTGCTGTTTTTATTTCAAGAAAGGAAATCATTCTTCAAAAACATGAACGAGACGTGTGCGTTAAATGATATGATACTGACCATTTTATGTCGAAAATCTTTGATAAAAGTTTATTCTTAATGATGAATTAAATATTATTCAATATGACTACTGAGAATTATGGGAAACATATTTAAAAATGAAATAATTGCGGTTGAAAGGATTCGAAGCATGAAAAGAAATACTTGTTAACCATGAAGCAGGATGATTTTAAATATTTAGTTTGTAATTGTTCATTTCTAATACGTATAAAAAAGAATAATGGACGGTGGATTTAGATTTCGTGCCATTTTTTGTTTTGTCACAGTTATAATCTATGATTCTCACGATTAGAAAATATTGAACGGTATACGAAAGAACAACGCGTTATTATAATTAAAACGCATTACAAATTCGGTGAAAATATTGCCGGGACGATATGAAAATTTTGTGGAATTTGTGGTCGAAAAGTGCTTCAAATAAACTGACTGAAGATTGATTTGAAAAATTGATGAAACTGTATCGCTACTGGATGCAAAACCTCATAAAGGTGGGACAAAATCCTGTGAGAATATTGCTTTTGTTACAGAATGTCGTTGCAAATCCGAGAACATCCACTCGGTATCGCTCGCAACAATTAAATATTTCGAAAAGCTCCCTACAGCAAACACTCACTATAGATAGACCTCCACCTTCAACGTATAAAATTCAACGGACGCAAAAGCTAAAGCTTTCTGACTTCTCTCACTGCCGACACTTCGCTAGATCGTTTTTAGAACATTTTCAACTGAAAGTAAACAAACCAAATTGTCGCATTTAGGCCTCAAAAAATTCTTACATAATTCAAGCGAAGCACATGCATCCCAAAACGAATGAATTGACTAGAGATGATGATCTGATGATGCTAAAAGAAGAAATTTACTACACCAAATTACTTCTCGACTTCTCGACATGCGTATCGCTAACCATGTTAACATCATCAGGAGATGATTTAATGATTCATTGAACAGTTTTCTAATGATGCTAACCTGGTTAACTAAATGCGTGCCGAGATGAAAAACAGAAGTGATGTGGTGGCTAATGGTAAATCTCTTTAAGTGTGTCCGCACTTGTCATCAAGCCTCAACTTTTTGTCGTCAAGACGCATGCACCTGTTGAAATGTTAGACGCATGCGATGTTAAACGAGAGGCATGCAAGGACGCAAGGAAAAATTAGAACGCACGACGAGGCGCAAAGGTAGCGCACCGACTTGGGTATCTTGCGCTTTCGTTTTCAACTTCTTGGTACAATCTGTAAGTTTTTTATTAGTTTTCAAATTATATATTTTATAACAAAAATTATATGTATAATTCCGAAAGTAATATTTTTTTTTATTTTCTATTTTTTGGAAAACTCCAGGCCAAGTCGAAATCACAGCAGAAATGCTGAAATATATGAGAGGATAGTAAAGGAAGAATTTTTGTTACTACTAAACGATATGACAATTGAAAAGATTGTACCAACAGACTGGAATATGGATATAATATGGCCCTTATTTAAAAAAGGAGAAAACTATAGAACTATAAGTATACAAACTATAGAAGGTATATAACGGTAAGTATATAGAAACTATAGAAGGATCACATCAACAAGTTTGTCGGGCAAAATATTTAAAATAATAGAGCATAGGCTAAAAGAAAAATTAGAAGCAATATTAGAGGAACCACAGCATGGTTCTAGAACGGATAGAAGCACACAAGATCTGATATTTATAATTAGACAACTAGGAAAAAAACTATTAAAATAAACCGAAATCTATATTTGTTTCATTAACCTAACAAATGTATCTGATGGAGTAGGAAGAAGGGATACCTGGAAAAGTCTAAAGAAAACAAGACTAGAAAAGGGAGTAATAGAAATCAAGGCCTTATACAACTGCGTACTGAGTCCACTGCTATTTTCAGTAGTTACTGACGATGTTGTAATATCAAAGCAAATTGCAAAAGTATAAAAATAGGTTTTAGAAAAATGAAAAAAATGTAACATAAAAATTACTGTTCACTAATGATATGATCTTAATAGCAGATTCTGAAGAAAAACTATAACATAATTTAGCGATATATAACAAAGAGCTAAGAAATGTAAACATGGAAATAAATATCGACAAAAGCAAAACAATGGTAACTGTTGAGCAAGCCAAATAGTATAAGTATGGTATTTAGGCACAATAACAGAAGATGGCGGAAAAACGGAAGGCAAAATGAACGAAATAACGGGAAAAGCAGGCAAAGTATACAATGCCCTAAAAACACCATTCCTAGGAAAAAGAGAGATACCGAAAGAGGTAAATGTGCAGGTGTAACAGATAAAGATAAACAAAAGTAGAATTACAGCTGCAGAAATTTGATTCCCAAGCAAAATAGAGGGACATACAAGAAGGGATAAAGTGAGAAATATGACAGCAATGGAACAACTGGAGACGAAACCAATAGAACGAGCTATAGAAGACAACTGAGCTGGCTAGGATAGATCCACAGAATGAATGAAGAGAAATTAGCAAAATAAATATATGAAGCAAAAACACGAGGAAAAAATAAAGTTGGACGTCCAAGTCTGAGATTGGAAGAACAAGTTCGACATGCGACAGAAAAACGATTTCATTGAAATGAGGCTAGAAAATTCGCACTGGACAGGAACTCATGGAGGGTAAAAATTCATGAAATACGATTATGCTGAAATGTAAAATGTCACTCTTACACCTAACAGTACAACGGACTTTTATATTAAATAAAATAAAAAAGTAAATAATAAAATTGTGAGTATGTGAGGAATATTTTGTTTTTAATATATATTTTCCTGTGGTAATTATTCTAAATATTCCTTTGTCGTTACACAACAAGTATAACAGTTTTATTCACAATTTTAATATAGGTACTTTTGGATATAATGATACGTGTTACTAATTACAAAGGAAATACTGTGCTAACGTAATAAATTTTTTGTTTATGTTGTATAGATTTTAGCATATTAACATCGAATTGTAAGTGGCTTCAATAATTGCGTCAGAGCACTTTGCATTGGTATCAATATACACTGTCTTAAAACATGGAGCCCTTTTTCGACAGCTAATCAACAACAATTGACAGTTCTATTAATTTGTTCTTGACATTTGAAAAACTGAATAAGTTCAATTTCTTAAAATTGGGCATAGTACAGAATCATATACAGTGAGGGAAAAATATCTGGACAAACCTATTTTTGTCAATTTTTCTAATTAACACAAACTAAAAATAATTTTCAACATACCTAAGCAGCAGCATAAGCAGAATGTAAAGTTTTTAAAAAACTTATTAATAAATTATCGATTTTTCATGGTGAAAAAAATATTTGAACTTATTCAATTCAACAATAAACTTCAAAAACAAACAAATATAATTCATCTTAACTATTTATAAAGTGAGTGTTGAATGTTAATAGTCTAATAACAATGGCTAGAAAAGGGACAGAACTGTCTTGAGAAACATGTGGAAATTATTATGAATTATGAATTTGAAATTTAATACAATTGCTGTAAATTGCCAAAAAAATTAAACATCTAAAAAGGATATTTATTTGCAGTACATTACATAGAGAAAAAAAGAGAAAATAACTGACCACATTGGAAACGAATCTATACTATTCAGAATACTATCAGAATTTAGAGAAAAATGTTAAATTCTGCTAGAAAAAATATTTAATTTCAAGTGAAGAAGTAGCCAATGAGAGTGCTTCTTGTTCTGAAGTAAACATGCCTACGGCTGTAAGGAATGATATAGCTAATTCCGTCTATAGTGTGAGAAGATACGTATATTATTCATAATTTTTTTTGAAATCAGCCATTCAGCCAGAAAAAAATATGACAGTGTTGAATGCTTGAAATGGCATATTCACACCAACATAGGATGGTGGAAATCCATAGTCCGAAAATGTTTCGAAATTAGATATCAGATATGTCTTCATATTCTCGACAAGATAACAACATGGAGCATACGGCGAAGGTTCCGGAAGAATGGCCGATTTTCAATGTCAGAAGAAAGTTGATTACACCTCCGCAATCACCGAATCAAAAAGTAATGTGTAGAGAATCAAAAAGTAAGAAAAATCATATGAACAAATATAATTTGTTTAAAAACTCTATTACTCTTCGAATGAGCAAATATATCAAGTGATATAAGAAAAAAAAATTAGTACAATCAATACCGAGACGGTAGCTGGCTGTCATAGAAAATACTGAAAGTTTTTTTGCCAATTTTAGACACTTCTTTGTATCTTCACATATTATTTTACCGTTCAAAATTGTTATTAACTGCACTTTATATTTTGTTTTAATTATTATATAATTTTGCTGACAATCAGTTGTGGTTTTTTATTGACATAACGTTAAAAAATTTAAATGTGTTTAAATATAGGAAATACTTTTTTCTCTCACTGTGCATATCCGAACAGTGATTGAAAATAAATCAAAATATGCAACGTAAAATAAAAGAGAAATAGTTGATATTCGATGAAACTAAACATTTCTATGAATTGATACAGACAAAATAAATTGATACATAAATTTAAAGCTTGATATTAAAACAAGTAATAAGAAATACTAAATAGATTATTATTTTGTATATCCCTTGTATACATTATATAATTAATAAAAATCATATGTTCAAACAGGTTAATATTTTTTTTAACCTATGTAAATAAAAATTGTATTTATTTTTCATATTTTAGGGTAACCATCTCTAGGAGACGGACTCACAGATGCTCTAAAAAATCAATATCTAGCCGTTGCACTGTAAAAATGCATTTACCTTAGGGTGAAAAAACTTTCCGTATTATCATATCTAAAAGATAATTCAGCAAAAAATTATAATGACTTTGTAAACAGCGGTATTAATTTTTCCTTTCAATGCTATTTTAAGATGGACTTTGAACCAGCTAAAGAACAGATACTAAATCTGTATCATAAACGTGCAAATTTACGTGATTTCCAATCATATTTTGCAAACTTGTAGTGTTTCCTAATGACTCACAAAAAAAAATTGCTGACAAGCTCGTAATGTTGGAATTGGATTTTTGTTTATAGTGAAAGTAACAAAATTAATTACATTTCATAAAAAATAATAGGCTTACCTTTAAAACAAAATAAACAGGATATTCTTCAAGTAGACTGATTCTAAACCAATCCAATTAAAATGAATTCACTGATAAAAACTAATTTTCTAATTTCCACTAATCAACTTGACAGCTAAAACAGATTTGAGAAAACGGAAATTTTACTGTCAATTGGTCGAATCTTTCCATGGCACACTTTAATTGTTTAAAAAACACTAATCTTCTTACTAAAGACGATTGAAATTTCGACTGTTTAATTCAGAAATGGTTAAATTTAACACTTTGCAGGCTGGATATACATCCGTCGTCAACTTATCGAGTCAAAACACAGAATGAGCTGCATCGAGCATCCTTCAAAACAATATTGTTTGAAGGCCAGTCTATGCTCCCATTGGCTGATAGTCGAGTGATGCCATAGGCGTTTCAAATTGGTAATTCTAATATAAATAGCCATAAAACAATTAATTCTATAAAAATTTTTATAAATATATTTATATGGGAGGTACTGTAAAAAAATACATATATTTTCTATAATAAACTGTATCATTGGAAATTTCATTGTTCTTTGAATTTATTCTCATTAATATTGAATAATTTTTCTGCGATCTATCTTGTTTCATAGATTCTTTTTGTGTACACAAACCATATAAATTGCAGTTCTCCGTTTTCTCTTCTATTCCAGAATGTTTAGATTCATATACATATTTTCTCTTTTTTGTCATTTCTTATTCTTTAAAACCTTTTTTACAACTTCACCGCAGGAAATCCATTTTATACGACAACAATTTAGGTTGTTAATTTAGATTATTGTTTTGTTGTATATATATATATATATATATATATATATATATATATATATATATATATATATATATATATATATATATATATATATATATATATATATATATATATATATATATATATATATATATATATATATATATATATATATATATATATATATATATATATATATATATATATATATATATATATATATATATATATATATATATATATATATATATATATATATATATATATATACATATATCGCCACCATAACTTCAGCATATAACTCCCGATGCCGGTTTCTGGCCCTATGGGCGTTATCAGTCGAACTCGAACTGAACGAAGCTGAATGAGCTGAATGCGCGTCTGAAGCAACGTCAAGCCCTATAAATTAACCTTGGCGGGATAATCTCCCCTCGCGCCCTTCTATGATGAGCGTTCTTAACAGTCTAAACAACGCAAATCACCGTGCCTGCCAAACCTCGGGTAGGGTACCAGATATTCTCAAAAAATTGCATAATGTGGCCAAGGAGAGAAATAATTCTCTGCCGATTCCTTCTTATGGTGGCGGCTGAATTTGACCATTTAAAAAATAATTCAATATTTCATCTTAGGAAAACTCATATAGAAGTTACTTTCATTCACTTCATCTCTTCTCCATGGCCAGTATGCATTTAGAAACAACTGTATGAGTTTGACACTTTTAACAATTTTTTCAACGTTTTCAGTTGTTCATATCCTTTTTTGTCTTCCATGCAGATATCATTGCTTCTGAATCGTTAAAACGGCGCTCTGCATATTCTTTCTGATGCAACAAATATCTTATCGCATTCCATATTATTATAGATTAATTTAAAATAATTTTGATTAGAATAAACAATTCTTCTATTGGAACCTTCGACGTAAAAATTCATATTGACAAAAAAAATCATATTGACATGATTAGCAAATTATATTCCCGGAGATTAGCATCTTAATCCCGTAGTAGTAATCCCGCTACTCGGAGCTCGAAATGCACCGTCAATTACTGCGTTTTGTACTTGGATGTGTGACCCTCCTAGAAGAGACCGGGCTTGGGTACAGCATTTCAACAGGCAAGAGTGTAAATTCCGACAATAAATTGCTCCTCTAGTCCCGCCAGGTCAAGACTTAGTAAGGCCGGAGCGCTTTCTAAGTAGGTGCTAACCGGGTTTATGGTTAACCGGGTTATGATAGGTGATGACTATGGTTCGAAACCCACATTAAGCTGTATATCCAGTCGCTAAATATCCTTGACCCCTCCAGCAAGGAGTTCCTTTTTTAATTAAGATAATTGATAATAAATTAAACAAAACCACATTAAGCTGTAGGTCCAGTCGCTAAATATACTTAGTTGCTGATGCGCCTCTAATCCTTAATCCTAACTGGGAAGCAAAAAAAGGTATGCAGGAAAAAAAGAATACCAAAAGTTGCTTAACAAAACACAACTCCCAAGGATTTTCGCCACCAAAGATAAAACGTTAGACAAACATAATATTTTGATACTCATCTCTTCGCAAAAGAGTCGTTAAATATAATGGTAATTGTTTTACTGAACATAAACATTTCACAAAAATGTTTGTTTCTTTTTTGAATTTGCCTTATAAATACAGATATAAGAATAATAATTTTGAACTGAATTAAAGTGTAGTTATATGAAAGAAGTACTTTTTGATAATTTTGATTTTGGAACTTTTGGTTTTATATAAAACTTTATTGAGTTTCCACCCACACCATATCGCATTGAAATTACTCGACTAGCATTTCGTCAAACAAGTTAGGATACTCAAGAAATTATTAAAAGGAGGATTGAAAACAGAAAACATGTCGAAAGAATTATACATACAACTTCAACTTTAAATATAGTGAAATTTTTAAATATTAATCTTTGCTTATTTATTTAAATATATATATATATATATATATATATATATATATATATATATATATATATATATATATATATATATATATATATATATATATATATATATATTTAAATATATATATATTTCTATATATATATATATATATATATATATATATATATATATATATATATATATATATATATATATATATATATATATATATATTCTATATATATATATATATATATATATATATATATATTCATATTATTATTTAAATATATAGAATTCTTTAGACTGCGTCCAATTCTAACACTGCATCTATCGACGCATCACACTGCATCTATCGACGCATCACACTGCATCTATCCGACGAGAAATCGGCGAAAAGTATGGATTGTTGACTGTGGATCTGTTCTTCCTATTCTTGACGGGAGGGCACATGTCCATGCCCTGAAGAGTCTGAACATCAAGAGACGAAACATGTACCCTCCAATGGAAGGGATAGGTGGGGCCCGTACCCAGTCAAACAATCAACAAAATATATATTTGTATACCGTTTATATGCTGGTCATAGATTATTCCATAATAAACTTAACTTGTAAACAGATTGTTCATTGAATATAGAAGTAAAATACATTAAAATTATTTAGATATTTAATAAGAATTTACCAAATATACCGGCTAATTTTTCTGAACTACGCCAATGCTAACATATAATGAAAGAACCAATCATAATATATCTCGTGTTGGTCACGTACTCTACGAATCCAAGACTTGTTTGTTAATAAACTGCCACCCTACTTTTTCATTATTTGTTACAAAAGTTTGTTTGTAAATAAAAATAGTACAATCGTTGTGCATGCAAGCTCGGCCATAATAAATTAACGTTGAATCAATTCAATCAACTTATTTTAACTTCAATAGTACAGAAAATCAAAAATAAAAAAATTACAAAATCTTTATATTTCAATTAAATCAAATATGTACTTTTTCCCCAATAAGATATCGGAAGTCCTTCTAATTTGACCTGCTGAAACATGTTGAAACCAACTTGTTAAAATCACATATTGTGTTATATATACTATATATAGTAGTATATATACTTATATACTACTATAATCAAAAAATAATGTGATTTTAAAAATAAAATTCAAAGTATTTATTTAGTCATCTAAATTTATTTTGTTTCTTCCCAAGTAATCCCCTATTACTTCAATATATTTATCCAAACTTTTTTTCTGTCGTCAAAACATTTTTTATACTCGACTTTTAGGATTTCCTTCAAGACAACCAGCGAACTTTTTTATTCTGTTTCTTTAGTCGAACGATTATGAAAAATTTCGACAATCTTGTACCGACAAGATCGTTGATTTTGGTAATGTTTTTGTTGTGTTGGTTGTGTTTCTTCAGGTTCATCTTCAGCTACTTCTCTACCATCTGAAGTCGTTGTACAAATTGAAAAGATTTCTTAAGATTTTTAATGCATCAAAATATGAAATTTCTTTGTTTAAAAAAACCGCCAACAAAAATGTTTAACAATCACAAAGATGCTATTATTTTTAACTTAACGAGCGAAATGATATGAAACTGCCTAGATGTCATATCAGATGAAGAACATATCAGGTGTCAAAGACAGTAATATCAATAACAAAAAAGTCGTGGTATCAATACCTAAAGCGCGTGAATTTTTAAAACAAAAATCGCCTTACTTTTTAGTCACGCACTAGTTCTTTTGTAATTTCATTAAATCCACCTAATCCTTGGTAAAAAAAAAAAAAAAAATATTTATTGTTTTACGTGCTAACATACTTTCGCCTCTCACATACACATGTCTCTAAAACTAACAAATTATCTTTCATATTTAAGATATTTACACCTAATTAATTTTTTAGACACAAGTTTAAACACAAAACTAGTCGATAAGTTTATTTTTCAATATATATTTGTAATTTTTTAGTTTAAAATAAACCACTGCTGAAACAGATCGAATAATATCTGATACTTGTGGTGAACCAGTTCCATCGGAAAAAAGTATTCAGAGAATAGTTTTAATGATTCAAAAGTGAAGATTTCACTGAGAAAACCAAAAGCGCTCTTTTCAAAGATCTGATCTCAGCTCAAGTATTAGAAGATTTTTCCATACTGTGTCGATCGAAATAAGTGGTAGTCCGAAGAGGCTAAGTCCGGTGCATACGGCGTGTGTGGTATGACGTTCCATTTAACGTTTTCCGTATAGTTTTTAAAACATTTTGCAACATGGGGCCATTCAGCATTGTCATGTTGAAGATTGACTTTATCGTGTTTTTGGGCGTATTCTGGTCTTTTTTCCTTTAATGCTCGGTTCAATGTTATCAATTGTTGTCAGTATCGATCGCCAGTAATCGTTTCACCAGGATCACCAGGATACACAGCTCCCCTACTATCCCACCAAATACACAACAAAGCCTTATTTCCATTTATATTGCGCACTGGTTGTGATGTGGAAGGCTGACCTGAGTCTACCCAAGAGTTTTTGCACTTTAGGTTGTCAAAATAGATCAAACTTTTCATTACCTGTCACAACTCGATGCAAAAAACCTTTTCTTTTCTGTCTGGCAAGCAAAATTTCGCAAATGGTTTTAGCCTTTGAATGTCCCTTTCCTTCAATTCATATGGAATCAATTTTCCTTCCTTCTGAATCTTTTCCAATATGTGTAGATGTTCGAAAATGGTGGATTGGGCAACGTTCAGTGCTTCTGTCATTTGTTTCAACACATCTTCAAACTTTTTTGACTCTCCTGGTCGCTCCTTGTCTTTTATATTCAAAATCATCACTTTTAAAGCGTTTAAACCAAATTTCTTGAGTTAGAGCATGTTCACCATAAGCTTCAACCAACAATCGATAACTTTCAGCAGCTGTTTCTTTGAAATGAAAGATGGTTATTAAACTTCCCCGCAAAACGATAATTCCCCGCATAATTTGAGATATATCAAACTATGTTAATGACAATTAATAATGAATTAGCTTTTGATGACACTAAAATACCATAAACACAGTTTATGGCTGTAGTATATACCAACAAATGTATTAGTAACGCCATCACTTAGCAATATCGAAATTATTAATCATTAAATAAATAATTTTCTTGCTATAGTATGTCCTTTTTATAAGAAAGGTGGAAAAATGTTCACAAAGCTATGAAAAATCTGTTGACTAATCAATTCAGATCAACCAATTCTATTTTTGAATTAAATATATATTTCTATTTAAACCAGTACGTAAACAAAGCGAAAGTCCATATATAGGATGAAGAAAATTGAAGAGAGATAATAAAACTACCATCATATCCTTAAAAAGTCACTATCTCCTATGGTTTATAGTCTCGAAGGACTACTCGATTGATCAGTACTTTATTAAAAGATACAACTATTTAATTATTCATTCAAACAATTAACTCAATATTCAGATTTTATAAAATAAAATAATTTTGTTTAATTTATTATCAATTATCTTAATTAAAAAAGAAGTTATTGAAAGGACATACGTTTGTGTCTCAGGCCTTCATTATATTTATTTAATCCACTTAAATTTAAACTTTCCTTATTTTAGTAAATTTTTCACCTTGCTCCACAAAAATTAATTGAAATAATTTAAATGCAGGGAAACAGGCCACCATAATGTGCCAATGCATATAAGTAAAATAATTAATTTCTTACCAAACTTAAACAAGCATCACAGGCCGTAATCTTTGTGGAATATCCAATTAATTTTTAGTAAATGAATTACAATTTTTCCCAAAAATATATTCAATTACAGCAAAATTCAAACATTAATGAAAACACAAAAATATTTGTTTTATTCAATCGATTCAATTTATTCAATCGAAAATATAACATATGCATGGATCAAGTCAAAATCAAAGCTGAAACAATGTTCAATGGTATATCATCAGAAAAAAATGCAAAACATAACAATCAGTAAACATACATAAACTTTTCATTTAATAACTGATAAGACTAATAAAAATAATAGGCTGATAAGACTAGATTCATCTAAGCTTTAAAAAGTTTGTCTTATAAGAACCTCGCACACTAATTTTTTATACTCCACATTTTGAATATACGTAAACCAATGTGGTAACTTATTATACAGCTTTACACCTTTGTAATGTATATTACCTTCAATGATCTTACCTGAATGTTTCGCTAGAATAAGATCATCAGAGTAACGTGAATAATAATAATGAATATCACTATTTTTTAAGTAAATTGTAACAATTCGATAAGAGATTCGATTCAAGATACGAACCTCTAAAATATAAATTGATGGTAATGTCAAGATCCTGCACCGTTTAAAAACTAAACAACATGCATCTAGTAGTGGTGTCCCCAGCTCTCATTCGAACTATTCTTTTTTGAATTTTGAATACACATATCAAATGTGACGACCCGCCCTAAACTATACCCAGCGCGATTATAAAATTCTGCATAGTAACAAGAATATATAATCTCACTTGTACCAACTTGTTTCAACCTATTTATTATATGCTTATTTGAATTCGGTAATAATTTTTATTATTGCCACCATTATATTCTGACAATAACCAAATTAGATACCTTAAAACTATTCATTTTATATGAAATAACAATTTAGGATAAATTTCAAATTAAAAAAACTATTGACGTGCTGTCTGTGAGGCCGAGCGTTATTCGCAATTCTTAGAATTTCTGCTTTTCTCCACATGGGGAGTGTTGGGGTCTAGGTACCTTCGAGTTTAGTCGCGCTCACGTCATTGAGTCAATTGAGAGGGATATTAGTGTTGGCGAGATCGAATTCTGTACGCACAATCGATTTGAAATTTCAGAACGGACTGTGAGGCCGCACGTCAGTGTTTACGTTATTTTTTTAATAGTGTACAGTTATTTGTTGTTTCTTTTGCAGAATTGCAATGAAGATCAATCAGAGTACATCGAGTAAGAAACTTCAAATCAAATTTTGAGGAAAATTGTCATACGGCGAAGTCAAGAAGGGTAGTTAGAACTTCAAGTTATCATTCACGCCCTGGCTGGAATCTGAAGGTTCTAGTGTGCCTTAAAATGAACTGCAAATCATGAAAAGAATGGGTACTCCATATGGAAGCGTTTTTTTGGGAGTGATATTTTGAACAAGGTACTGAAGTGGGCTAACGAAAAAATGTCGCAGTACAGACAGAAATTTGCCAAAGAAAATAAACCAGAATTACAAAATCTTGATATAATAGAACTCTCAAATAATAGACTTCTCATGTATAGTGCAGTTTTTAAATCCAATCATGCAAATGCGGACTATCTGTTTGCAACAAATGGTACAGGACGAGATATTTTTAGGTGTGTAATGTCGTAGATTAGATTCCCGTGCATTATTCCTACTGACAGAGAAATGAGAAAGGAAACTGATAAATTAGCAGCTGTGTCCTTCGTGGATATTCAACATATTTGTCTATAATTGTTAAAAACGAATAAAACAATTTTATACTTTGTTATCTATCACTTTTATTTTATTTTATTTAAATTTGTGTGACTATAGTTTCGTAAAACGACTTTACATTCTCAAACACTACTTTAAAACTATGGTTTTACAGCTGTTTATCTATTCTATGTACCTAATTTTATACTTTTATATTTATTTATCTGATCGTTTAATAGCTGTCTAGACGGATCTTTATTATATTTATAAATTTCAATAGCTTCTAAAATGTTAAATTATTAAGGAACTTAATCGAAAGTCAACATACATGTGTTAGTCTTGTCAAAAGTGCCTACAATGTGCTAAACAAGTCTGCCCAGATTGCATTTAATTTTTATATAACTTTATACATTGTCATTTTTTTTGTAAAACCTTAAAGTATGCTATGTTATGATTTTTTAGTTTATTTGTTATCAAAGTGTATGAAGAAATGTAATTTTTGTTTACTTTTATGATTCTTTATATGTTTTGCTCTATAATTTTCGCACAGAACACTGATTTTCATAATAAATTTCGACAATTTGCAAGCGTTGCTCTGATATTAAACTTTCCATGATAATTTGTCAGAACGGACATAGGACTCGGAAAGTTTAATGGTCGACTACATGATTCTTGCAAGATATTTTCCAGATTTTGTGTTGGAGAGCCGAATGCACTTGCTATGGGCCTTAATGAGATTTCTGATTTAGGGATCATGGGAAAGCCGTACAATTTAGGATATCTGCTTCATTTTTCCTTCGGAATTATTTTCTATACTATTTTCCACACAAGAAGCAAAATTTCTTTTTATACCCAAAATATCCTATACAGTGAATACATTTTCAATTACATTCAATTTTTTTTGTTTCCCAGTCTATTATATAAACTTGACATCATAATTTATTTTATAATGCAGCCATGCTACAATTCTGTTTCTTTAAACGTGCATTCCAAATGTTCGGATTAATATTATCTCTCGTTGGTCTTGTTTGACAACAATCTAATAAAAGTAAAAGCCGAATTATATCTAATCAAGGATTATTTTATACGCATAATATGTGTATAACATATATTAACTCATTACCATACGGATATATAAAAAATATCTAGCAATATGCTTCTCATTAAAGAATATTTGTCGATAATAATTTTTCATACACTATCATCTGTAATTACAAATACAAAAAAAAATAATTTTTTACCTATATATTAATATATAGGTAAATAATTACCTATATTTTACCTATAAATATAAGCCTACCTAATAATTATCTATATGGATCGTTCGTTTATGTCATGATAGCAAGTTACTATTGCAAAAATAAATATATTTTTAATTTAGATGAATAAGCTCAATCAAAGCATAAAATACACGACAGTAATGAAAAAACAGATCAACAAGCATCTTAGACAATAAAGATATATATTGACATAAAAATAATTAATGTAACATGGCATTTTCAATGCTTAAGATGAAAAATAATGACATTCAAATAATGCTAATTTTCACGAAGCAACTGACGCTTCACAGAATCGTCTCCCTGGTTTTTTCTACATTACGCGGTATGCCCGGTTATTTTAATTAGATTGGCATTTATAAATCTTAAAATCATAGAAAGTGAAAAGAAGTATTTCCCAAATTTCGTAATATAAAGTCAACTGGTTTTAAATTAACATACAAACATTGACCCAATCTATAGTGATTTTACAATAATTATTGCGTTGTAGAAAAAAATCAAAATTAACTCAATAAAAATGTTAAATAGTTGAATAATTTAACAGTTCAACGATTCTAGAAGCTATTGTATTCAATGATATGTGTCAACTTTGAGTTTGATGATGAGGATTGAAAACGGTTTATTAGGCAAAATAGTGTACGGTGTAATATTATTTATAATTTTTGCTTGCATTGATTCTTTATATTTTGCAGTCACGTCAAAATATAAAATCATACATATTCAATATATTAGGATGACTGATAAGTTTTTGTTTGTTATAATTAGCAACTATAGAAACAAATTAATTTTCAAAATTAAAAATATGCTATTCTATGGAACGAAGCCATTTATTAACAACTCATTCGATCCCACACTGTTTTTAGTCTTTGTTCTTAGAGCCAAAAACTAATATCCCATATCGGCCTAATTCAAATTATTGAAGGACAAATATTTGATAACGCAAAGTCTGTTGGATAATCCAGGAATTTAATGTCGTCAAATTTTTGGAACATTTTCTTGAATCACAACACTTTTTGATCATATTCCTCGTATGTATCAAGTAGCAGTATCTCCATTATGGAAGTCTAAGAATGATCACAGAGCGCTGTTGAAAAGCAGCTGTTGAAAAGCGCTGTTGATCGCAGAGAAACTGTTGAAAGAATGACCACAGAGCGCTAGATCATTTATACCGACTTTTTCAAAAGGCGAGGCAAATCACTTCGCCCAAGGCTATCCAACGGCGTGAGGTCGCACTATAATTTGCGTACCGTGTCGTAAGCGATCGAACATCGAATGTGGAAAATATGTGAAAAATCTTCTGCTTTAAATAGTTTTTATCACGAACTTAACTGCATCTAACAAATAGATTCCCAAAGTGGTCTATATCGGTCCCCAGGGGTCGATTCTGGGTTCCATGTCAGCGAAAACAAAAATTGGGGGTGCATGAGATGTAAATGGGAATCCACAAAAGTGGATTCCATTTAAGCAAGTCGTAACCAAAATTTTCGCTTTCCATAAATGGAATAATCCACATAACATAATTAGTACCTATGTACTTACATAATACTTTCTTATAATGGACATATAAATTACCTATAAAGTAAATATTTTTAAAACATAAATGTTTATGAAAAGTGCTGAACATATAGAGCTAGATTCGGGAACCTTCATGGGGAAAATTCGAAATCGATAATGGGATAACGAGTATCCTTCGTCGACGAGTTAAACCAGCAATTTGATTGCTTTGAATTTTAATTAAACCTAATCGCTAGAATATTCTCTTGAGTTCAGTCAATCTATTTCGTTTTATTTACTTTACTAAAGTTATTTTTATACTTTTGTTGTTGAAATGTAAGTTATTATTTTCTAATATATCAGACTGTTTAGGAATTATTATAAATTCCTAAATTCCGTAGTACAAAATTATTTTATTTACTACACCCAATTACATATTAATTTAGTATATTTTATAAAATTGTGTAAGTAGACTATTCGCTTTGTAGTCGCGACACTTGTAATTTGTAAAAACTACAAGTGTTCTACATTTGATACCAAGATATGTAGCACGCATACGCGCAGTAGCAACGAATGTTCAGACTTGTACTAGAGCTTGCAAGGACGGCGCAGACTTGTACCGATTGTACCGATGAACGGACTTATTTAATTCATCAATTATGAATACGAATGTCAGAGACAAACATTATTCATTTGTTTTTGGAATTTTGAAAAGAAAAGTGTTAAGCAAATATTTTTCAAATATAAATAGGTAGGTAAATACAAATTAAAGTGAATCAATATCACCTTGTTTGGGAGTGCCGGAGAAAAATTAGTTACTTTTCTCCGGCAAAAATAAATTATTTTTTAATAAAATTTTCTTTTTGTAGTTCATCCGATTGTATAGAGACCGCCGATCATGACTTGAGGTAATAGTAGTTCAATATTCAAGTCAACCACAATTACATGCGTATTCCTTAATAATTTTCTTTTTCAAAGTTTTAGTAATCGATATTATATACTTCTCTATCTTTAAAAACGAGATTCTATGGTACATGATTCCTCTCTATATACATACAAAAGATATCTAAAGAATAAAATAAGGTTTTACACCGGGAATCAGTTTTGATTGTTGTCTTATCATATTTAAATAGTTGAATACATACACAGCTGGACGAGTAAACTTTACCTGGTAATGAAGCATTATTATTGGCATATGTTCGTTTTGTTATGGATCAAGAAATCCATGAAGAACTGCTCTTTGGGAGAACTTTGACAACAGATACTTAAGGCGAATCAAAATTTAATGTCTTGAGAGATTATTTTATGGAAAAAGCGATTCCTTTATCAAATATAATAGCAGCGGCAGCAGATGGAGCACCTTCCATGTTTGGGAGCTATCGTAAATGTATAAGCCATTTAAAACAAAATGTGCCCAAGGTATTTGTAATACACTGCATCCTTCATCGAGTTGATAAAAATCTGGGTGGAAGATTGCGTCAATCTCTTTAATTTATCATTAAAGCAATAAACAGAATTCGGAGCAATGCATTGAATTCTAGGTTATTTGCGCAGTTGTGTGAAACGTTGTATGAAAAAAAAATGACGAGAACTTATCGATTACTCCTTTACACTGAAGTGCACTGGCTGTCAAAAGGCTTATGTTTGACAAGATTTTTCTCACTTTTTGAAGCAGTTTTAGAGGTTTTGGATGTTAAAGATCCAATTTTAAAATAAATTTTAATTAAAAAAGTAGAAATCAGACAATGTTTATTTAACAGATTTGTTTAGTAAATGAGGTTAACTTGCAGTTACAAGGTGACAGTCTAAATTTGATAAAAACTAAGTGCATTATTTCAGCTTTTCTTGTCAGAATCAAACTAATGGAGCAAAACATTGGACGGTGCGAATATTCCAGAATTTTTCCAATTGGTCTCCAACAAACTGCCAGAAAGATGACATTAAAAGTGTTCACACAGACTTTGAAACTAGGTTTGAGGATGTTCTGACTATGGAAATACCACAGTGGAATATCAATCCATACGACATTGACGTGTGACATTGAAGAAACGGATGTTATATTACAAGAAGAACTGATCGGAATGAGCACTGACAAAGAACTTGAGATACATTTCAGAAAGGGATATCAGCAATTTTGGCTTCAGAGACATACCTGTTAGTTTTCCTGAATAATAGACTATCGTGAGAAAGTTTTTTTATAGTTTTTTCATCTTCATGCCTCGTGGAAAGGGGTATCAGCGCGATTGTCAGTCTTCTTACAAAAAAAAGAAACAGTTTGGAAATCACTGAACGAGGAGGTTTACAGTTAAACCTAAGTAAATTGAAGCCAAATATTGAAAACTTGCTATTAAAACATCAGATTCATAATAATTTTATCATATTTGCAGTTTGTGTTGTTTTAATTAATAAATGTATAAAACTTAACGTGTTTTTTTGAAATGTATAAAACTTAAAGTGAAATTTTAATAGTTAAACCTATTAAACTGAGAAGCACTGTGTCAGGTGACAAAAACACATTTGAAGCTTATGACTTTGTAAAAATTCAATATTAGTAAGGCAGAGGGGTCTACTCAAAAGAGAAAAATATTAGCACGTAATCTATGAGACAAAAAAGTTTGGGGATGGTACATATTTGTATCCATAATACATAGTATGTTCTTTTCTACCCTCTAATATTCTATTTTCTATTGAAGTCTGAGTTGAAAACAAGTTTCACCGAGATTTGTTTTCGCACACATTTTTAATAAAAATAGTCTTAACACGCGATTTCTTTATACAATTCCTAATGGTTTAAATTACACTGGTCGACATAATTTTTGTAACATTGACGAGAACGCTCTTTTTTCCATTTAGGTAGTTATTAAAATACCTTTTCACAAGTACCTGCTTCTCCTTTATATCATAGGTTAATTGAAATTATTTATACCGGACTTTGGACTGGACAATGTAGGAATTATCACAAGACCGTAGATGAGGTATTTCCACAGTACTCTACGAACTTTTAAAGGCCGTTTTGATGTTTTCTATAGTTTAGTTTGTTTCTATCTCGTTTACAATACAGTCAAGTATTTAAGTCGAATTTATATAAATGGCTAAAGTTTTGTTATATATACGGACGATTTATTTTAAAATAACAAGCTAGATCTATATCCGAGGAAGTCAAAAAAGTCTATCTTTTATATTTTAAGTGCCAAATTGGAGATCAAGATAAAAGTTGGGCTCCTCATGTTTGCTGTGTGAGTTATCACGCAAGAAAAATTCTATGCCATTTGCTGTTACTATGGTGTTGAGAGAACCTACTGATTTACTAGGTGGTTTCCGTTTTTTAGGAAGAAAAAATAAATTAAAATAAACTGGCAGCATGGAAGTGTTTTGTAAGTATAGTGAAAGGATTTCTGGGCAACAACTTGAAAGGCTATGAAATACTACGGTGTCGCATGTCCTAAAAAATTATTTTTTAAACTCCCATTTGAACTTTTTTCCGAAAAATTTGGGTACAGTAAGTGACGAACAAGGAGAGATGTTTCACCAGGACATCAAGCCGATGGAAACAAGATACCAGGAACGCTGGAACCCATCTATGTTGGGCGATTACTGCTATTTTTTAAAAAGAGATCATGCTACAGAACCCAAGAGGAAATGAATGATATCTCATTTAATATATTTTTATTCACATAATCCTCAGTAATGTATTTGCATATATTTAACATGTTTTACATGTTTATATTAAATATATATTAGATTGTAAAAACATGCCATCTCCGTTTTTTCCCACTACCGATCCTCTGTAACAAAAGAAACTGTAGGTGTTACAATAATTAGGTTATCATTTTCGGATTTAGGACTACAAGACACTTCATATACACTTATTTTCATCAATGTTACTTCAAAAAAGTTTAAATTTGTTGACCTGTGTTATTAATTTATGAGTTAGGTATTAAAACAGAATTATTATTATTATATAATTTTGAACACGCTAATTATGAATTTCCATATTTTGTTTACGTTATGTAATCTAATTAAAAAAGAAATTCAGCAAAATTTAATAAAAAAATAAATCAATTTAGATAGTTGTTATACATCTTGGACATGCATGTATTGGAAGGTACTTTAATGGTTTAGAATGGGTCAACACCTTGATAACCCTGCGTTGAAATGATTACTGTATGTTTACTAAATGATTATCAGTAGTGTTTAAAATAAGTATGTATTAATAATATTTTCGGCCTAAAGAGGTAGCACAAAATAATTATGCGTACATATAAGGGGAATCCATAAGTTTTCTTATATGGTAGGTATATTAAAAGCAATGTTTTAAGTATATTAAGTAATTTAATTTATTTGTTATTTATTATATTTTTAGTTAGTTTTAGTTTTAGTTATTGTTATTTAATTTATTTGTTAGATATCACTTATTATTAAAAAAGAGTAAAGTTCAATTTTTTTAGTGGAACTATAAGTCTGAAATACTAAAGTCTAAGATATTTACCCCTAAACGCCAAATCACTTTATTTAACATCGCAACGCGCGTTTCGCTAACCGGAAAGTATCATCAGGATTGAATCATCGCCTGATGATGCTAACATAGTTAGCGAAACCCACGTCGTGAAATTAAATAAAGTGATTTGGTGTTTAGTGTATTTGATATTTCGAGATTAAGAGTAAATTTATATTTTTGTTACTTTATAACTTTCTCTGTTACAGAAAGTAACAGTCAAGCCACTATAAAAATATAAGAAATTAAAGCTAAAGTTCATTTTCATTTTCAATTTCAAGATATAATAATTGCGAGACCTATTTCGAAAATTAGTCAGGTTAAATTCGAATATTTTACTGTAAGTATTCACTATAATTCTGAGGCCATGCACGAAGCTTTTGAATCCAATAAATGGAACATCACTCGAAGATTGCCTATTGAGCTCAATATATCACAATCATCAAAAGTAATATTTGACGTGCTTAGGACGTTCTTTTTCAAGATTCGCATGATGGATGGTTTATCCACAAAAGTGTGACTGAGTGCAATGGGTGTACTTCAATTCCGGCAAGCATCATTAATAATTAGATATCAAGCAAGTCATCGTAGATAAATGAGATGTGGGTCCTGGACGTAATTACGTGCAGCTAATTAACACATCGATCAATAACTTCCCGGTCTGACATAGAAATGGCGTCACTTACGAAAAATTATTACCAGTGGTCGACTGTGCCAACCTTCAAATGTTCTGTGCAAAATTTCATGAAAATCTATCTACAAGTTTCTAAGTTGTTGTGCTTTAAGTGACGCTACTTTTGTTATTTTCAAAACAATGGAAAAAATTAATTTCATGTATTGATAAAGCATTGCTTTTTGATGATGAAAAATACCGTTGAAGCAAAACAATGGCTTGATATTCATTACCCGGACTCTGCCCCAGGAAAATCAACCATAATTTATTGATATGCTGAATTCAAACGTGGCTGTACAAGCACCTATGATGCTGAACGCTCTGGACGTCCTAATGAGGTGTTTACACCAGACAACATCGGAAAAATTCATTAATTTTTTTCGCAAAACGGTAAGGTAAAGCTGCAGGAGATAGTTGATATCATGAAGATATCGAAATTAAGTGTTTACACCATTTTGCATCAACATTTGGGAACGCAAAATTGTTTGAGCAAAATTGAGTACCGCGGTTGTTCACAGTTCACCAAAAAAAACAACGTATTGATGATTCTGAGGAATGTTTATAGCTGTTTAAGCAAAATAAAAAGGATTTTTTTCATGCAGTATGTGGTAATGGATGAAACATGGATCCATTACTACACTCCGGAGTTAAATCGGCAGTCAACTGAGTAGACAGCAGCCGGTGAAAGCCATCCGAAACAGCCAAAAACACAACAATCGGCAGACAAGGTTTTTGACCTTTGTTTTTGGGATGCGCATGGGATATTGTTCATCGATTATCTCGAGAAAGGGAAAACCATCAATAGCGAATATTACATAGCGTTATTAGTGCGTTTGAAGAACGAGATCGAAGAAAAAGTCTCAAACTGAACGAAAATAGTTCTTTTTCACCAGACAATGCACCGGATCACAAACCGATGGCAACGATGGCTAAATTGCATGAACTGCACTCCGAATTAGTTCCTCGTCCACCGTATTCTCCAGATCTGGCCCCCAGCGACTATTTCCAGTTCTCAGACATAAAAAAAAAGCTCGCTGGAAGAAAATTTCGCTCCAATGAAGAGGTAATTGTCGAAACTGAAGGATATTTTGATGGCAAAGAGAAATTGTTCTATAAAAAATGTGTAGAAGTATTGTAAAAACGTTGGAATGATTGTATTACTCTTCAAGGAGAATATATTGAATAAAGTCGAAATTTGCAAAAAAAAGGTGTGTTTTGTTTGTCAGATCGGAAATTTATTGACTGACGTGTTAGAGACAACTAAACCATCAACGCGAACCTCTATGAAGCATAATTTTACTAACTGTATCGGAAACTATACAAAAATAGTAAACAATGACCTAGAGGGCTTAACTTTCCAATGAGCCAATTGAGCTTCTACCACATCCAGCACTTAGCCCAGACTTTGTGCTATCCAATTCTCAACTTTTCAATTCAGTGCCACAATTACATAGAACTTCGATAAATTGAAATGAACCTAAATAGAGTACCATTTGATCTTCTCATCGTGTCTTTGGTACAAACCGTTTGAAAACAATTAATTGGGTACACGTTTTTTCCACGTGAACTATATATTTATATATACGCATAATAGACCGGAAAATTAAATGGAAATATTTTATCCAAATCTATTTCATAACGACTATTCGAATACGAGGGTGACTCTAAATTATTTAAGACTGAAGCTGAAGAAAAAAATCGAACACTATAAAAATATATGTTCTTCATCTTCTTCTTCTTCCTGCGCTGCTACAACCCATTAGTGAACCTTGACCTGCTTCACCTTTCACCTCCAACCAGATCGATACGAGGGTTGCTATTAATGTACCCGGAAATATTAAATAAAAATAAATATTTATCATTGTAATGGTTTTATTGTTTTTCAAACAATTTTTTATTGATGCATTTGTTACCATTACTTTGTAATAGTTCATTTTTTAAATCGAATAAAACAATTTTATAGTTTGTTATCTATAACTTTTATTTGTAAATTTGTGTGACCTGTACTCAGTTGTGTACTCAAATATAACAATTACAAACCAATCAATCCACCTCATTACACATAAATATACAGCATATAAGTCGACGATCCATCTAGCTTTCACAATTCCATTATCCGAAAATAATAGAAAAATAGAAATGCAAAAAATAAAATTAATAGCACAAAGTAACGGCTTCAAGGAAAAAGAAATTAATTACTTAATAAATAAAAAATGGAAACAATTATTTCGGTCCAACTTCAGAAAAAAAGCTCGCTTTTTGAGGAAACATAATTAGTAAATACTGTTTAAAACCCCCAAGTCAATCAGTAAATTAATTTTTAATGCCAAGGATAAAACATCATAAAATACAAAATATGTAGTTTATATATTAAGTTGCAACGAGTGCAGTGGCTGTTATGTGGGACAAACTGGCCAAAATTTTCAGATCAGATTCAAAGAACACAAATCTGCTTACATGTTAAAGAAACAAAATTCTAATTTTGCGAACGATTTCATAGATACCAGACATATATTTCCTGAGATTAAAAATTTAAAAATTTTACATACAGGGCGAAAAAGCAAAAAACTAAACATTTTAGAAGCTATTGAAATTTATAAATATAATAAAGACCCATCCAGACAGCTATTAAACGATCAGACAGATCTCTGAAATTCCCCAGTATTTAAAATATTGTAAAAAATTAACCACAATAAAAGTGTAAAATTAGCTGTAATACCTTCATTTTAAAGTAGTGTTTGAGATAGATTGAGATAGGTAACAAAGTTTTTTGACTGTTCAAATATTGAGTTGTTCGGTCCGATGTGTGAGAGCTCGCGTTGTCATGGTGAAGAATGATTCTGCGTCGCTGGTTGTTTTTTCTTATTACTCCTAAGACTACTGGCAAACAAATAGTTGTGTACCATTCAAAACTGACCGTTCTACGATTATCTAATGGCACTTTAGCTACATGCTCCTTTATCCAAAAAAAACAGGCGACCATTTGCTTCGAAGTGCTTCTTGAGCGAAAAATTTTTGTGGGGTTTTATTCATTTCAAGAGACTTGACTCACTCAAGACTCATGCAGTTGACTGCTTTTTACTTTCGGGGTCATACGCCTGTGTAGATTCTATGCACGGCTTTTGACGCACCACGATTGAATTTTTTGAGCATTTATTTGCACCATTCGACACGAGCTTTTTTTTGATTATCAAATTATACGGAATCCAACGCGCACAGACCTTTTTCACGGCTAAATGTTCATGTAAAATCTAGTGCTTCAATCAGGGATGCATTAGTCCCACGGTATGTCACATGACGATCTAGCTTTATCAGTTCACGCCCAGTATCGATGTTTTCAGGCACAACAACCGATTTTGGACGACCTTCTTTAAATTCGTTCGTGAACGAACGACGGCCACGATTGAATTCACTAAACCAGTGATATACGTGGTTTTAGGTAGTGCTTCATCGCCAAAAGTCGAAGAGAATTGATCGATGTACTATTATTGAGATAATCCTTGTCGAAAGTCGTGGTAAATCATCGCACGAAAATTGTTACCAGTTAATTCCATTTTTTGACTTAGATAAAATTTTCAAGTCACTAAACAACAGAAATATCCGTATAACAAAACGTTCTAAATACGTATACAGTCAATAATGTCAAACTTTACAATGTATATGTCAGATGGCACCTAGCAACAACATTGTTGCCAATTCCGGATACATTAATAGCGACCCTCATATACCGAATCAATCCAACCTGACACTGTGACGAGGCGTACAAAGCAACGAGACTGGTGGCGTTGGATTTGATCTGGCAACTCCATTATATTCATCAAAACTGTTTAATGAGAGACTTCTGTTATCTAATTTCCACTTTATTGTATATATATTTGGCGCGTTTCACTAAGAATATAGCTTCGTCATTTGTCAAGATCATTCTAACGAAGCTAATAAAATGGAAATTAGACGAGAAAAGCCTTTCATTAAATTATAGCTTGTCTCATTTCAAATTTGGATAATTCACGTGTGCACTAGATCCTTTCAGGGAAGGTCTTTTTAAAACAAAAAAGAAAACTGCTTAGATTAGTAACAACAAGAAATACAACTTCATAAAAATATTTTTTTAACAGTTAAAGTAAAATAAAAATATGGTGTTTGCGAAAAATTGAGAAGACGAAGGCATACATTAAAAATGTCTTAAATTATGTAACGAAAAAATCACAGTTTATGTATCGATTATCTCTGAAATCTAGCAAAAAAGTCCAGTCACTGTCAAAACAGTCACAAAAAAGTCCAGTTTCTGTAAGGTTAGTTACTATTGTTATTAATTTCGATCTTGTATCAGAGAATACTGTTCATTTTAGATCAATTAGTCTTGTAATTGAATTATATTATTAATTATTAATAATTTTACATGAATTACCTGTAATCATTTATATTTCATTAACTGTTAAATTTTAGCAACAACCATTAATCATCATGAGGGGACTAAAAGTCGCAGTTAATCAATAATTTGAAATATATAGAGTAGCCCTCGTATCACTTTACTAATGAAATTAAATCTTATCTAAATTATGTCTGCCTTATTCAGACTTGAGTCGTAATTTTTTCCAAAATCAGGTTAAAATCATGTTAATAAATTGATTTATTTTGTCTAAGGAAATTTGTTTATATTCAAATAAACATTTTTTTACATGAAAAGTATTTTGAATGATTAAAACGTGAGAATCAACATTTAATTAAAAATAAATTTTTCTGGAAACTTTTAATATACTTCTATGCATTTTTGGTATAATATATATTACCAAGTAGATCACAACTGCCATCTCATTAAAAGGTATCATCCACAGGGTCACATACAAGGTCGCTATTATGTCGGTCAAATATCTTCCGAATGCTTTGAAACTTCTTAATGAAATGTTGCACAGAAACATCAGGAAATATTTGCCACTTTTTGGGTATATTTTTTTTTTTTGTCGCATATTTGAAATCCAAGACTAATTGTTTTTTTTAATATTAACAGTACTTGAATTTGCCAAGAGTTGTGTTTTACGAAGGTATGATGGAAAAAATGAATACAAATCCAAATTTTGTTTCAAATATTATTTTCACGGATGGAGCAACATTCTAGTTAAATGGTCATGTTAACCGACACAACTATACATACTGGGCTGATACTGATGCGCACTGGATGGAGCAGGTTCATACACTGTATCCTCAAAAGTTAAATGTTTGAATGAAATTTAGTGACAAGAATAATATAGAACCTTTTTTCCCCCATTAGATGAAAAGATCATCCCATCCATCAAACAATTTTTGTTTCTGTTTTCAAATTAAATTAACCAAAATGTACGAAATAAGGTTACAGCAAGATGGTGCAACAGCACACTATGACATTAATGTTAGAAATTTTCTTAACACTACTTTCCCAAACCGATGGATCGGTGGACGAGGAACTATCGAATGGGCGGAAAGATCACCAGACTTGGCACCACCTCATTTTTTGTGGGGCTATTTAAAAAGTAGGGTTTACGTTAATAGGCCAGAACATCTCGAAGATCTCAAATTAGAAATTCGACAAGAAAATGCAGATATATTTCTTATCTGGTGGGAAAACGCAATTCAAGGCTTCGTCCGAAGTATCCATTACCTTCCAGTAAGTTAATGATGGATACTTTGAACACCTTTTGTAAATAGTTCTTTAATAAAAAAAACTTATATATTTGAAATTGTTTATTTTTAAATCTGATATCAGCAAAAGAGACCGAAACCGACACCTTTTAGCCATTTTTTGAATCTATTTAAAAAAAAACCATGCAATATTTACTTCGTTGAATTCAGAAAAAATGCTCATTGCAACAATGCCAAATTCAAGTACTGTTGTCATTTAAAAAGATCAAGTTAACCTTGAAATTCAAGTATGCGACAAGAAAAAAAAATGAAAGTATACACAAAAAGTGGCAAACATTTCCTGATATTTATGTACAAAATTTCATTAAGAATCTCAAAGCGTTCTCGAGATATTTGACCGTTTGCATACATAATACCGACCCTGTATAATAGCAAATATGTACTAAAAGATAACTACTACTCAGCTGGATTTCTACATGTTGGACATACGTTTTTATAAAGTTTAAGGTTTAGGTGTACTTATTATTTGTTATATTACTTATTATATTATTAATTATAGTACTTATTATATTGTTTATACCAACAAATTCCAAGGAATTTACCACTAAACACCATATTAAACTAATCTACAAAATGATTTGGTGTTTAGTGGTAAATCTCTTCAAGTTTGCTGGTTTGCTGGTTTTCAGCTCATTCACTGAAGGAATTATAGTGTGGCTTAGGAAGCAGGTTACCCCTATCGCATAGAGCTTCTCAAAATAATGCAGTTTTTAGAAGCAGTTTTCAGTGCATAATACAGTGAAGATATCTGGCAACAAGAGAACATAGATTATCTAATTCGATCTGTGACTCACAGATTTACGTGGTGGATTTTGGTGGCAGGTTAATCGTGATGGACCTACTCATTATTTTTTTTTTAATTAAATGTAAATGGGATGTCTTGATTTTTTAATTATTTTAAACATCGTTATGAAATACACAAAATTGCCAAGTAAATCCAATATAATATAATTTTCATAGTGTTTTATATTTTTTTATATTATTAGCCAGTATATTTTAAAAATGTGTCCAAAATGTTTATACATTATTACGTTTATATTATGATTTGATTGTATATTTATTAAAAATGGTAATTACGAAATTCAGATAAATGATGCCATCAAAAATGTCAACAAACTTTTCATATATAATAATACTGCTATAACAACACATTTACCTCGGTAATGCAATAATATCTTAAACACATCCGTGAACTTTCTAGTAGAAGGTAGACAAAAGTCGATTACTTAATAGAAGTCCAAAGGGCAATTGTGTTATGACAAACAGTGACTGGTCTTTTATAGAATTCAATTGGTGTTATTCAAGGTCTTTAGAATTAACTAAATGAGACAATGCAACTCAAAAACACATTGTAACCTCTTATTTTTCCTTGGTAATAACTTAGAAATAAGAACTTCCGTAGAAACAAGAACTTTTAAATATTTTCTAGTAGAAATAAACAATATAAGAAAAGCTTTCTTTTAGGTACAAAAGTCGCTCTTAATTTGTTGGGATATGGAATAATTACGAGGGTCATTTGAAAAGTTCTCAGCCTCACACAGAGAAAGTTCAAATATGACCGAATGACTGTAAGTTTTGACATTTTCCGAAAAATGAATAAAATTGAAATTCGAGCTATTATAAATTATTGTATTTTAAGAGGTTTAATACTAATGAAGATATAAAAAAAGAGCTAAATTCCATTCTTCTTTTGGAACCTTCGGTGTGAAACACTAAACTCGAAAAAATTTACCCCTAAACATCAAATCACTTATTTTAACTTCTGAAAGCGCGTTTCGCTAACCATGTTTGCATCATCGGGAGATGATTTAATCTAATTCTAAAACTAAACCGTGTTCTATTTATACGACAACCGTATCTAATGATGCGAGTAAAAATTATGAACCATTACGTTAACTAAACGTTACATTAATAATTGAAAAAGTTGGCCTGGATGGGAATTGTTCAATGTTATCTCATAAATTTTCTATAAACGATAAATCTAGGGATCTCGCCAGAAAACGTGGGTACAGTAAGCGACGAACAAGGAGAGAGGTTTCACCAGGACATCAGGATAATGGAAGCAAATACCAGGAATGATGGAACCCATTTATGTTGAGCGACTACTCCTGCTTTTTAAAAAGAGATGATGCCACAGAACATAAGAGGAAAAGTGGAAGTTGTTGTCGCTAAATGACATCTCATATAATATATTTTTGCTCACATAATCCTCAGTAATGTATTTGCATATATCTAATACGTTTGTAGATTAAAAAAACTGCACTTGTTACAGTATTTTCGTAATTAGAACTACAAAATACTTATTTACACCTAGTTTCATGAAAGTTTAAATTTGTTGACCTGTGATTTAGATAGATTCCCCTTTAAATGATTATCTTTCTTCGTTTTCGACATTATTTTATCCATTGAAGATTATATATATAGTATGTATCGTATCCAAAAAATAACTACGACCGACAAAATCGTCAGAAAAAATCCACAACAGTAGATGAAACATGAATTCATCATTAAACGCCAGAGACAAAACAGCAGTCCAAACAGCGGCTGGGTGCAGGTGCGGCAAAAGTGCAGCAAAAGTGCAGTGGCAGGAAAGTATGACAAAGAAGAGCGAAAATAGTTCAATCTGTAGGAAAAATGGCTACGCTTTCTGGGATTCTCATGGTGTGCTCATAAACTACCTGGCGCATAAAGAATAAGTTGGCTCGTAGACTTCCTGGTATTAGACGAATATTTTCCGTCACGGGTGGTATTACGCTTTAGTTCGGGACTAAACAAAACTGCTCTTTCACCTGTTATTCCTGTATTTCACCTGAGTTAATCCTGTAAAACTCCATGAACTACGCTTCAAAGTATTTCTGCGTCTATGTTTTCTACATGTGCCGTATTCGACGGATTTGGCTCCCAGTAATTACTTCCCAACCCTAAAGATTCACTGCAAATGATGAGGTCAAAACTGGGACAATTGCTAATTATACTCTTGTAATTTTTATGAACATTATGGTGGTACTAATAGTATACAAGTTGCACACGGGTTTCAAGTTCATTATAAATTACTTGTGGCTCAGGCAATTGCTCAAGAGTTCGACCAATTCAATTCGATACATCATCTATCGGCAATATATCTGGAGATCAGTCGAATATGACTATTACAAACTCTTCTAAAAACTGCACTATATAACGGACTGCATTTAAAGTGTGTCTGATGGTTACTAAGGGTGATCTGCTTCACCACGAAAGCATCTGATCATAAATATCTAAACTCATCACAAAAGCCAATAGAGTTCCATTCCAGGTATTCAATTTTAGATCGGCACTATTCGAAGCAACGGGTCTCGGATTGAGCTATAGAGAAAGCACCCAATTAAGTGCATAAGCACGCATACCCATCCTCATACTTAGCTTAGTAACATAGAATTTAAAACAAAAAAATGCGTAGTAGTTCTTTATGAATTTTTAATTATAAAATATTAAATGAATGGATTTTTATATTAATGTTAAAACTTTCTTTCATAATAATGAAGCGTGTTAATTATTTATCACACTAATTATCATAATATTCTAAGAAGGTCATTTATAATATTAATGTTATGACTGTAATTTTTCGGACTTTTATTTTTAATTGCTTGTTGAAATTTGACGGTTTTATATATCCCCTAAGACTTGTTATAACGAAACAGAACTACTACTTTAACTGAGTTGATTTCAAAATATTTTATTGCCAAAATGGATAAACGTGCCATTTGAATCATCCAAGATTAAATCATGGTGACCTTTACCATTGCTACAAGAATTTTATTCATTTTATAAGGATCATTTATTAAAGATCAAATCAAAACTATAATATAACAAGAATGAAGCAGAATTATTTTAAAATCATTCTTTCTGTTTGTTGAATGATAAGTTTATATATTCAATCCAGAATATTTAAAAGCAAAGATACCCACATTGCATACCAAATAATTTTCGTATAGAAATGCAATGACCGGAAGCAGCTTTTGGCGCATCAGTATAGTTAGGTCAGTGGCTTCATATTTAACTTATATAAAATTCTATTACACATGCTGATCATATATAAAATTATAATTAAATTAATTATAATATATTTGAAAAAATATTTGATCTAATGAAATATTTGGAAAAAACCGATTTTTCTCAATTTCCTTTATTTTAACTCCTTTAATTTTCTTAACCTTACATAAAATTACATTACAAGTAAACGTAAAGGTAACAACTGTGAGGGGCGCGGGGCGCATGCCAATCGATAGCAGCGCGTTTAAGTATTTAGTCGGTGTGGAGCGTTTCTCGAACTAGACCATGAGTTTCGTGTGCGAGAATTTTACAAAAACAATGATTTGAAGCTAATTTTCATTCAGTGGTCATGCAAATAAGCAGAGCTGTCATTACTGGAGTGCAACGAACCCGAAACACAAGCATCAAAAACCACCACAGTTGTCTAAAGTCACTGTATGGGCTGCAATGTCAGCGCGAGGAATAATCGGCCAGTACTTTTTTGAAGACGGCAGAAAACGTTGTTATGTGGAAATGTTGAAACATTTTTTGGTATCTGAAACTTTGCTGGTTATAATTAAAAAACATAGTTTTAGCAAGACAGAGCAACGTTAATACACTTTTAACACGTCTCTGCACGAGTTCGAAAAATTTTCCCAAACAAATTAATCTCCAGGAGAGGTGACGTAATTTGACCTCCGCATAATCCTCATTTGAGCCCTTATAAACTTTTTCTTGTGTGGGGGGGGGGGGGGGGGGGGGGGAGGTTCTAAAATCTAAAATTGAAAGTGTATGTCAATAAACCGAGTTCTTTGGTGTAGTTCAAATAAAGTATCTGACATGAAATGGCCAGCATTCTAGAGATTATGTGCTGAGCGATCCTAAGGAGCGATCCTAAGGAGCGATCCTAAGGAATCTTGCTGTTCGTTTAGATGAGTGCCGTGAGCTTGAAGGTTTACATTTGAATGATATTATTTTTGAAAAGTAATACCCTAAAATGTGTATTTCAATAATTAATAAAGGTTTCTTTGATGGACGCCCCCTCTATATTTATGCCTAGAAAAAAGAAACTTTCTTTTGGGACACATTGTAATTAAATAAATAGTAAAGGGCTGTCATATAAGAGTGTTAGAACTTTAAAATTAGGGACATTAATAAGTGCAAGTGATAATCCGGTAATTTTTATTTTATTTTGAAGAACAAATAACAGGATTCTATTTTGAAAATAGTATTATTCAAATGGCCCCCTCAGCTACGTCTCATGGAATGCATTCTGGAAATCAGATTTTCGATTACTCATTCACATATATCGCACGGTATATTTTCAATGGTTGAATCGTTTAAGATCAAAAACTGTTCGAACCTTATTTGTGTAAACTCACATAATCCGACAAACATTATCCAATGGCGTAAGATTACATGGCGAGGGCAAGTTGACATTATCCTTTCGCGAAATAACACGTTCAGGAAACTTTTATTGCAATTGATCGATTGTCTAGCGAGATGTATAATAAGTCGCACCGTCTTTTTGAAAGAAAACATTGTTTATATCTACATGTATCAGTTCACACTAAAGATATTGTGTAACAGTAACACGATTTTCATCATCGTCTTCAAAAAAATAAGGTTCTATTACTCCTTCTGCCTAAAAACTGGACCAAACAGTAATTTTCTGCGGATGAACAGATAACTTCTGAATGACTTGAGGATTTTCATCATCCCAAATTCTGCAATTATGTTTGTTCACAAACCCATTAATGGGTCAGAAAGGATTATTTTTTCCCCAAAATGAGAGTGACTTCCAACTCCTCTACAACCCAATTTGTGTATCGTGGATCTTTGCATGGTGAATTCACACAATGTATTGAACATAGCAGTCTACGAGTGACATTTACATTTCAAACTGTTTTGTCGCTATTACGTTTCAAAGTTCTGACACTCTTGTTAGAAAACTAATTAGTTTATGAAGTAACAAGTTTAAACCGGAAAAAATTTCGAAAAGCTGGCAAAAAACTTTCGGTATTTTTTATTGCATCCATTATTATATATGACTGCCTGCTACCGTCTCGACATTGATTCTACTAATTATATTGTTCTATCAGTTCATATATTTGTTCTTTCTGAGATTAATACAGTTTTTAAAGCATTTATTTGGGTACACTTGATGGATAAATTTTCTGTCCAAGCTCAAGATATTTTTACCACCTGTTTTACCGTGGAAATGGTATTTCCAGGAAAAGTCGTCTTGTTTTTTTCCACACACAAACAAAACTAGAAATAGGTAACATACGTACTTTTTAACGAACTGAAGTCTATTTTTAGTATATTTTTTAGGGTTTCTTTCGAGCTCTTCTCCCTCTCTATCTGAAATTTCAAATCTATTACACACACTCAAAATTTTACATTAAAATATAGATTTATAACAGAACGTTTTATAATTTCATGTTATAAATATATACAAATAAATGTATCGTGGATTTAAGTCATAAACATAAATGTCCATCTTTCAAGGCACCAAGTACGTCCATTATGAAAGTTAGCACTAATTTGACTTGACTAATATTTTTTGATTTGATTCATATGGACAAAAATTAATGACGCATGTATAATCTCTCGGCCATTCAAGTGTACGTCCTAGTATTCTCTAGCATGCTCTTAGTTTGTGGGTCGTCTTTTTGGTCAGAATCTATGTCTTACTAATACTGCTTTTCCCGATTCTTCTTATAATTGTTCAAACATCTCGATGAGCTCTTCGGTCCATTACATATATTACAATGTAATATAAAAATCTCTATATAGCTTTTCGCCTTAGACGTTTATACCTTTTTGTTGCCAGTTTAGTTCGTTGAAGGGATTCTCGAGGACAAAGGTTGTTGACGACAAAGGACAAAGTTTTGGTGAGATAATATTCCCTGATCGAAAATCTCTTTTGTTTTAGAAATAGTAAAAAAGCATTGAATACAGGCAAGATGAAAGATCTCGTCCAGAAAGAGATGAACTAGCAATCCTGCCACCCTGCGGTAGACTTCTGTCAAAGCCCAAAATATTCACCCCAGACCAGATAATTCTACCACAGTGTTTTACTGTGGGAATGATATTTTCAGGAAAAGTCTTATTTTTTCTCCACACACAAACAAAATTTACTTTCGCCACTAGAAATAAGTAACTTACAAACTTTTTAGCGAACTGAAGTGTTTTTTGTATATTTTTTTTAGGGTTTCTTTCGAGCTCTTCTTCCTCTATATCCGAAATATAAATAATTTCTTACAGTCCTAAGCATGATGTTTACTTCAGAACCAAAAGCAATATCACTAGCGGCTTCTTGCCTTAAAATAAAGCATTTTTTTCTAACAGAATTTAAGATTTTTCTGAATTCTAGATGATAGTACTTTTGATCGTTCTCACTTTTTTTCGTTTACATTTTGACCAGTTCCTTCATGATGTAATGTAGATAATTTAAGCTTTACATTTTTGGCATTTTGCTGTAATTGCATACCATTTTTTTGTAATTCACAATTTCCTCAACAGCAGATCTCGACTTTTTTAACAATTATTATCAGAACATAAAACACTCACTTCATAAGTGGTTAAGGTGAATATTATGTAAACCAGATGAAATCAAGAAAACTAACTATTAAATACTGTTTCCCATGAAAAATAGATACTTTAGTATCTACTTTTTGAAAACTCTATATTGCGCTTTAATTACAATATATTTTAATAGCAAATCATTTACAATTTGTGTTGAGATACAAACTACAAAGTTTAATGCAGTTAAAATATAGAAAACTGAAAAAAATCGGTTTGTACAAATATTTTTCCTCACTATATATTCGATTAAAAAGCAATATTTTGATAAATAGATGTATTAAAGTTATAAATAGATTAGAAATTCAAAGTTCAGAACGAGGAATGCGCATTTTATTAGGTATTAATGATCATTATAGTCTTTTTTTTTTTAGTTTTGGCAACCTGGTACCAGTAAGTCCTGCAATTTTTTTCAAATCATCGTACCATCTTTGTTGAGGTAGTCCTACTCTTGACCTCTCACTCCATGGTCTTCATCTGTTAATGACCATTCTAGTTCTCCGTATGACTCGCTAATTTTTTTGACCATTGCCATTTTAAAGAACTGATCTTTGAGATTATATCTGTTATCTGTGTCTTCCATTAGTTGGTATTATGGCCTCTTAATAATACAGCCAGTAGTTTACGTCCTATGGTTCTCTTGTATGTTTGTAGTTTGTGGGTCGTCTTTTTGGTCAGAGTCTATGTACGGAACCTCAGTAGCTATCCAATCGTATTTTAGTTTTCAGTTTCATTGAGATTTTTATACTTAGAATAAGTGTTCATTTTCTGTATGCCGCCCAGCCTACCCTTATCCTTGTTTCAATTTTAATATCTTTTTGTAGTTTATTGAAGGGTATTCTTTCATAAGATATCGTAAGATATTACAATGTTATCGACAAGTCTCTTTGAAGATGTTCACATTAGACGTTTATATCTTTCCGTTGGCAATTTATTTTGTTGAAGACATTCTCGAGGGCAAAAGTAAATCGCATTGGCGGGATAATATCCCCTTATCGAGCACCTCTTTTGTTTTAGAAATAGTAAAAAAGCATTGAATACAGGCGAGATGAAAAATCTCCTCCGGAAAGAGATGTACTAGCAATCCTGCAATCCTATGGTAGGCTTAGAGACATCATATCAATGCAATAACATAAAGCATTTTCTTATTCATCCAAATTTATTTTGCCTTTTTCAAAATAATACCCTCTTATGTCAAGACACTTATTCCAACATGTCTTCGAGTCTTCGAAAAGGTTTTTATATTCGACTAATATTTCCTTTAAAGTGGCCATCGAACATTTAGTGGATGTTTAAAATTTAATTTACTTTAAACAACACCAACGAAGTGTTTTCTTAAATCGTAGGGAGAGAAAAAAGTCACACCTGCCATATCGGACGAATACGGTGCTGGTAAAACGGTGTTTGTTTGATATTTAGCACAAAATTGAGGAATGATTATTGCGGGGTGCTATCGTGCGTCATTGAGATGCAAAACCATGAACTGTTTTGCCACATCCATTTTTTCGAATGGTCTCACGCAAACGACGCGTAGCGATTTCTTCAATGATTGACGTCGAAGCTCTTCCTAAACGAGGCCCATCTTCAACTACTCCTCTGCCATCACAAAGTCCATAACACTTTCTTAACATTATTTTTTAATGCGTCAACACAAGAAATTTCGTTTTTTAGACAAAATCTAATGCAAATTCTCATTAGGGTTTCTAAGACGCTAAAAAACTGAAACCCAAAGACTTAAAATGTAATTCGAAATTATAATTTAATGAACAGTTTATCAAAAACGATATAGAGAGGTCAAGATTCATGCAAATATATGGAATAAAAATAACTGATTTCATAACACTTATATTTCAAAGTAAAACTAAACGTTGTTATTGTGTAAGGATGAATCTTCGAATCGCCTCGAGAAATGAACCGAACAAAGTCCCCCATAATTCCCAGAATGTCTGACAAACAGGATCTAATTTCTTAGATATAGTAACCTTTAGTCAAATCTTACTTTATAGACGTGATAACCAAGACATTATCGCCCAGATAGATTATTAGAACAGACAGTTTAATTAATGCTATATTGTAAAAAATAATGATTAAATATTTAATAAATATTATGTGTTGTAAATTTTAAACAAAAATTTCAAAATAAGGCAACATTGAGGGTTATCTGACTTTTTTTTTTACATAAGATGAAAAAGGAAGTTAATTTTGTTAACAAATCGAAATAGGAATCAATTTTAAATGTTACAGCAAATATTCAATATCAAAGCAGCAAGTTCAGTTCAAATGTCAATGTGAGAGCTTCAGAATATACAGCAGAAAATCCTTTTTTAAAGACTCTTTATAATATGCAATATGTTTTAAAAAGTTATTATTTTTTCCTGAAGAGGCCAGTTATGCATTATGTTAGTAAGTATGTTGTAAGTTGGTACTAAGTGGTAAGGTTGGTACTAAGTTGGTATTTAGTGGTAAATCTCTTCTAGTTTAGGTTCCAATAGAAGAATTGGTGTCAATTGGTACTAATGTATCTAATTATCACGTAGTAGTTCATTTGGTTAGTTTTGTTACAAAGTTTGCTTCAAATTTTCTGTTGCTAACAAAATTTCTTGTACTGAATCATTAAGAATATTACAGAAGGCTTGCGGTCAGTCAAGGCAAGACTGATACAATTAATTCAAAAAATGTAGAGAAATTATTGAAGAAAACATTCACAATGTGAAGGAAATAGTATTGGAAAATCATAATTCAAATATAAAAAAGATAGCTTAGGATTTGGACATCGATTCAGGAATCTGTTCGTAATATTTTACTGATGCTTTGGTAATAAGACGCGTCGCAGCATGGCTTCTTCCGAAGGAGCTGTATTGTCTTCAAAAAAGAGTACTGCAAACTAGTTGCTAAAAACATGTTTAAACATGGCTTAAAACTACGAGCCAATTCGGATCCTGCGTTCATAAAAAGTATCATAACAAGTAGCGATATGGGGGATTATGAATTTTCCATGGAACAACCAAACCAAAAACAAAACCAAAAAAACCACGTCCAAGTGGATCGAAAATCAAAGACTTTGACTGTCGTGATATTCATTTATTCTATTGGAACTTTCGATGTGAAACACTAAACTCGAAGAGATTTACCACTATACCCCAAATCACTAAACCCCAAGTTTTGCTAACCATATTAGCATCATCAGGAGATGATTTACTCTTGAATCAATCAAGATGATAAATCTTGACCAGAACTATAATTATCTTAATTATAATAATTAGTTTATCGTGATATTGTTCAGTCAAAATTCCTTCCGGAGGAGCTAACAGGTTACAAATGATATCATCTGGGCATTATGCGACGAATAAGAGAGAATGTTCACTGGAAAAAGCCATATTTGTTTAAGAATTCTTGGATTTTGCACCACAGGTAAGTATCGTACAACACATCGATCGTTATACGTAAATATTTGACTACTTCGCAGAAGACCGTTTGAGTACATACCCGTAATGCCATACTTATAAATGCCTATATGAAATATTTCGACGGATGAATTATTCGCTGGCATAGATGTATTGCGTAAAATGAGACGTACTTGATGGGGGTTAAACCAACCTTTTGTGTTTTATTGAACATTGCCTGGTATCTATTTTTCAGAATGTCCCTTCTATTTCTGCAGAATGTATAATACGTGGAAATGTCGAATGAATAGACTATTGTTGTGCGTGTTTCATATTTTGTTTTTGAATGTGATACCGATGCAGCAGAGTATATTAAATTCTATTTCAAGCTTAATAAAAATGCTTTTGAGAATAACGAACCATTAGATATAGTAAGATTATACTGCCGCAAGAATTTGAACGATGACCAACAGTAATTTGAAGATAATGCCAGAAGAGCTCATTCATCACTATTTATGTAGATGATGTACCTAAGACGAGATTTGATTCGACGGAATGATCACTCGTAACTATTCTCCCACTCACTTGACAAAAATGGCTTAACAGTTTTTAGGTAAATGACAGGTTATGGTATTACATTATACCCATTATTTTTTTTATTCACTAAAATAAAAATTACCTTCATAAACCTCTTTTTAATTTTTCTATTGCAATCTTCTGTATGAAACACTAAACTGTAAGAGATTTGTTATTAAACACCAACAAATCACTTTTTTAAACTTCTTGAAGCAAGATTTTCTAACCGTGTTAGCATCATCAGGAGATGATTTAATCTTTCTCTAAACCTCTTTTGATATAATAGTTCAGTAATTTTGGAATATATAAAGTGTGAACTGAAGGCAAGACAACGAAAGTTAAAATATGGAATATCTGATTCCATTTTTTTTATTAAAATAAACTTAACGGATATTTGTAAAAGTAGCATTGTTATTATATTGTCAGTTAAGGATTTACCAATAGCAATGATATGATTTTTAAATGAAATTAAACAAAAACGGCAACATAAACATCAAGCAACAAACAACAATAAATATATCAACAAGCAACATAAACAGAAACAACATCAGTTGCAAACACAACAAATAATAATAAAAAAACAAGATGCAACATTAACAATAACATGCGAGTTAAATAGTAATAACGAGCAAGAAAATTCACTTACAACTTAAACCACAACAACAAACAATAACACTAACAAGAAAGCTAGATAGTAATAATAATCAGTAAAAACACAAACAACGGCTTGTGGCATTTATAAAATTATAATAATACCTCCATTTCAACATCATATCGTTGCTATTAATAAATCCTTTATTATTAGGAGTAACGTAATTCAAAAATACACTTCAAGTATATAGACCTATTTTCTTGACATTGCGTTAAATATCAAGGTATTGGTCGAGGCAAACTAATTACAAGACACGCAGGGCTACTCGCGATGCCTCGATATATAAAACTGTTTACTTTAAAAACCAAATTACAATAAAATTTTATTACCAATACTCACATAAATTCCATCTGAAAACTATTACGATAAGGAGAGCTAAATTTTTTGAACTTTTTGTTTTAGTTATTCTGATTTTCGTGAAGTTAAAAAGGCTAGACAAGATTTCAAAAAAAGTGAACATTAAGGTGGTCTACAAAGCATATAATAAGTTATGGAGAGCCCTGGGTTAAGAGAAATCGAGATAAAGTAGACTAACGTGAAAAATCGGGGATTTATAAAAATAGTTATCAAGATTGTGATAGAAGGTATGATGAGCAATCTAAAAGATCCATATTAACGAGATATATAGAACATATTGCCCACATAAAATATAAGAGAAATGAGAAATCTTGTGTTACCCAACATACAACTTATTTTTTTTAGGATTATGATGAAAATCGTGTTATTGGACGCTATGGGAAAGTGCATGTGAACAGGAACTGTGTACAAAAGTCTATGTAAACAATGCCTTCTTTCAACAAGGATCAATTGTTATAAAAGTTTTCTAAGTGCGTAATTTCGGGAAATGGTAATGTCAACTGGCCACTAAGACCATAGACTCGCATGCCCTTGAATTAGTTTTAATCTCTGAACTCTCCAAACAATTTTTAACCATAAACGAAACATTTAGATTACGAATGAAAATGTACCACGCGATATGTGTGAAAGACTAATCGAAAATTGGATCTCCAGAATGCATTGCACTAGACGAAATGGAGGTGGCAATCTGCACAACATTATTTTCAAAACATAGTGCCATTATTTGTTCTTCAAGATAAAATATAAAATCCCGGATTATCATTCATAGTTATCATAACACTGATAATCTCATTAGAGTCTTTATTAATAACTTGAGAATTGTTAAAAGTAGAAATAATAATAGGACTAAGGAAGCTAATGGACAAACAAATGGGAGGAAGCTAATTAGACAAACTAAAAGAAAATATGAAAACAATCAATTTAATGAAATAGAAAAAGATTTCCAAAAAATAACAATCGAAATTTTTACAAAACATTTAAAATAAAATTAATAGGCTATCAACCCCAAAGTCTTTGCTTTCGAAAGGAAAATCGACAATTAGCTCTAAATAACTAAGGCAGTTGCAAAAAGCTTTTAAAATCCGCTGGTCCATCCACTACATAAGAAAGGAGATATAGCGGATGTAAACAACTACAGAGGGATATCTCTTCTCCCAGTTTGTTACTCAATGTCTACTAGACAGAGCACAAAGACAGTTAGAACCTAAAATTGGTGAATATCAGGTTTTCGATCGGGCAGATTCTACTCTGAACAGATCGTGAATCTAATGTTGATCCTAAGACATCAAAAACTGTACAATAAAAATATCCTCTATACATTTGTCGATTTCAAAAAAGCATATAATTCTATTGACCGCGAATTTTTATTCCAAATCTTGAAAGAACAAGGACTAGATCTGAAAACGCTGGCAATTATTAAAGCAACAATAACAAACACAATGTCAAAAGTTAAATTCATGGATGACATCTCAGAGCCTTTTAAAATTAAAACTGGAGTGAGACAAGGGGATGGCCTCTCGCCATTCTTATTTAACTGTATTCTAGAAACAGTAATACAGGAGTGTAAAAAAAATCGGCCCTGAATATTGACCAGCCCATTAAACTGGGAAGAACCAACATCAAAATAGATTGTCTGTAGGGAGACATTTGCTAATTATCTAGCAATTTTAGGTCAAGATATATTAAATGCACAAAAACAGATTGAAATCCTAAACGAAACAGAAGAAAAAGTAGGACTCCAAATTTCTTGTCAAAAGACACAATACATGACGTGCACCAGACTAAGAACACAGGCCCTCACGTGGGTGCCGCACCTAAAGAAGGTAACCGGGAAAGCAAGAGCCATGGCTCGTCTGCTTTACCCCCTAATGAACGGCAAAAGTAAGCTCTCGCTGAACATCCGAATAACCTTGTATAAAATCATGGTCCGATCCGTCCTCACCTACGGATCTCAGGCCTGGTTTCCGTACCTCCCCCCAACGTCGATTGCAATTCTGCAATCGTTCCAGTCACGTGTTCTTCGCACGTTAGTAGGTGCCCCATGGTTTGTAAGGAATGCGCAAATCCATCGGGAAACTGACATACCAGTGATTCAGACATTCCTGTCCAGACTTCTGGACAAATTCCTAGCGACGGCGTCCCTTTCGGACAATCCGCTAATCAGAGCCACGGCAGCTTCATTGCCGGCCGTTGCCCCAGTATGACCATCCTCTTCGGTCATCACCTCCATGCCTAAAGGACGGCAGCTAAAACCCTTCGAACAAGCGACATTGTCGTGACGTTCGAAAAATCAGTGAATACAAGTCAGGGCCTTCGGGTCAACTTAACCTCCAGGACAAGAAGAAGAAGAAGACTAAGAACACCATTTCTAAAAACAAAATATGGTAACATCAGACGAGTTTCTCAATTTAAATATTTGGGTGAAATAATCATGGAAAACGGGTTGGAAAAAGCGGCTAATAAGAGTAGATGTCAAAAAATGGAAACTGTATTGAGACTTACACAAAAAATTCATATATAAAAACACAAAACTGAAACATTACAACACAGTTATTAAGCCAGAATATCTATATGGCGCAGAAACGTTTTTGAATAGAAAGAAAGATATCGAGGAGATTGAAAAGAAAGAAAAAAAATCATAAGAAAAATCTTAGGCCCCAAACAAATAAATAGCACAACATACCGACTTCGAGAAAACCAAGAAACCAAACAATACACAGATATACATTGCGATATGAAAAAAAGAAAACAAGTTTTTCGGACACATAAAACGGATGAATTCGAGTAGTTTAACTAGACAAATAGTTGAATTTTATAAAAATAGGAGTAGAGCTAAAACAGAAACAATTAATGGATAGCTGCAATTAAAGAGGACGTAAGAGCAGCAAATATTACACAAAGTGAAATTCAGGATAGAAACTGTTTCAGACACAAGTTTAACGTTTGGGAGGTTGGCCAGAGAGAAAAATGTAGTAAGACCGGAACAACTTGGTCTGACGAAAGGAAAAAAGCTCATAGTGAAAGAATGAAATCAGTATGGGCGCAAAGGAAGGCTAATAACAACAAACGCATCTAATTGTACTTCGCATGGTCCACCAGGGCCCATATGTGGATAATAATAATAATAATAATAATCATAAAAATATAACATAAAAATATAATGATAATAAATCACATCTGTTATATATGGATTATCTAAAACTGTACGCAGAGTCCCAGAGCAAACTACAATCGCTTATTAAAACCGTAAAAATATTCAGCGATGATATTAAGATGGCCTTTGGTCTAGATAAATGTTCTATCGTCAATATACAAAAAGGACAAGTTAAACAAAATCAGGAATCATTCTGTCAGATTCACTCATTGAAACCGGATGATACCTATCGATATCTGGGAATAGCACAAATCAAATGTTAAACCATACGACACTCAAACATGAGTTCCAAGATAAATAAATATAAGAAAAGAATAACGAAGCTTCTTAACACAAAACTCTCAGGGGGGAATATATGTAAGGCAATTAACACATGGGCAGTACCGGTATTAACATATTCATTTGGAGTGGTCAAGTGGTCAAACACAGAACTGGAAGAGCTAGACCGCATGATTAGACGACTTTTAACAAAATTCCGTTGTTTGCATACCAATTCTTCTGTGTTGAGATTATACATTCCTCGAAAATATGAAGGTAGAGGGCTTATTAATATCCAAGAATTATGTCTTAGTCAGAAAAAGAAGTTTCGCCAACATTTTCTAAGTTCGAAAGATAAACTTATGAGACTCGCAACTCAGTTTGATCACAATTATACACCACTAAAACTGAGGCATGAAAACTACACTATCGAAACAGGGACAATACAAAACAACATAAATCTCTGGGAAAATAAATCAATCCATGGTAGATATGTAGAATTATTAAATGGCAATACTATTGATAAGAAAGCTTCTCTGCTCTGGTTAGACAAGAATCAACTATATCCGGAATCTGAGGATTTTGTTATTGTTATCCAAGATAAAGTCATCAAAACCAATAATTACAAGAAATATATCCTTAAAGAAAATACCGAAGATGTATGTTGAAAGTAAAATTGGGGAGACTGTTGAGCACATAATTGGTGGATGTCCTACTTTAGCAGAAAACACATATTTAGGAAGGCATCAGCTTGCTAAAATAATCCATCAAAAACTGGCACTTAATCATGGTCTTTTACCAACAACTACACCGCCGTATTATAAATACAGTCCTCAAGCTGTTCTGGAGTCTGACAATGTGCTGCTCTACTGGGATAGACCGATAATAACTGACAGGGCTGTCGACTGCAATAGACCAGACATAGTCTTAATAAATAACAAAAAAAGTGGGGAACAATTATTGATATTGCCATACCACTGTCTCATAATATACATAAAACGGAGATGGAAAAAGTTTCTAAGTATGAGAATCTTTCTTATGAATTGAAGAACATCTGGCAACTTGAAAAAGTGAACATCGAACCTTTTGTAATTTCCGCAGAGAGATTGGTGATTCCACAGGTTATCCAAAAGTTTAACAAATTACGGACTAAATAGAAATATCATAAAAGTGGGACAACGGGCAATATTGTTGCAAACCTGCCACATAGTTCGAAATTTTTTGTCCTAATACCAACGGAATACTGGGTTATAATGAAATTTATTCCCAGGCTCCGAGCCGAACTCCAACATCGCGAGGGAGGAATCGGTTTATTGTTTCCAGCTTTTTTGAGCTCCATATTAAAATATATAAAGAGCAAAATGTAAGAAAACCATGAACTGGTATAAAGGATCTATTCCATTCAGCCAATGCTTTGAATTATTGCTGTAACCCTTGGTTAAATTAACAGTTCATGATTTTTACACGCTTTATTAGATATGGTTGTCGTATAAATAGAACTTTAACATATCAGACAGTTTAGTTTTAGAAATATATTGAATCTTCTCCTAAAGATACTAACACAAAAAAGTGATTTGGTATTGGTTGGTTTCTAAATAATCTAATCTCTTTTTGAGATTAATATTTCACAAAAGGTTTTAAAGGTTCCAATAGAAGAATTGTGGTACAATGATGTTTTATTTTTTTTTTGTAGAGAAAGATTTAAAAATTAATTCCAAATGCTATATAAGAGAAATTTTATAAATAAATCTTCTTCATTCTTGGAATTAAATAATTCTTAGAATCAAATAATTATATCCTAATGGAAATTGGATATCCTATTCGAGCAATAGTCTGCTGCAATGTTCCCCGCCATTATAAGAGAAACAGAAAAACCTTAGAAACTTAGAAAAAGGAACTGAAAAACAGGAACTTAGAAAAAAGAATTTGAAAGAAAAATAAACAAAAAAACTATGATACTGACAAACAAACTAACACAATGATAGAGAAGGAAACGAAGAAAAATATAATATATAATTTTATGGAGAAAAATTAGAATAATTATAAATTCCTAGGAATGATAAGCAAGTATTTATAACCAAAGCAAAGTTTTTAACAGCTTAAAAAAACATTCTATTGAAAAAAGAAACCTCCTTAAAAATTGGAATCGTTAAAAAAATGTATAAAACCAACATTAACATACGAAAGCGAATCGTTAACAAAACTAACTATTAAACTAACGAGTGCTACCACACGAGTGCCGCCACAACTGTGGCAGTAGGGTAACGTAATGAGGATGGGTGAAGGAAAAGTGGTAAAACAAGCTTTTAAAACGAAAGGCATAAGACTGAGAAAAAAGCCCAGAAACAGAAAAAAATTAGTTCGACCAGCCGGAGAGTGGAGTAAAATAGGAGCAAGTAAAAAGTGAAAATCTGGTGGAAAATACAGGAAACGGATCCTACAAGCCTCAACATAAAATGTAGATTTATACCAAAAAGCAGAAAAGTTTAAATGTAAACTGGTAAATTAGAAAAGAGTCTAAGTAAAATAAATAAGTCAAATTATAATCGGGACATGTTCTGGTGAAGATTAGTACCTGGAGCTGCATGGCGACTTCTGCAGTATTTTACAAATCGCAGATACGACATGATACAATAAAGGATATGTTATTCACCAAAAAACTGGATTTTTATCACTGCATCTCAAAATATCCTCTATATAAAGGTTGAATAAGATCAGTTCAGTAAGAGCACCCTGAGATCTCTTTTTACATAATAAGGTTTACCTTCCAGAAAAAAAACATATGAACACGGTTAAGTTCCAACGGAAACTTCTTTCGAGGATCTTATAAACAAATCCTTCATGCCATACTGTGTTGAAGGCTTTCGTGAGATCGAGAAAGAAACACAGATATTGTCTTCTGTACAAGATTAGCAGTCAAAAAAAAATCATTGTTGGAAGACCAAAATTCAGGAAAAATAGAAAACGTAAAACAATTATGCATTTGAGACATGAACAAATCAGCTCATTAGTAAATGAATTATAATAAATGCTATAGAAAATAATTCTGACAATTCCCATTTATTTTAACTGAAAATGAATGAATGAATAAAATTGATATTGTCTGTTTAAAATCATCGAACAGATTGATGTGTTCTTTGAAAATTGGGGTGTGTGGGTCCAAAGAACTTTACAACGTTAATAAATAATCAATATTCTAATATATTATTAATTAACATATTTCCAATTATAGGTTATTCTAATAAACACTGTGTTGTTAAACTGTCTTCACAAATATAGAATATTATATTAACACATCTTTTGTGTCTTTTTGAAATTGGTTTTTTAAATTTTTTTGTATTGTGTCTTGTGTAAGTTTAGTATACTAAATGAAGTTTAGAAGTGAAAAGTTTTCCAGTAAGAGTGTCAGAACTTTGGAACGTAATAACGGCAACACTCTTTGAAATCTAAATGTCAGTCATAGACTGCTATGTACGGTACATTGGGCCAATTCACCATAGAAAGATACAAATTCGCAAATTGAACTTTAGAACAGTTAGAAAGCGACCCCCACTTTGAGGAAAAAATCATTTTTTCCGACGCACTTTTGGCTTCGTGGTTTTGTGAACAAACATTAATGCAGGACGATGAAAATCCACAATGATTCTGAAGGTATCTTTTCATCCTCAGAAAGTTACTGCTTAATACGATTTTTTGGCTGAAGGAATGACTGAAGCTTATTTTTTTTTTATTAAGACCATGATAAAAATCATGTTACTGTTAATGACAGAATATTTTTAGCCTATACTGATAAATGTGGATATAAATGTTTTTCTTTCATAAAAACCATGCGACTTTTCACACATCTGCCCAGATAATCGATCTATTGCAAGAAAAGTTTCCTGGACGCGTTATTTCACAAAATAGTAATGTCAACTGATTACTAAGATCATACGATCTCACGCCCTTGGATTTTATTTTGTGGGGTATGTTAAATCTCTGGTTTACAGAAATAAACGCCAAACAATTGTATTTCACTTGACGAAGTCGAAGGGAACAACTGAATGACATTATTTTCAAAACATAATGCCATTATTGTTCTTCAAAAGAATATAAAAACTACCAGATTATCACTTGTAGTCATCATTGTGCCTCATTTTATAGTTCTGATATTCTTATTGAACAACTCTTTATATGTACGTACAGTTTTTTCAATTGTTGCCAGCTTTCCTATATTGATCTATATTACAAAATATTTGTTCATCATTTATATAAACGTTGCAGAATAACAAAAACAAAAATGTTACATGTTACAAAAATACAACTTTTATATAAATGATTTTTGCTATATTGATTTATCTTTGTGAGCTCTCTACAACGCAGTTAAAAACAACCTATATATATATATATATATATATATATATATATATATATATATATATATATATATATATATATATATATATATATATATATATATATATATATATATAAAGTGGGGTTCTTAGAATTTGGGGAGTGTGATTCGTTCTATGAGTTGTTTTTAATTTATATATTTTTGCTAAGAACAGTTCCAATTATCCATATTTGAAGGAGATTAGAACATCAGCTCTAGTGTCTCCAAAAAATATTCTCAATCCTTTTCAAATTCCTCGAGAACTTTATAGAGAATTATGTAGTAGTTATGTAGTCATTCTGTAATATTAACAGCTCCAAGAACGTCTGGCCTATACTTATTGAAATACTAATTTGCTGTAATAGACCATTGATTTAAATTGAAGATTGCAGCCTGCATATTTTTATTGCTCTTTTTATGCTATTCTTGGTTATTCCTTAAACATTTCTGTTTAGAATTAATCATATTATAAAAAAAGTTTGTCGGTAACAAATAAGGTGTTATCAGACTAAATAACATAAAAATATGACTACTAGAAACAGACTTAAATAGCAATAGAATATGAATCACATTCAATCACAGCAAAACTTCAACAACTTTAGACCAATTAGTTTGTTACCTGTTGCTGATAGAATGTTACACATATGCATGTGCAACATACAGAAACGATATAAAAGACTGGAAAACTGTACCTAGTGTGTTTATAGATTTAAAGCGAACATCCGAAACTATTGACCGGGATATACTGTGTAAAAAATGTTGTAACACTTATGGTGTAAGAACAAAAGCCTTAAAATGGATCAAGAGTTACAGACATCACGGATCGAGGGTTGAGGGAAAAGTGCCGGCAAGAAGGGAAAGTGCTTGGGGAGTTCCTCAGGGTAGTTTTCTGGGCCCGTTGCTGTTTTTGATATATGTCAACGATGTTTCTACAATATTGGATAAGTGCTTTTTAGCCTTTTTGCGGATGATACTCTCATATCTATGTCTGGATATAATTGGCTTTTCATTGTATTTTCTTTTGTAACGATTACTTGGAATATTTCATACTTTTATTTTTCTTTGTATATTACCTTTGTATTGTTACTATTAGCTGAATATGGTAAATAAAGTGTGTAAAGTGAAGTGAAAAGCCGAGAAAAAACAAACGAGTTAGTTTGGGTATCTGATTAAAATGATGGAGCCGAATTCAGCAAGCAGCTGTCAATATTTCGTCGAATTCGTATACATGTTTTATTCGAAAAATAAAACATTCACCTCAAAACCTCTCATATAGTTAATCTTTTTACACGTTTTATGAGATACAACAATTTTCTTCCTGAACGGTGCAAATAATTATCCCGGTTTCCAAAGTATTTTTTTAATTCAATTAAATGTAGTGTTTAAAATGTTTCTTATTTTGTAACTTAAATCGTTTGCTTCATCAAAGCATATAATATTTTGAAAACTTAATGATAAGTTCTTACAAGCCACAAAAGGGCCAGAAACTTTTCATATCACCGTTGTAATGGGCAAAATATAAAAGCACCGAATTGATGTATACATGTTACACAATAATTCTTTGAAATATTTCTCTTTTTTAGTGTTTATTTTTTTAAAAAAATTTTAAAAAACTAAAAATTAAATATTTCAATGAACAAAATTTTGTAAAGTAAATTATTATAAGAAAATAATTTTATAAAGTCGAATAAACTGCTTACCTTACTCTGTAGATTGTAAAGCCTTTAAAGAAACAGAAGTCTTCGATATAAGCAAATCTCTATATGAAGCAAAACTATCACTCAATAACGTCTTCTAGTTAGTTTTATTAGAATTTTAGATGCAAATAAATTTTATATCGTTATAAATGATTTATGAAAGCAATGAACAAATTTGATGTATGCAAATAAAATTACGAGAAATTATTAACAGGCCATAATTTATACAAATTAATGATAATAAAAAAGTCCATAAAATATTTTAAATACATTAAAATGATAAACTACATTAGATTTGATAATCAATTTTTTACTATCAATTGCGAAATCTAAAACATTTACAAAAATATTAACTGTCAAAGTTAAATTAGTTGATCTTGGCATAGTTAAAAGTTCAAAAGGGAGTCTGAACATCATAAAAACTGAAAATAAAAGACCTTAAGTTGGATAATAATATAATACATTAAAATATATAATTTCTTAAACCTGTAAGTTACGTTTCTAAATTAGTTCCTACACTATTCAGGGTGCGGCAAAGAAATATATCATTTGAAGCAATTACCTTCACAATATCATAGCATTAGGAACTACTATCAGTGAGATAATTCTATACCGCCCCATAATGTCTTTGTTTCTGGTCACTTATCGTCGCAATCAAAGTTAAATTTGTCAAAGTTAAATTTGTTAAAGTTTAATTTGTTGATAAGGTTTTCTTGGCATAGAGAAAAGTTCAAAAGGTAGTCTGAACATCGTAAAAACTGAAAATAAAAGACCTTAAGTTGGATAATAATATAATACATTAAAATCTATAATTTTTTAAGTCTGTAAGTTAAGTTTCTAAATTAGCTCCTTGACATTCACTTATACAGGGTGCGGCAGAGAACATATTATTTGAAGCAATTAACTTCCTAATATCTTCAATATCATGTCACTAATATCTATAAATCAGTGAGATGATTCTATACCGCTCCATAATCGTTTTTTTCTGGAAACTTATCGTCGCAATCCGTGGATCCAATGATATAAGTAGATTGTTAAGGATATCTTGATTTGTGTGGAGTCTTGATGATTTTCTGAAATAACTTCTGAACAACTTCACTTTATTAGGGGCTTCTTGGGCTTCTTCGATAAGCTGCCAAAATGAAAACTATAAAGTTCACGATAATAATAATGTCTCAGCGATGGATCAAACATTTGTGGGCATGGGGATCCATTCGTAAAAGCTTGTAAAGAGATAAAAATTTTTCCTGCATATTTTCAATACTCCTCCTTATTAATGTTGTAAACCTTGTGAAATGTTTTGATTAGCTTAACGTCAACTCCGGTGATTTCACCTAAAGCTTCACAATTTTCGGAGAATTTTGCAGTATTACCATTATTCGAACTACCAAACCCGAGTTATAGTTGTTTGACAATGAAATAGCGTTTATCGTAAAACGCATATGAAACGCATTGATATTTTAAAGAGTAAATTATAAAATTGGTCAATTTAGTCAACTTACCTATATGGTATATAATGCAGTTACCCTAATGATAGTATATATACTTTATACACGTACCTTGAGGGTGAACTTTCTATACTTGAACAAATTTTTAAAGATTAACTGGGAGCCGCAACACCACTTTAAAACATTTATAACGAAAAAACGGATATTAGTTCACCTGGCAGGTTTAGACTGATTGTGAGCCAATTTAAAGGAATATCGATTACCTGAACGATCATGAATATTCTTGTTAGTTCTTAGATTTTTCTTATTTTGGACAGGTTTTTGAATAATCTGTAACTCTTTAAGTCCGGTCATACTATCAAATGGACTTAAAACTTTAAAGAAACTGATTGTGCATAAAAAATGTCACCAGGTAGAGAAAAAAAAAAAAAAAAAAAATATATATATATATATATATATATATATATATATATATATATATATATATATATATATACGAAAATATATACGAACGAGGTTTATAAATAAAGTACTGACATTGGAAGCGTAGCATTTAATCTGGAAGAAGATGCAACCAACATCTGATGCATCTTCTGTGCGCCATTGAACTCCCCTAGAGTCGTTGGGTAGTTCGTAGCAATTGTTGTCGGGAATCGAATTTTTCTAAAAATGACTGACGAAAAGAATTGATGCGGATCACCACTGGAGACACAATATGTGTTGACCTGCCTCCCCTCCAAAGTGGAAGCCAACGGTGTTGCCCTATCGAAAGCTACGTTACTAGTCTTATTAATTTAATTACACACCTCGTACGCCCACAAACATAGAGAAAATCAGAGCCATTGTCGAAAATAAAAATTTGAAAAATTAATAATTAATTCCTGGTGTTCACTTTTCTGACCGTCAAAATATGTATCTCCTTCTTCTTCTTCATGTGGCGTTACAACCCATCAATGAGCCTTAACCTCCTTTAACCTTCGCTTTCAATCGATCTCCAGTAACCCGTTGCAAATGTTTAATGTGCAGTAATTCTTCAACATCTCATTGTTCTGCTATCGTGTTTTTGGTCTATATCTTTTTCTGTTACCCCTTATCCACAAATGATTTTACCCTTATGATTTTCCGTAGCACTCGGTTTTCTGACATTCTGACAAAGATTAATTTTCAAAGCGTCATTCATGATAAAAAATATATACACATACAGAGCATGTTCATGAATATGTAAAAATATCAACATTTGCAAGATTAAATCTGTATTATGAATTTTCGATATTAAATTCATTTGCGTCGAATTTGGATTAATCGTAATTATTTACCTATTAAATATTATTTATATTTTTGATGGTATTATTGATTATAACTTAGATAAATAGTACAAAAACCTTGCTATTTTCGGATGTAACAAAGTATAAGGTCAACTTTACTAACCATCGCAACATATCAAATGATCGCGATATTGAAATTTGGGAAAAATTTATTAGTATGTCGATTTTACAATTTATTTTTCATCATAGGTCACTGATAGTCCAAGGGCACTGGTAGCAAGTACGCTGTACCAGTCGCCCTCATCACACACTTAAATATTTTTATTTTGATAATTTTATCTGCGATATTTCCTTAAACAAAATACCAAATACCTATTAGATATAAATAGAAATGTGTTACCAAATCAGAATCTTTTTTATTAAAATGGATAAGATATTTGGATAAATTTTTAAAATAATTCAAAGTCCATATATATATAGTCCATATATATATATATATATATATATATATATATATATATATATATATATATATATATATATATATATATATATATATATATATATAGTTCATATATATATATATATATATATATATATATATATATATATATATATATATATATATATATATATATATATATATATATATATATATATATATATAGTTCATATATATATATATATATATATAAATAAAAATGTGTAAAAATATGCCTAATCAGAATGTTTTATTCACTAAAATACATGTGCCTTAGACTTCTTAGACTTTCGGACCCGATTCGTTATGTTCATATGCATTAGGTACTCCCAAATTTAAGAAAAATAGTAACAAGGATGGATGATAAATAATAACATCGTAAGTATATTACTTAATGTCATTTATTGACAACAAATGTAATATTTTATTGATCCACCATGAGCTTTAATAAACGCTTTTAAACGTTCAAGTATCGTCGACACCAACTTGTGACATAAATAAGGAGAAATAGATTGCCAGTCTTCGAATATTTTTTGTTGAAATTGGGCTTTTCCATGGCAGTGATACTTGGCCACGTTTCTCTCGTTAAAATGTGCCAAAGATTTTCAATAGGTCTGGAGACTATGCTGGCCATTCCAACACACATACCCTATTATTACGGAACCAACGCATTGTTGCTTGAGCACAATGAGAAGGCGTGTTATCATACTGATAATAGCACCCCTCCAAGCTGTCACCGCAAAGCTAAAGTATATTCTATTCCAAGACTTCTTCAAGCATTGCGACATAACGCCGGTTATTCATGCACTCCTGGCACAAAAAAAAATATCTCCCGCCCCTACTGCTGACATGCACCCCCAAACCATGGTGCTTTCGCCCCATGTTGGACGGTAGGTGTCAAACAATCCGTTAAAAATGCTTCGCCGCGCCTTCGCCTGACGTACTGAGCCCCAGATCGCCCAAAAACCGTAAAATAAATACAGAAATTGGTTTTCACTTATCTATCCCACACAGAGTTTAATTTTTTTTGTATCTATAAAAAAGAAAGTAACTGAGAAATGTACCTCTATATTTGACTCGTAGGTAAAAATTACTTTAGGTCAATCTTCAATTGTCCTGTGGGTATATGTTATGGCCCATGGTAGACGGGTTTTCTTGTGAGCCTCCGTCATGTAAGGGTTTCATTTGGCTACTCTTCCGTGTAAATCAGCTTCCTCGAGACGTCTTCTTACTGTACTAGCAGAAAGTAAAACACCCCTTTGAGCGAATAAAGCGCTACTTAAATCCCGAGATGATTTGTGTCGATTTTGTAAAGCGAGTCGCTCTAAATATCAATCGGTTCTTCTACTTGTACGCCGTTTTCTTCCTGCTTTCACTTTATTTTCGTAGGATCCCGTCTGCTTATACATTTTTAAAGTAGTTTGCATAACACATCCTGACTATTTAATTTTTTTCGCAATTTCGACTTGCGAAAATCCTTGTTGGCTTAACAGCCTCTGGCTACATTCCGACACAATCAACTCATGTATTTTACGCAGTCTTGCATCATTCAACACTCACGAATCAACAAAAAAATATTCCGCACAAGGCAAAACAATTAAACCAATTTTCTACTAAATTTACTCTCGCAATGTCTGTATAGAACATGTGATAGTATAAAATCGCAGACAGGCAGAGAGGTTAGAAAAATATCCTTTTAATAACTCATAAAATCCTCATTTTAAGCCCCATTGTAACCGAATAATAAATAAGTAACCGAGGATAAATATTAACCCCGAATTTCAATCGTTGTTATAATGCATAATACTTTTGCACATAGTTGTAAATAAAAATGTGTTACCCAATCACAATTCTTTATTCATTAAAATGCATGTGCCTTAGACCTCTTAGACTTTCGGACCCGATTCCAGTTTTGGAATCGGGAATCGGAATCGGAATTTGGAAAGGAAGGTTGGCATCTCCTGTTATCCAGCAAGTTGGAGGTCGAAGGGCAGCGTCGCTTGTTGCGGTTAGTACTTGGATGGGTGACCATCCGATGAGCGATTAGGCTTACGTACTGCATTTCAACAACCAACAATGTAAAATTTGACTAGGAATTTCCTCTCAGTCAGGCCAGTTCGAGGTTCACCTGAGTTGCTGATGCGCTTCCAACCCTAAAACCCTTGTAGAATATACCTATATAAATAATATATAAATAAAATATAAAATATAATATATATATATATATATATATATATATATATATATATATATATATATATATATATATATATATATATATATATATATATATATGTATATATATATATGTATATTATTATATATATATATATATATATATATATATATATATATATATATATATATATATATATATACACAGTACTATTTTTAAGTTAAAGATTTGTTCAGTGCATGAGCGACTAGGGCGAAAGCCTGCCTTGTACTCGCCAATTTTGTGTTCTAGTTGTTCTTGTGTTCTCTGGAGAAAGCATGCTGAGAGGATTTTGTAAGTGACCTATAGTAAAGAGATTCCTCTGTTGTTGTTCATCTGGTATTTTTCTGTTTGCCAGATGTTCGTGATAATCTGCTTGAGTCCGAGAATTTGCTTGAGTCTGAATTTGGTCCGAGGTTTTTCAATAGTTCCGCGGTGATACCATCTTCACCAGATGTCCTGTTATTCTTCAGTTTGTCTATGTAATTGTGGATCTCTTTTTTTATTGATGGTGGTGATTCTGAATGAGTATTGATACAATTTTCATACCGCGTTCTGGGCAATTGAAGAGATCAGAGAAATAGTGTGCCAGCTGACAATTCTCCTGATTGGTTAGCGCTAATCTCTCATTCCGCTTTCTGAAGCAAATATTTTGTGGTGGGTATCCACGGATTTCTCTTGCGAAAGTCCTATAAAAGTCTCTCGTGTTATAATTGCGGAAATTCTCCTCTATAGAGTCTAGTTGTTCCTTCATGTACTTCCTCTTAGTTTGCCTATAACTTTTGCGGTCTGTTTTCTAGTCTCGTCCAAAAGCTGTTGACTTTCTGGGGATTTTTTTAATGTTGTACTCCTGAAATGCTCGTTTGCGTCGCTGCCATGCATTTTCGCATTCCGAGTCCCACCAAGGGTGTTTTGTGTTCTTTTTCTATGAAGTTCCTGTGCTTTTTGTGGAATTTTTGCCATGTATCTGCCTGTTCCTTTTCCCATTCCTCTGTTATGTTGGATTCCTTGATCTTTTTCGTGTAGAACTTCTGTAGATGTGCCTTCTTCTAATGAATTATCCTTGGGGCGAACTTGACTTTGTATGACTACCTTTGTGTTAGGTAGTGGTCTGAGTCAATGTTCGCGCCTCTGCGGACTTGAACATCCTGGATCTCTCTTTGTTCTGGGTATGAGATCACAACGTGGTCTCTCTGGAATTCATCAATCTGTTGTATAGGCGATCTCCATGTCTTTAATTTTGTGGAGATTTCTGAGGGATGTTGACAGAATCTTCAGGTTATTCTGTTGGCATAGTTCGATGAGTCGTCTTGTTTCACTCCATTTATGGGGATATGTACGTTGATCATGGTGTATTTTTATTAGTGCACTGTATGCGCATTATCATTAAAGTATTGTTTATGGGGGTGATTTCCTTAATAGAGTTAACTATCCCTTTGTGTACCACAAAAGCCATGCCCAGAAGCGGAGCGCCCCTGGTGACTCGTTTGTCTGTCCTGCTTTTGAATATGCGATAGTTACCTTAGTCCATCGTGTCTTCATCCGTAATGCGTATTTCTTGTAAAGCAAACACAAGTATCTTTTGCCTATCAAGTTCTGAAGTTAGATTGTTACGTTTTCCTGGTTGGATCAGCGTGTTGTGCGGAAATTTGCCGGAAAGCTCCGACTTTTTTTGAGATCGTGAAAGTCCAGGTTCCCGAGAATCCGAGTACCCGATTGCCGTCTGTTGACGGGTGGATTAGTTACCACCTGGGGTATCATTGTTATTACTTGCACGAGTCATGGTTGCTTGTAAGCTTATGGATCCAGTGTTTTCACCGGGAGTTTAGAACCAGGTACTGTTAGATCCTAGAGCGTGATATACAGCTGCACCATCGTGACGGAACGATTCGTGTTTTGCCGAATTATCAACAAATTCCGAACGCATTTCACACTGCTCCATATTAAAACAAAAATAAGACAAAAAAACGCCTTAAGGTCATTTTCTTTAGTTTTATGTTAAATCTTTGGTTTTGCGAAAATTTCAATGTTCCTCAAGGAATGATCTAATGTTCAACCTCCAGAAAGCCTGGGCAGAAATCGACTCTCAGGGGACTACCAAGCTCGTAGAATCAATGCCCAGGAGACTTCAAGCTATTATAAATGCGAAAGGTTACCCAACGAAATATTGAGTTCACTTAAGAACGACTTTTGTTTGCTTAATGTGCTCATGAGATTTAAAATATTGGTGTTTAAAAGATTGTATAGGTTTTTAATTTTCTGCGATCGCCTAAATTAATACAGATTGTTGTTTGTTATAATTATCACAGGTTATTTCCTGTTAAAAGCATTATTAAAAATATGTTTGCCAAAAAGAAAGTGTATGAATAATTTTTGATCCACTGTATGTACAGTAAAAATGAATTCTAAAAGTATACAATTTCAGTTGCCAAACCTAAACACAAGCCTAATTCAAGAAAAAATACCATTTCCTATTAATACCTTCAAAAACCCAGATGCATTCGCTAGACGACCACCGGTTCTTGTGCATTGAAAAATCACGCAACTTTCACGCGTATCTCACGTGCATGGCACGTGAAATGCGTCGGCCTCAGCTTTTCGGGATACACCAATTTTAAACGATGAGGACAAAGTCCAAACGGGTCTTTAAATCTAAATTGTGGGCTAAAGTTATTTTAAATTATATTTTTAAAATTAAGCTGCTTGTTATTGACAAAATAATTTGTTTAAAATTAGAATAAATTATAATTGAATCTTGTTGGACCCAAAAAAAAATCTTTATGTTATTATAATGGGTTCTTTAAGAATGTAATCATTTTCAACAGTAAAAACCATGGTAAATTATATATAGGTCAAACGATAAATAACTGACCAATTTAAATACCCCGCTATTTTTGATACGTGTATTGTAGCAGGTTCTGCTTTGGTGATTTTGTAAAGTAGATATGACCATTTAATTATGGCTAAGCAAACTTTTACCCAAAGATCATAATAATTGATAAAACTTAGATACGAGGTGCGATACTGCGATGACAATTTTCCAACACTTAAATAATTAAAGAGATTGTAATATATATCTCTAGGCCGTTATATTTGATTGTGAACCTCTGGTTTTTCCAGTGGTGCATATCTTGATTTATTGAAAAATGCGCTTATAAAACCAATATACAAAAAGGGCAAATCAGATGAAGAAAAAAAACTACAGACCTACAGCGTTACTAAACAACGTTTATAAAATATTAGAGAAGGCATTATATAAAAGATTGATAGGATTTTTTGAAAAGTACTATATAATTAGTGATAACCAAAAGGGCTTCAGAAGTAAACTATCAACAACTAAGGCAATTTTTCAGGTAATCTCGAATATATCCCATTCATTAAATGCTAAAAGAACCACGATGACAATGCGCATTGATTTGTCAAAATTTTTTGATAGTGTTAACCATGAAGTACTGTATACCAAATTGAGTAATTATGGCATAAGAGGCAATGCTTTAAAACTAATTAAATCGTATTTGAAAAATTGTACACAACAGGTATTAATAAGGGATACTGATGGCAGGGCTTTTCTCTCAGAGAGGGTACATGTTACCAAGGGTGTTCCGCAGAATTCGGTCTTAGGTCCATTGTTGTTTGTACTATATATTAATGATATCACTAATGTGTTGAATGAACAAACAATTACGTATGCAGATGATCTGAACCTTATTTTAGTGAAGGGAGCATTAGGGAAGTATGTTTACAACAATAGTGTATTTAAAACGATAGAATGTGCCTCAGTACTTGGATTAGTCATCGACCGGAGATTGGATTGGAGGGTCCATATTGAAAAACTTGCGTTGGATATATCAAGAGATTCGTATGCCTTGAGAGTTATTTTCAACAGAATGAGAGTTCGGTCTAGAATAGGATACATATTGATTTTTTTGCGGAAACTCATCTGATATGTATAGGATATTTCAGCTTCAAAAAAGATGTATTAGAGCAATTTTCAAATTGAATTACAATGATAGTTGTAGGCATATTTTTGTTAAAAAGGATTTGGACTTTGGTAAGCATGTATATTCATGATTCTTTTATGTTTGTATAAAACAACAAAGAACTTTTTGAGTCATTCCAAAATGAACATGAGTATGCCACACGACATAAGTTCGATCTTTTACCATCAAGATATAATTTTAGTTATATTCAAAAGAATGTTAACTTTATGATTATTAGAATAGTATTAATTCTTAGTGGTACAATGTTATTGATTTATTGATTGTTTGAGTTTTTTTTTGTTATCTTTTGTAAGAATTATTTATTATGTTTATTATATTTATTATTTTTTGTTCACAATGTTCCGTGTCAACATGGCAGTTACAAATGTACACTTAATTGGGACAAATAAATCTTTATCTATCTATCTGTCTGTTAGTAATATATGGAAAGCGGACCTTCGAAAATTCTTGCCAGATCCGTCAAAAATTAATTTATCGAATTTCATGTGGTGCAAAGTTTCGTTTGAGACAATAAATAAACGTTACTGTTCTTCAGAATCTAAACATTTTTTCCTTAAGTATTACTGGAAAATTGGTTTTGTGTGTGTTTGTGAACACTAAAATTCATTTATTTATTTTATGACATACCTACCATGATTGTCCAATTTGAGAGCCCTCTATGATGTATTTAAAATTGATGAACATATTGAATAAAGGGTTTGCCCCAATTTTGTATTAACGATATTTTTTCTGTTGAATCATTGAAAATGTTGGAGAGGACCTACGATGAATCCCGTTTTTAGAAAGCATGAGCAAACAAGTTGTATAAAACATTTAAATAATGCAGAGAAGTAATTAAATACTTGCTTCATTCCGGTCGACAACTTCTTCGACTGATGAAAATATCGACAAAGGCAATGGCGATAGAAAATGTATCATTCAAGCTGAAGAGAGATGGATCTCAATCTGAACTCACGAATGCATTCAATCGAATTAGAAAATAAAGTAAGAGCAACGCAAAGAAACATTAAGTAATTATGCAAAGAACAGCAGAAGAATAAAGTGAGAGATGTTATCAGTAGAACTGCAAACCTGAAGCTGAGTTGGATTCATCAAGCCACGCGTCGAGCTGAAGTATGTAAAACTCTCCTCGAAAACTCTACTCATTTTTGATTTATCAAACGGATTGTTGCCTACGATAAAAATGGATTTATTTCAACAATTCTAATGACACAAAGTAGTATATGCCGAGGCAACCAGCCCTTCAATTAGTAAGGCGAGAAGGATTTGTCAAAATGCAATGTAAATGATTGATTTGTCTGTTACTTTGTGATAATTCATTTTTCAAATTAAGTGAAACAATTTTTTACTTTGTTATTTATCATTTATTTTATTTTTTTGACTTTGGGACTATAGTTTCGTAAACAATGTTACATTACATTTTTACAGTTTTATTGAGGTATGTATTTTATAATATTTTAAATATTGGGAAATTTCGGAGATCTGTCTAATCATTTAGTAACTGCCTAGACTGATCTTTATTATATTTATAAATTTCTATTGCTTCTAAAATGTTTAGTTTTATGGGGCTCTTTGTAAAATTTTTAAATTTGTTATCTCTGTTAATATACGTCCGGTATCTGTGAAATGGTCCACAAAATTAGAATTTTGTTTCTTTAGTACAGGGATTCCTAACCTGGATTCCGCAAGCCTATCCAAGTATACAAATAAAAATAAAAGTAAAAATTACGAAAACAGAGGCTACGAAAGCATAGATAGAGGCATAGTCGAGTCATTGCTTTTGTTTTTATTATTAAGAGGTCCATGCCGATCATAGTAGACTCTCTTAGGGGTCCGGCGTTGAAAAAGGTTGGGAAAGTCTGCTTTAGTAGGTGCGCAGACTGGTATTCTTTGAATCTGGTCTAAAAACTTCGGCCTGTTTGCCCCACATAGCAGCTACTGCACTCGTTGAAACTTAAGACATCAACTCCTGATTTTTTATTCTGTGGTTTTCGATCTTTAGCATTAAAATGTAATTTACTGGTTGACTCGGGGGTTATAAAAATAATATAAATTATGTTTCCTTAAAGAGCGAGCTATTTGTTCTGAAATTGGTCCGAAATATCTAATTTTACAATTTTTTTTATTGTTTGGTTGTTTAACTTTTGAGTATATTTGATTGATTAATAATTGTTTTTGTTTTATATTTATTAAATAACTTATTCATTTTTATGAAATCGTAACTATAGTCACAAAGTCAAAAAAGAAGTGATAAATAACAAAGTAAAAATTTGTTTTATTTAATTTATTATATGTATTTCGTGGAATTTTAAAGGAATAATTCACTTTGAGATAGTTCGTGATAATAAGAGAGCGATAAATTTAAAACTACTCAGTTCAACATGAGAGAGTCCACGTTGTTCTGATCGAAAAATACCCAGCTTTGGACAATCGTTTAAAATACTCCTGCAGCAGGAAAACGCAAGACTACACATTTCATATCCGACCACCTCAAAAATAAAAAATAACGAATTGAACTTTAAATTTCCCTATCACCCAGCATACAGCACCGACCTCGCTCCGTCGGATTATCAGGAATCTAATTACTGGCTCAACGATAGGTATAGTTTATCGAAAATATCGGCCAATATTTCGAGGAATAATCTCTAGGTACAAACTTTTTAAACAATAAATAACTATGTAGAAGAAACTATGAATCGTTAGACGGCGATATTTCGTAAACGGTAACACCAAATGTCAAAAGTGATATTTCAAAATTTGCGCCGTTTCGAGCCTCATAAATGGTTGTATAACATTTTTCAACTTTCCAGTACAGTACAGACGCTAGATAGGACAAAATGATATATCACTAAAATATATATATATATATATATATATATATATATATATATATATATATATATATATATATATATATATATATACATTAAAATAATATATCACTTGCCCCGAAATTCGGTTCTGAGGTCCGAGATATATGCCTAACAAAAAAGTGTAACCATTCACCTCGGGTTCCCCTACCTCAAAAATGCAAATACTTTTGTTACACCCTAGTATAAAACGCAAATGATGAAACATGACACAAAATTATATTTCTTCCACGTCAATTTTCCATGAAAAACAATATGACAAGAAATTATTAATTACTGATGTTAAAATGATAGTTTTAAATTGCTTATTCACACGAACAATGTTTACATGTTAATTTTAAGTATATACATCTGGAATTGAAACGGAATCATTAATTATTTACAAAAAAGAAAAGCGAAATAGGAAAACATCATTAAAACTTGTTTTGTATAAAGACCATTAATACGTAACAGACAGCTCCTAAAAGAAATTGCCCATACCATTGAAGGTTCACAATCCTTGATATCTAGTTACGATTATACAATATTAAGCTTATCATCTAGTTTAATTGGCATATAGTTTTTGTCACTTTAAATGGATTGAAGATTGCATGTTAGATGATTAGAAGCAGCTCTGACTGAGAACTAATAAGTCATTGCAAGTTTAAAGAGCATAAAAATTGGAATAATTTAATTATAAAACTGTTTAAAGAACGGAAACCTTAATACCGATAAAAATTGTGTATAATTGATTTTTGAAAATATAAAATAAAGGTAAAAATTAATGTTAATATTTTGGTAAGTATTCAATTATTTGAAAAATTAAAAATATATGTTTTTGTTTAAAGACACAACCTGAAAGATGGTTTTTAGCTGGAATTTCATCTTATACCAACATAAGTTGAAATAACCTTGATCTAATCATGAATGAGGAAAAGTACGTACGTACAAATAACAAAATTGTTAAAAGTTTTACCCTAAAAAAGAAAATAAAGGGACAGCTGCATCAGTGTTTTATATAAATACTTTAAAGGGTTATTCAGCATACGTAATACGAATTTTAGAATCCTATCATTTTTACCTATTCTTTTTTTTGAATATTTTTGACATTTATTTATTATAAAAAATAAAACAAATTTATTCTTCAAGAATTTCTGTACTATTATGTTTTTAAAGAATAAACTTGTGACTTTTTAATGTTTCAAATGTTTATTACAGATTTTACTCTACATATATTTTGTCTTATTAAGGCTTTCTTATTAAACACCCATCAGTGGCTCAAAAAGACAAAGCCTTTTTTCAACGTTTGAAAGACCAGTCTAAAAAACAGGTAACTCTCATGAGTTCGTCTTTCAAAACATCAGACAAAGCGCAAAAATCAAGCTACGTGATCGCTAATATGCTAGTTAAATCCAAGAAACTTCATTCTCTCGCTAAAACGTTAATTTTACCTGTTTGCAAAGAAGTAAGATAATATATAAGAAGGTATTCCAATCCTGCAAAGGACGATTAGAAATGTGTCAAGCGGTAGCGCCATCTCAAGCGTATCCACGGCATCAATTTAAAGTTTTTATGGCGTGCCGACTTAATAGTTTGGGGTTCAAATCCTCACCATTGTTATAATTTTTTTTGTTCAAAAATAGTATTAAAATTATTCTATTAATTTCTGATAATTATTAAGATGCAAGTTATTTTTTTCAGTCTCTAGTGCTAAATAATTAGTAAAATAAAAAAAGTGTACATCATACATATTTGTTTTTTAATTGAAAAAGCGTGTAATAACTCTAATTATATAATTTATTTAGAAAATATAAAAAATACAATTACATTAAAGAATCAATATGCTTGTGAAAAAAATAATAATTCGAATATATTAATTTCCGAGCGGTTTTAGTTGAAGTTCGCATGTATGCACTTTGCAGAGCTGTAAACGATATTCTTAGTTAAAGATATAACAGTACAACCAGGTAATCAGAATATAATCCTTTACAGTTCTCGAAGTGCATACATGCGAACTTCAATCAAAAAACTGCTCGGAAGTGAATATATTCAATTTATTGTTTTTCTTTTGACAAGTATATTGATTCTTTAATGTTACTGTTTTTTATAATTTCTGAATAAATTTTTTAATTGGAATTAATGCAGGCTTTTTCAATTAAAAAACAAATGTGTATGATAAATGACGTACATTTTTTTATTTTATTAATTATTTAACACTAGAGACTGAAAAAATAACTTACAACTTTATAATTATTAGAAATTAATAGCAGAATAATTATAATACAATTTTTGACCAAAAAAAAAATGAAGCAATGATGAGGATTTGAACCCCAAACTGTTAAATTCGCTCGCCGTAAAAAGTTTAAATTGATGCCTTAGATGCAAGTGAGATGATGCCACCGCTTGACACATTTCGTCCCTTGTACGATTGGAATCTTCTTATACATTATTTTAAAGAATACTAAGATAACATATAAGAAGGTATTCCAATCCTATATAGGATTATGGGACACGTGTCAAGCGGTGGCGCCATCTCACTTGTATCCAAGGCATCGATTTAAACTTTTTATGGCGTGCGGACTTAACAGTTTGAGGTTCAAATCCTCATCATTGCTATATTGTTTTTTGGTCAAAAATTGTATTAGAATTATTCTGTTATTAATTTCTGATTATTATTAAGTTGTAAGTTATTTTTTCAGTCTCTAGGGTTAAATAATTAGAAAATTAAAAAAAAATGTGCGTCATTCACCATACCCATTATTTTTAAATTGAAAAAAGCTTGCAATAATTGTAATTATTTATATTATAATTATGATATAATTTATCAGAAAATATAAAAAAGATAGTAACATTAAAGAATCAATATGCTTGTCAAAAAAAAAACAATTAATTGAATATATTAATTTCCGAGTTGAGTTTTAGTTGAAGTTCGTATGTATGCATTTCGAGAGCTGTAAACGACGATATTCTGATTATCTGGTTGTACTGTTATACATCGTTTGTCAAATTAAACAGGCCGATAAGAGGGGTCTTTTGCAATCTTCTCAGCCTCCATAAAGCATTATTGGGCCCACAGGTTCTTTTATGTTAATTATTTAATTATTTATTTGAAAAATTCGAAAAGTCACAAAAAGAATTTCATTGAAACTTGAATTAAAAAAAGTTATTGGTATCGCCTTCGAATTATTTTTTTATTTTAATGTGTAATGTTGTATGGTTCTATGAAAATCAAAATTACATGCAAGCGACATCTAGTTTTTTATGGATTCGCAAAGTTTTTGGAAAAAATAAAAATAAATTTAAAGTTCAACTTTAAATTGTATATAAAAAGAACTAAAATGTATCATATTCTTCGAACTCTTTAAAAAAAAATTCTGGTTTATCCTCTTTCTAACGATATGCATTCATGCCATAAAAACGTTTTACCAACTTCACTAATTTGCTAACTAAGAACATGATACCTTTTAGTTTTTTTTTAATATGCAATTCAAAATTGAACTTTAAATTTATTTTTACTTCTTCCAAAAACTTTGCGAGTCTATAAAAAAATGTTCATGTCGCTTGCATCCAATTTTGATTTTCATAGAATCCTATAACATTACTCATTAACATAAAAAAAATAATTTGGAGGCTATATCAATAACTTTTTTATAATTCAAGTTTCAATGCTGACTTTTGGATATTTTCAAATAAATAATTAAATAATTAACATAAAAACCTGTGGGCCCAATAATACTTTATAGAAGCTGATGAGATAGCAAAAGACCCCTCCTATCGGCCATTTTAATTTGGCAAACGATGCACCAAACATCCTGTATAACAATACAACCAGGTAATCAGAATATCGTCGTTTACAGCTCTCGAAATGCATACATGCGAACTTCAACTAAAACTCAACTCGGAAATGAATATATTCAATTTTTTTTTTACAAGTATATTGATTCTTTATGTTACTGTCTTTTTCTATATTTTCTGAATAAATTATAATATTATAATTAAAATTCAAGTATAAAACAAATGTGTGTGGTGAATAACGTACATTTTTTTATTTTACTAATTATTTAATCCTAGAGACTGAAAAAATAACTTACAACTTAATAATTATCAGAAATCAATAACAGAATAATTTTAATACAATTTTTGAATAAAAAAAAATATAGCAACGGTGAGGATTTGAACCCCAAACTGTTCACACATTTCTATAACTTGACTTAATTGACACATTTCTAATAATCCCTTGTAGGATTGGAATACCTTCTTATATATTGTCTTAAAGAATACTAGCTTGCGGAGCGACATCTACAGAGCAGTAAAAGAACTATATAATCTACTACATTTTAAAGTTTTATCCTTCATACGAACATATGTAAAGTTTCAAGTCGATCTGTCAATTCATTCGTACAAAAACAGCAGCTTAAAGTAAAGCTATCAGTGTTATTTTTTAAAATGGAAAATATTGAAAATCGTGCAGTGATTAAATTCTTTGCAAAAAAAGGTTTAAAGCCAATGGAAATTAATAATGAAATGGTAAATGTATTAGGGAAGTCTGTTCCTGCAAAAACAATGGTTTGTAAGTGGGCAGGTGAGTTTCAACGTGATCGTACAAGCCTGGATGATGATCCACGTTCTGGGCGTCCAATAAGTGCAACTACTGAACAAATAATTAATTATATACATTATATGGTTATGGATGACAGATACTTGAGTTTGGATGAAATTGTTAAGGCCATGGACATCTCAACTGAATGGGTGTTTCATATTTTGAAAAAGGAATTGGGCTTGAGAAAGCTATATGAAAGATGAGTGCCGCATTTTTTAAATTCTGATCAAAAATGACTTTAAGTAAAACTTTCTAACCAACATTTGGATCTTTTTCGAAAGAATAATATAGATTTTAAATGTTGTTTTGTAACTATGGATGAGACTTGTGTTTACCACTATGATCCTGAACTACGACAACAAACCGCAGAGTGGACTGTATCCGGTTGTTCAGCTCCGAAGCAGTTGAAGTAGTGAAAATCAACCAAAAAGGTTATGGCATCAATTTTTTGGGATGCAAAAGGCATTTTGCTAATTGATTACCTTCAAAAGACAAAAACAATAACAAGACAGTATTACTCAAATCTTTTGTATCAATTGGATCCAAAAATATGTGAGAAAAACCTGGCGAAGAAAAAAATCATTTTTCATCAAGACCAGTTTGCCAAGGTGTTCTTGCAATGACCAAATTGAAGGAGTTATACTGCGAATTATTGTATTATCCCCCATATTCACCAGATCTGACCCCCTCTAACTTTCATCTGTTTCCAAACCTCAACAAATTCCTACATGGCAAGCGTTTTTCATCAAATGAAGAAGTTTTAGCAGCCGTAGATCAGTATTTTGAAGAACGTCCAGAAAATCACTTCAGAGATGAACTAAATAAATTGGAGAACTGCTAGAACGGAGAACTTAAAATATATTGAGCTTAAGGGATAATACAGTCATTTTTTCTTGTTTTATCAACTTTTAAATTGGCCTAGTAGAATAAAAGCTTATGCTTGTTGGGATTACAATGCCAAAATGAGAAAGCAATTCAGCTCCTCCATCTTAGCATAAGATTTTTCGAACAATGTGGCACGTCTGCAAGAGCACTGCACGTTATCCTACTATAGTAATCGATTTTGAGACACCAAGACTCTCCAGGTTCTTTGAAAATGTTTTACTTATTGGCCATATGGCGGATATAACGAAGGGCACTATCTCTACCTTATTCAGTTTCCACTGGTTCTTTAAGTCGTATGCCAGACTTTCATACTTTGTGTTTTTTTCTCTCACGAGTTTTCTAATGTCGTGATAGAGGGATACTCAATTATAAAAGCCCTTTTTATCGATTAAAACAATATCTGGCATATTATAATCAACCGTTCAATCTGCCATGAACTTTTCAATTAGCCTAGTAGCTTGAAGTAATACTAACGGTCAAACAAGTATTTCTAAGTATACAAGTATTTTTTTTTACTTTTATAAAATCTAGTCTAATTTTCTTGAATGTCGGCTGGTAAGAAAACTCGAGCTATTCATTTAGAATTATTATTAGATATTATAAAAATAAAAATACAATTTACCTGTATACTTAGAAACGCTTGGTTTGACCGTTAATGTTAGTTCAAACTACTCTTGTGAAAGTCCTAATAAGGAGAAACATATGTAAAGTAAAATTTGTAATAAACATTTGAAACATTAAAAGGCAATTAGTTTATTCTTTAGAAGCTTAATATTTACAAAATGTTTCCATCCAACTATCCAACAATGGTATCCATAATTTAATATTAATTTATTTAAATATTTTATCAAGCTCATATATAAATTGGAATTTATCTATGATGAATTTAAATGATTCTTCTGTTGTTTTACTATTGGAAAGTAGATGATTCTTAAATCATCTTTCTAAACTTTTATTTTTTAATGATCCTGTATAGGTCATACATTTGTACATTGTATACATTTTCAGAGAAACCATTTACATCAACCTAATTCTCGTCCTTTTTTGACTACACTTGACATTTATTTATGACAAAAGGAATATAAACTTAATCTTCAAAGTAATCTCCCTCGCCTTCTATACCTATTCGCCACCTTTTAGGCAACTATCGAATGTCAGATCGAAAAAAACGTGATGGTGTGATCTGATAAACTCATTAGGGCTTTTTCGATTTCCTCAAGAGATGTGAAGCGATTATTAACCAGGTGATGTTGCAGAGATCGAAAGAAATAATAATTTGAAGAGCCTGGGCGCCAGGTCCCAGCCCAACTCGGTGATCGTTTCCAAAGTCCTTACGGGGGCGTGAGTTGTTCTCAAGCAAAATGACTTCCCTTCGTACCTTGCCAGCATAAGGCATTTTTCCTTCGGAGCCTCACTAAGTCCAATCAATTGCCGCTGAAAAGTATCAGCAGGGACCATTTAACTAAATTGGAGCAACTCATAATATACGATGCACAGCTGATCCCACCGTACTCTGTACTTTTGCGGTACTAACGCATCGATCAATAAGTCCCCGGTCTAACGTATAGCTGGCGTCACTTACGAAAAATCCTTACCAGTGATCGATTGTGACAACCTTCAAATATTATGTATTAAAATTTTATGACAATTTGTCTACTAGTTTCTAAATTATTGTGCTTTAAGTGATGCTATTTTTGTTATTTTCAAAATAATGGAAAAAAAATGTCATGTGTTGATTAAGCATTGCTTTTTGATGAAGAAAAATACCGCTGAACCAACCCAATGGCTTGATACACATTACCCGGACTCTGTCCCAGGAAAATCAATCATAGTTAATTGGAATACTGAATTCAAACGTGGCCGTACAACCATCGATGATGTTGAACGCTATGAACGTCCAAATGAGTTGATTACACCAGAGACCAGATCAGAAAAATTTACAAAATTATTTCGCAAAACCGTAAAGTAAAGCTGCAGAAGATAGCTAATATCATGAAAATATCGAAAAGAAGTGTTTACACCTTTTTGCATGAACATTTGAGAATGCGTAAATTGCTATCGAAATGGGTACTGCGTTTACTCACAGCGGACCAATAACAACAACGTATTGATGATTCTGAACAATGTTTTGAGCTCTTTAAGAGAAATAAAAAGGATGTTTTCATGAGGTATGAGACAATGAATGAAACACGGATCCCTCATTACACTTCGGAGTCAAATCGGCAATCAGCTGAGTTTACAGCAGCCGGTAAAAGCCGTCCAAAGCCTCCATATTTTGATATGCGCATGGGATATTGTTCATTGATTATCTCAAGAAAGATAAAATCATCAATAGCGAAACTTACATAGCGTTATTGGTGCGTTTGAAGGAGGAAATCGCAAAAAAGGCTCCAAATTAACAAAGAAAAAGTGCTGAGGCATGATGAAAAATGGTGATGATGGTGAAAAATTACTAAATTGCATAAATTGCACTTCGAATTCCTTTCTCATTCACCGTATTCTCCAGATCTGGCACCACCTACAATTTTTTGTTAAAATACCTCAAAAAATGCTCACCGGAAAGAAATTTCGCTTCAATGAAGAGGTAATTGCCGAAACTGAAGGATATATTGAAGGCAATAGAAATCGTTCTATAAAAAAGATGTAGGAATCTTATAAAAGCGTTGGAATGAATGTATTGCTCCTTAAGGAGTAAATATTGATGAATAAAGTCGAAATTTGCAAAAAGAAAGTGTGTTATATTTGTCAGACCGGGGACTTATTGACCGATGTGTTAGTTGATGGCTCTCCGGGATTATCCGATTATTTTCGTCTCTTTGGATTATCGTAAATAATCCACTTTTCTTCGCAGGTCGCAATTTTATAAAGGATTTTTTTTCTTGAATCTGGAGAGCAATGACACAACAATATCGAAGTGTCTACTCTTATTCGCAACTGTGAGTTCATAGGGGACTCTCCTTTTGAATTTTTCCAGCTTGTGTAAATATTCAGAAATGGCTTACAGTGGTACCCCCCAATGAGTTTTTATTCTAGCTCTAACAGTATACGACAAGGATTTTCTTCCAGTAGTGCTTCCAGTTCTTCATCCTCCACTTGTTTAGTCTACAGCTGATTTTTCAGGTTATATTTTAATCTTAGAACAACAAAAAAATTTCAAACTTAGAGTAACCAATACGCCTCTTCCCAGTTTCGTGAAAATACGTGACGCCTGCTTTTGTTTTAAGAACAAAAACAATAAAAGCAAAAAAAAAGTATCTATCTTGACTAAAAAAAAATGCAACCTCTGACTATTCCCAAAACTGAAATTAACAATTAAAGGAAAGCGTTTCGATACGATTTCAAATATCCAGCTAACTTCAATGGTGGCTTTGGAGGCAATTCTCAAAAATGAGTATCAGGAGTGTTCCGAGAAATGATATTAGTTTATTTTTTAATTAAAAACAATGAAAGCTATAAATAAATATCGTTCTGAATTTCATTTCTCATCAGTAGCCTTTTGCTTTAGGCAGACTCTGTACGGACATACCTTTTGCATGCTTGTTTACAGTTTATGTAAAAATAGAAAAGTAGGTTATCGTGCGTCGATACAAAATAAGGATGGGGAGAGAAAACGGGTTTTACAAATTAAGCGGTTTTTTAAGTTTTTGAATAAAACACAGATGGCGTTGTAAATTTGCCTAGGTCTACTATAATTTCAGAAGTGTAATGTATGACATGTATAAAAATGGAGCCGTATACAATACAGCGGGTTAAAATTGTTGAATTATTTTATGAAAATGGGCGATGCACAATTGTGCATCTGAAAAGCACTATCAATTGGATTGTTCAAAAATTTCAAGGAACTAGTTCGGTGAAAGATAAAAGTAGAGCAATATATAGTCGTAATGGTCGTCCACAAGAGCAATTTGATTTGGCACGTGGAAGTATTGCTGAAGACCCAGAAATTTTCATTAGTCGGCGTTCACAACAATTTGGATTCAGTGGATCCACAACATGGCGTATTTTACGAAAGGATTTAGCTCTGAAGGTATATAAACTCTAAATAACACAGGAAGTAAAGCCACTGGATCGTTCAAAACGTCGTGCCAATTGGATTAAAGACAAAACAGATCACTTTTCTCAAAAAAATAATCTTTCCAGATGAAACACATTTTGAAATTGGCGACTATGTTAATAAACAAAATTGCCGCATTTGGGGTGAGGAAAATCCTCGACTGATTCATGAGAAACCTTTACATCCTAAACGAGTCTCTGTTTGGTGTGCATTATGGCCAGGAGGTGTAATGGGGCCGCATTTGTTTCATAATGCTGCTGGTGTAACTGTAATTGTGAACGGTATTCGATATCGTGAGATGATAACTGGATTTTTGTGGGCTGAATTGAACAATATTGATCTGGGGGATAAGTGGTTCCAACAGGATATCGCTACTACTCACACTGCTAATGAAACAATTAATTTATTGAGAAAAAAAAAATCCTGGACGAATTATTGCAAGAAACGATGATGTTAATTCGCCACCAAGATCATGTAATTTGACACCGCTGGACTATTCTCTATCAGAACAATCCACAATCGATTCCTGAACTAAAGGATAAAATTATTCGAGTCATTTATGAGATAGAGCCGCAATTATACCAAAACAGTGGACATCTGTGGAACTGCAAGAAATGGTCATTTGGCAGATATTGTCGTTCGTGTTTAAATGTGATACCCATGCTTTTTTAAAAACCCTAAGTTTTTAAAATCAACGCAAATTCTGTGTTTTATTCAAGAATTTAAAAAACCTCTCAATTTGACCCTTTATGTACAGGTAAAACATAGTAATTAAATAAATGTTAACTATAAGAAGTAATATTAAGAACAATATATAATTATTACACTTTCTTAGACATTTACACCATTTTATTAGTACGCCTCTCTTCCCATAGAATTTGAACATTAGCCTTTAATTTCAATCTTAAGCCATTAATTCACTTCTTAAGCCAATAGACTTAACTAATATCATTCAGATATTATTCGTAGAATTGATTATCATTGGGAAATTAACTAAAATCATTAACAATAATACAATTAAATTCAGTATGATTTGTTACGTAAAAAAGATCATGTACTAACTTGTTTTATTTCATCAAAAACAACTTTTTTGTGACAGTTATTCATTGTCCTGGTATACATATGCTTTTACTAGGTTAATTCAAAAGTTCGTCCCTTTTTTGGCGCTAAATTGAATTCCATGGTCAAATCGAAGTGTTATCTACTTAACACGTGTACTGGTTTGATGTGTTGTAGCAAATACTTGGAAAAAAATTGTACTTTTAAAACTTTGTTAAACATTAAAAATGTCAGATGGTAAGACATTAAAATGGCTTACCGATATGCGTTGCTTTTTATTTCTGAAAAGACCAGAATGCTTCGCAGACGCAAAAGAAGGTGAAAGGTAAAGGTAAAGTGTTAGGGTTAGAGGCGCATCAGTAACTAGGCTATTTAGCGACTGGACCTACAGCTTAACGTGGGTTCCGAACCACGGTCTTCAGCTTTCGAAAAACCCAGGCCAGCACCCCCCTCGGGCTATAAACCCTTGGTTATGTGCCTACCTATAAGTCTATCAGGAAACCTACCGACTGGCGAGTGACCAACGTAGAACACTTCTCAGAAGGCATCCGGCCTTACCCAGCCTTTAACTGGCGTGACTGAGGGGTAATTCGTAGTCAGATTTTACACTCTTGCCTAGAAACAGTCACAAACATTTAGAAAGTAAACAGACAGAAGAAAGAAAGAAAAACAACCATCCGAGCGCTGGAATCGAACCAACTACCGCTCCAGTGCGGTTTCGGCACAGTAGCGACAGGCCGCTGCTCTTACCGTCCGCACCAACGCGACCGGCTGCAAAAGAAGGTATGTACTGTGTACTGTGAGGTTGCCATTGTCGATTCTTCGTGCCGTAAGTAGTTCGGAAAGTTTTGTAAAAAAAAAAAAATATAATATTAGCGCTAATTGAAAATGATCGGCAAAGAACAACTCGAGAGATTGTAGAAAATTTTGGAATCAACCGGTCAGCAGTGTCAAGGCGATTATGTCAACTTGGAATAGTTGGCAATAATAAGAAGAGTTGTATGGATGCCACATGAGTTAATGGAGAAATATTTTGTAGATCGAATTGTTGCGATTCTCTATTGAAACACAACATTGTCGGTTTTTAACGCTGGTGGATAGACTTGATGAAAAATAGATTGTGTATAATACAGTTTATATTATCATCATTATCATCAGCCCATGTCGATCCACTGCAGGATGAAGGCCTCTTCAGCATGCTTCCAGCTTTCACGGTCCCGGGCTTTCCTCTGCCACTCTGGTCCAATATACTTCAGTCCATCGTGCTTTCGGTCTTCTTCGCGGACGTTTGCGATCAAGCGGTATCCACTCCAAGATTGTCCTGGTCCATCTGTCGTCCCATCGCATCCCTATATGGCCTGTCCATCTCCATTTTAATTGATTTACTCTTCCAATGATATCACACACTTTCGTTTGTTCCCTGATCCAGGCGCAGAGCTTCTGTCTCCTCTTGTAATACCAAGCATACATCTTGCCATTCCCCTCTGTGCTACCCAAAGTTTTTGAATTGATTGCGATGTGAGTCTCCAGGTTTCACTTCCGTATGTCATAACAGGTAGAACGCACTGATCGAAGACTTTTATTTTCAGGTAGAGTGGGAGTCCGCTCTTAAACACTATGTTGGCCCTGCCAAATACCTGCCAGCCACATTTAACACATCATTCCATCTCCCTGGCGGTATCCCCCTCCATTGAAATCCTTTGCCCAATATATATAAAGTGGTCCACAATCTCCAAATCCCTTCCTAAAACTGAAACTCTTTTGTCCTGAGCGAATTTATTGAACATAACCTGACTCTTTTTCAGGTTTATTTTCAAGCCAAATGGTTCGCCAGTCCTTTGCAGCTCTTGTATGCGTCTTTGCAGCTCCTCTGGGTCTTGTGAAAAAAGAACGATATCATCTACAAATCTAACATGGTTTAAGTTTACACCATTAATATTTACACCATCCTGTTCCCAATCCAGTTTATGGAATATTTCTTCGAAAGCAGCCGAGAAAAGAATAGGCGATATTGGGTCTCCTTGCTGTACACCTCGTTTTATATTAATTCCCACTTTAAGATCATCAAGATGAATTGACCGACAATTCACCTTGATGAATATAGTTTGGTATGTATATATATATATATATATATATATATATATATATATATATATATATATATATATATATATATATATATATATATATAGCGGCATCACGTTGAACCATAATATAGGTAACCCAATAAACCGATAGTTAATGATATCAAAAACCAAGGGCCTCCTAAGCCTGTAGCGCGAAATAATAATAATGATAATAAGTTGTTGGCTAATAATACTAATAATAATAAAGTTGGCTAATTCGAGTTATAGAATTATACCCCATTGATGGATAGGTCGTAAGTACTCTGAGGTATCTGATGGGCCTCTGAACGACAAAACTGCAGATTAAATCTACAACATTAAGTTATACTACAGATTACATTAAGGTTAATAGAGGGATATTCCAAGGTGAAAACCTAAGCCCACTCTGGTTTTGTCTGACCTTGAACCCGTTAAGTAATATGCTTAACCGAAGCCCGTAATGGTTATAAGGCAAGTGGACTAGAGCGGCCAAAACTCACGCACGCTTTTTATATGGACAATTTGAAGATTTCAGGCAGTAATCATCAACAATTGTCAACTTATTACTTATTTATTATTAATATTAGTCAACTAATTGGAAATTTTAGTAAAGCAATAAAAATGAATTATGGCATTGAAAAGTGTGCAGCGAGGGGGGGGGGGGGGAGGCAGTTTTTTCGAATGGTACCATATTCGACAAACTGGGGAATCAGAATTATAAATACTTAAGATTCCAACAAACACTAAATATAAAGACCTCCGAGAGGAAAAACACTTCAAAAACTATATTGAAGGAACGGGTGAGAAATGTTTTAAAAACAAGGTTATATTACTATACCTGCGGTGACAGCTTTCTTGGCATTTTAAAATGGTCAAGTACTGATCTACAGGAAATGGACAGATTAATAAGAACATTACTTACCGCTTATCGCAGTCATTACCCCAGGACATCCACATATCAACTCTACGTTAAGAGAAATCAGGGCGGAAAACGAATTTGCAATCTCGGAGATAATCACGCAAAACAGAAGAAAATTATTTTATACTTTCAAAGTCATCCTTCACCATTCTTCGTATAGTTATGTAAAGGCGACAAACATTTCACACCCCTAAATTTGTCCCAATCGAATCCCGAAATAAGCATAGATGAAAATAGACATTTTCAAGAGTGACAAACAAAAATTTTACGTGGTAGATTCCCCTCGGTACTAAATTCAGATGATATTGACAAAGAAGCTACTTTTAAGTATATAATACAAGGACTCCTGAATCGAGCAATGGAGAGCTTTATCTCCGCTATACAGGACCAAATAATACCAACACGCACGTATGTCCTACATATTTTGAAACAGAACATTCAATCTAAGCAGTGCCGAGTATGCGGAGAGAAACCGGAAACCATCCAGCATATCTGCAGTGGATGTAGTGTAATTGCACCGAGAGATTATCTAACTAGACATAACAATGTAGTAAAAATCATACACAGCCAAATGGCTTATAAAAATAATTTCATAAGCACTACTACACCTAATACAGTAATAGAAAACGAAAAGTTTAAGATATACTGGGATACACCAATGATTACAGACAATCACATTCTGTATTATAAGCCAGATATTATACTGATGGACAAAGTAAAGAAAAAGGCTTATATTATCGATATAACAGCTCCTCTGGGTGATAATGTAATACGAACCTATTCTGAAAAGATTAACAGATACACATGCCTGCGTTATGAATTACAACGAATTTATCAACTATAGGAGAATATAGTGGTTCCATTTAGTATCATGCAATGTGCTGGTAGAAAGACAGTTCATATCAAATTTAAAAAAGCTAGAACTGCCGACATCCATAGCAGCAGCAACTCAAAGAGCTGCTATATTGGGTACATGTCACATCGTTCTCCGCTATATTCAAAAACATTTGTAATCTTGAACAGATTTGTTCCGGTTATAAATGTACTACCGAAAAATTCCGTGAAATTAAAAAAAATAATAAAAAAGAAAAAAAATCAAAAAGAATAATAACAGATTGAACGGTTGATTATAATATGCCAGATATTGTTTTAACCAATAAAAATATATGAAAACATATGAAAATCACTTGTCTGTCATCCAGGACCATATCATGTATAGAATTAATTATTTGTTCAATAATTGGAAGTCCAGAACGAGGATCATCATCCAGGGTTGTACGGCCATGTTGAAACACACCTGCCCACTTACAATGCATTGTTTTTGTAAGAGCAGACTCCCCTAATACATTTACCATTGCACTATGAATTTCCATTGCCTTTAAACCTTTTTTTACTAAGAATTTAATAACTGCACGATTTTAAATATTTTCCATTTTAAAAAATAACACAACATCGACTTGAAACTTCACATATGTTGTGAAGGATGAAACTTCAAAATGCAGTAGATTATATAGTTCTTTTACTGCTCTATAGGTGTCACTCCGCGAACTTTTCAATTAAGACTGTAAGAGAATTGTTTATTATGTTTTATTAACTGTTTCCTGCAAACTAGACCATTAATTCGGAGAAATACTGTTCACAACTAAATTAATAATCGACTAAAAATGGCCTGAATTAGCGAACAGAAAGGACATTCTGTTTCTTTGAGACAATGCTAGACCAAACGTGTCTTCGGCCACCCGACATAAACTTTAACAACTTGACAGAGATGTTTTGGTCCATCCATCATACTCTCCCAACCTTACGCCCTTCGACTGCCATTTATTTAAATTGTTTCAAAATAGCTTAGGTGATAAAATTTTTACTTCCTTGGAAGACCAGAAAAATTACCTAGATAAGTTCTTTAGCAAGAAACCTCAGATCTTTTATGAGCGAGAGATTATGCAGTTACTGGCGTGATGAAGAAAGGATATCGAACAGAACCGCACATACTACATTTATTAAATATAATTTTTAGTAAATAAAATTTGTCATCGATTTATCTCAAAAAAATGGGACGAACTTTTACATCAACCCAACATTTCTATTAATGAAAAAAATATTTCATTTTCAGCAGTTCGTGAATTCGAAATGTGTGCAGCTATATTTCAAACAAAAACTCGAGTTGATTTCGAGTTAATAAAAACGTATTACACAATTGGCAAATATTTTGCATTCATTCCAATAAATGACAATGGAAGTTGTAAGAAAGCAATACTTGCAAAAGTATATCCTGCTTTTCTATTCATTTTCTACCTCGGTGCAACAATATTTTCCATGTATGAAAGATTTTTCATCTATCAACATTTCAACATATCTCAAGCAATATTGGATGCAATGCAAGGAATCATGGAACTGATATTTATAGAATCGATTGTTCTGTGTAGTGTGTTAAGACGTAAAAACATCAAAAAATGTATCAAACTTATTGTACAATTAGAAGAACAAATCAACTTAAAAGTTGAACGCTCTGTTCCAGATTCCAATAAAGGCGGTATTAGAATAAAAATTATTCTATGTCATGTTGCATATTGTTCTATACATTTATATGACAACATTGTAAACTGGAGAATGATCTCCTATTCATTGGCATTCGTTATTTTTCGATTCACCACGTATTACATACTTTTTAGTACTATATTTATCAGCATCATATGCAAATGGATTGAAAATAGATATATTTATCTTGAAACTATCTTACAAAATTATGGTGATCAGCTAAAAATACATTTTATACTTTTCAATAAGAACAGTGATACATTGTTTGATAAGTTGCAAGAATTTTCGCAGATTTTCAAGATGTTATACTTGATTGTGGAAGAATTTAACTCTGTCTTTGGACATCAAATTTTCTTCATTACCATATGCACTGCGTTAGAGACACTAAATGGTGTAAATTATGGAATGCCAACATTACGAAATATCACTATTGATGACAATACGATTGTTATTAATGTGGTGTATCCAATTTTATACATTGTAAGTACTACCATATCAACCATACATGTATAGTGTTAAGGGATATGTATACAGAGTGATTCACGGCGGTGACTGGTACTATAGATGTTTAGGGAGAACTACTTCAAGTAAAGATTTGAGATGTTAGACCCTTATGTAAATAAACATGAGCTCTCCATTTAAAGTATTTTCTCTGCTTCAGTGTTGCCAAATCTTACAAATTTTCCGCCGAAGAGGTCACCCGATTTAACTCCCCTTGATTTCTATCTTTGGGGTACTGTAAAAGACAATATCTACAAAACGCCAGTAAACACTAAAGAGCAGTTAAAACATCGGGTGAATTCAGCATTCGCAACCTTAGATCTTATTGAGATAAGAAGAGCCGTCACGGATCCATATTTTTGGAGGTAAACGGTCAGCGTTTCGAACATTTGCTATAAAAATAGTAAGTAAATAGTAGTAGGTAATTTTTACTAAAATAAAATAAACCGTTATCTTTGCTTTAATTGCATTATTTTGATTTTTTGCTATAAGTCGAAAACCGTTAAAAATAGGTATATCATCATTTAACACAGAATTTATTGCTCTTTTGAGCTCCACTATAAAATACAGGGTGTTTCATTTAAAATTCCTACATAACATAAATTTTTAAGACCTATCAAAAGATCACTATTTTGTAAACGCCCTGTATGCGATATATTAATTATCATGTCATATTGTGATAAAGCAACCTATTAAAGAACCGTATTCAAATATGTAGGTATCTAGCTATGCTGGTTGCAAAAAAAAATATGTTTTTATTCCGAAATGTTTGTTGCCAAATTTCTTAGAAAATATTTTTTATTTCCGAAACGGCTCAAGATAGGTATAGTATATGTTACATAAAAAGATTCAAAATGGTTCACAAAATTTAGAAATACAATAACATATAGGATATTTCCATTAAAAAAACGAAGTTAGAATCAGCTCCGAGTAGATCTGGCAACACTGCAGCGCAGAAAATATTTTCAATAGAGAGTTCATATTCATTTACATAAGTATCCAAAATTTAAAATCATTACCCAAGTAGTTCTCCGTTAACCTCTAATGTACCATCCACCTTGAATCACCCTGTATAGGTTAATATCACCTGTAAAATTTCAATTCGTCTCAAATAAAAATAGTTTGAAGCACTGGTTATTTTCAAATTTGAATCAATAAAAAATTTCACTACTATAACTATAAAAATTATGGATAACACTGCGAGAAAAAAAGACAGTAGAAGCATAAGGCAGAAATGTTGCAGCATAACAACGCTCGACTACAAGTCCAGCAAGACTCCCTCAAGCAGCTCATTCACCAGATCTCCCTCCGTCTGATTACCACCTATTTTAATCATATCTACTGAATTTTGAGCACTTTAAATAAGTCTACAAACTTCGAAAAACCACTTATGAATTTATTCAGTAAAAACTGCTAAGTTCCTTTCTCGAGAACGCCTTTCAAATAAAATTTTAAATTAAAGATGCACTGAATTAATTTGTACACCTTTCACTTTGAGGCACAAATATACAAGCCTTTTTTTTAATATATTATTTATATTTTAAGTATTCACCTCCAACATCAATGTATTTTTGTAATTGACTCTATATTAGATCTAGATCTAATATAGAGTCTAGATCTTCAATTTAATCCTCGGGCCCTACGTTTCGTTGACTAGAACCTATTCAAATAAGAATTGTTTCCCGCCGTATAGTTATTTTAAGTCGTCATCTTTCAACGTTAAAACGAAATATAATATACGAGTTTGCTGCAAATATAACCTGAAAAATCAGTTATAGACAGCCAAAAAAAGTGGAGGATGAAAAATTGAAAGAGAACTTCTTGATGTACACTGCTGGAGCTCGCAAAGAAGTAACACAGCAATCCATTTTTAAAGGTTTACATAAGCTAAGGAGAATTCAAAAAGAGAATCGTTGGGCCTCCTAGGAACTCACAGCTGAGAATAAGAATAGACGGTTTGATATTGTTGAGTCATTGTTTTCCATATTACAGAAAAAGAACTTCTTGCATAAGATTGTGACTTGTGATGAAAAGTGGATCTTTTAGGATCTGCAATAATCTCTAATTAATCCTGGTAAACAATCAACCAGTCCGCAAAACCAAAATCACCATTGTCAAAAAGGTGTTGCTGTGTGTATGGTGTGATCAGCTCGTGCATTATGAATGACTCCAATCTGATCAAACGATCACTGCTGGCCATTATCAACAGAAACTGATTCGTCATAGTGATGCTCTGGAGAAAAAAGCCTTATTCTGGCAATGGAAGAAATTAAATCATTTTGCTTCAGGGCAACGCACAGCACAATGCTGCACAATATACAACAAAATGAATCTCGAAACGATTACAGAGTTGAGCTGGGAGATTTTATCGCACCCGGTGTATTCTTCAGACTTAACTCCTTCCGCTTAGATAACCGCTGAATGTAAGATTAGTTCGAAGTTGATTCCTTTTTTCATAAACAAATGTCAAAGGTAGTTGAAAAAGACCGAGAATTAAGCTGATGACCTAATAATATAGATATTACATAGCAAACTCAAAACGACAAAAGATACATATTTACCTTAACGATCATAGTGCAGGAATATTGTTAAATTCGTGCAGAATTGTTTGTTTTTATTCGTACATATATTAGCATACCTATACCAGATCTATGCTGCCAAATATTGACAGAACCCTGGCTGGGTAATCTATGGGCGCTACATCCCGAGAATTACAGAAAACCGTAGCCATGACCTTTCCTGCAGATTGAACCGTTTTCGCTTTATTTGACGCACTTTCACCTCTTCCTGCCCACTATTTGGACTGCTACTTCATCTTTGGCGTATAATGGTAAGACCGACGAAGAAACTCGCTTTTAAATGGGTCTAAACACACTTGAGAAGTATTAATTCATAATTGACACCATCTATCGAATCTATCTTCCATCGTCGAACATTTAATAGACCATTAAGGATTTTTGTTCCAATTTTATCATTCGTAGCGGCTTTTAGACGTCTCCAATGTAAATTCAGAAGTCTACTAATTACTTTATAACGGCTCGAACTTCAATTTTATCTATTTTCCCGAAAATGTTAAATCTTGTTTCGCTTACTCGATCGTCACAAACCACCAACTAAACGCACACGTTTGAAACTATACAGTACCCCATCTAACTAATAATACTTGACAAATCTCATAGTCATTTGATCATACTTGAGCAATCTCAGGTCAAGATATTTTCGAATGACCGTCGTATTCTTATAATATGTATTTTAAAATGAATAATACACATGTACTTTTTATTTCGATTATAGACGCATCGGCTTCTATTATGCACCTAATATTAACTCTCCTAAGTTGTAACTTAATGTTATAAGGTATTGTATACGTTTTTAGCTATGTACCACACAAGTAGTTATGGCATGTAATTCGATAGTCAGATCTGGCAGGAAAATTTCAAAATTGTGTTATATGCTTCATGAAAAGACTTCAAAGTACGAACTAAAGGAGATGTTTCTAAATTTAGCAAACTACACACAAGGTTAGTTCTAACTAATCAAAACAAGATGCATATATTTACTTACCCGAAAAGCTCTGCCATTTTCATTGTACCGTCAACATTTATTTAATCATGTAACCCACATGACTAGTAATTTATTTAAAACTTAGGAACTTTATTTTTTTTATAAATTATATTATTAAGTTATATTACTTAAAATGTGTGCGTGTAAGATTTTTATTAGTATCTATGCTTCCTAAGCAACAAAAATATTTTAAAAGTACATATTAAACATTTAAAAGAAATAATTTTTGTTTGTATTTTATCGGCAATATTTTCCATAAAAAATCTAGGACATGCACTTCTTTTCTTTTTTTTCGCTATGGCATCTGCTCCGATGGAGTTATTTAGACATTTTTTTTAACTTTGGCTAACATTTAACTAACTTAAACTGTGTAAATAATTTAAAGAAAAAGATTATTTACAAAAACTGAAAAAAAAAAATAAACCTATGTGATAGTTTAAGAAAATTAGTAATTTCATGTTAATTATTATCAATTTGTGTAGATTGCCTACATTAATATAGTGGGTTTTGGGATTAAATGAAGGCTCTGTATATCTGTACAAGTAGCTTCTATACAATTTCATGTTGGTAGCATTAAATAGGGTGATAGGGGAAGTTCCCTACTTATAATGACAAAATTAGCCTGAATAATAACAAACTCACAATTTCCATAAAATTAACAACTGTATGAAAAAAATCAGGAAGCTTTCAAATCTAAATATTTATTCACCAAAGATTCTGCTGTTATTTAGAGCTTTTATCTGCTTTCCTATCTATACGTTCTGATCGGTTAATCATAAAAAGGGATTGAAATAATAATATACCGAGACCAACCCACATGCCTAAAAAGCACATCTAAACCAAAAACTCGGAAAAACTAAGAAATAAGTAATAAGATTCCAATACAATTGATCGTCATTGAAAATTGAGATACCAATAATTTGAAACAAAACAGTTCAATAAAATAAAACTGATTGAAAAAAACCTTTGCAGTATTATGAAACAATGTACACAAGATGATCATTATAAAGCGAATACTAATAGTCAAGAAGTATAGTCAAGAAAGAAAATATTTACTAGACATCTTGCGAATGCTGACACTCATAAATTGGCGAAATAAAAAAAGCTTTTAGTAGTTACTTAAGAAACACCTTAATAATAACCAATAAAAATAAATCAGATATAACAGTATATTCCTGGATCAACAACTATCAATCAAACTGGCATAGTTATCATTATTAATGAAAGAAAATATAGACAAGGAGGCAGCTATCCTGTATTGAAACATAAGGCTTTTATTTAGTCAAACTTGGAAATATACAACGCATAAAATTTGTTACTTTAAAATGGTTAGTAATTAGTCAAAGTGGAAAAGTCATGAATAATTTAACATTAAAGACATTAGAGTTCTAATTTATAATAAATCAATAAATAACCTTGCATTATTTGACATTAAATGTCATATAATGCATGCTGCTTTGTGTGGATAGGATTCCAAAACCTTTTTTATCAGAAAAATATACAGCTCTGTATTGCAGGCAGTTATAAATGGTACATCAAATTAATACAAGAGCAGATTGAAACCAAAACAATAACTTCTGTATCACTATAACAGAAAGTTGCTGCTTGATATGCCAAGATTATCAACAACAGTGTACAATATTATTAATATAACAGTCATTTTCTGTATTAAAATACTCAAAACTTTCCGGGTGACCAATATCCTATCGTAGTTAAAACTTTAACTTATTTTTTTTTTTTGCAGGTTTGTGTCCCCAATTTTCCGCTGCGGGTTTCTGGTATATTGAGCAGACCATTTTATCAACATTATTTTCATCAGTGATTACTTATTTAATAATAATAATTCAATTTAATATGACACTGAAATAACACATATGAGGCCCAGTAAACATTAAAGTAGTTTCCTTGCACAACTTTGATATTAAAAAAATTAAAATGATGATGAAGTGAAATATTCCATTTTGTAAATTATTTAATTGCCCTTGAAAAATTTTCTGAAAATCCTCAAGCTTAGAGGATGGAATGGCAAAATGCTTTTTTGAACTATTGAATGCTTCTCCATTAAGATTTTGCCGAATGTTTAACACCACTTCTAAATTTGAATATGTCTACATATATTCAAATGCACCGCTCACGTTTTTCATCACACGCATTATTAATTTCATTGCCTGAAACGTCCAAAAAAAAAAACATAATCCAATACTCATTAAATTTTCCTTAACAACCCTCTTTATAAGTATGAGAAAAAGAGTTATAATGATAGAGATAAACCCCTAATTATAAAGTGGTTAGCTTCTTAAAACATCCATAATATCAAAATTAAATAATGTTGTTAAATTATGTGTATGACTGTACAAAGAGCAGTAGTTATGTGACCATGGACGAAATGAGAATACGAATGGAATGACGATTCCATGCAGTAGTAAAAATCCAACAATACCACGGAAAAATTTAAGAATTGAGAGAGAAAGTTTGCGACAGGGCGATGGATTGACACCAGTTCTGTTAAATATAGTACTGAATAAAGTCATCAGCGAAACTGATATAGATGACATTGAATAATGATAAAGAAAAACAGATCAAGAACAGATCGTGATATTTGCAGATGATCTAAACATATTAACACGATCGAAAAAAGTATTAAGAAAGAGATATGATGAAATAATGGTGAAAGTTAATACAGCTGGCCCAGAAATAAATATAAACAAAACAAAGGTGATCGAAGTTGTCAAACAATTTTCATATCTGGGAAGCAAGCATATCATGAAAACATCACATGGAAGATCATTATGAAAGGTAACAAAACTACCTACTTCCCGCAGTCTGTCCTAAGATCTAAACTTATACAAAAGAATTACTGATATATGAAAGTTGAGATCTATAAAGTAATAATTCGACCTTTAAGGCTGCGGAACGTGGACACTCACAAAGAAAACAGAAGAGTACTTGGAAGAATTTTTGGTGTTTGGTGTGAATAATAATAGAATTTGGAGGATCAGGTATAACTTCAAACTCAAGCAATTTTACAACTGTGTGGAGTAGACTATGCGAGGGTTTAGCAACTCAGATGGGCGGGACACGTGGCGGGAATGCCGGAAAATCGAAACCCAAAGAAAATCATGAATAGGGGGAAATAAAAAAAGAGGTAAACTAAAGACACTATAGCGGGACAATGCAAGAAGAGATGCTGAAGAACTACTGCACATCAAAAACTGGCAAGGAGCTGCGGGAGATCAATGCAGTTGAAGGAGATCAAGGCTCACTGACTGTAACACTACAAAAATAAAAGATCAATAATTAGGTATATATAAAAACACAATAATAATAAACAAATCATTAGTCTATATTTACAGATATGTATATACATTTAAAAAATTATAATTTAAAAACAGACACAAAAATACTTACACTGACCGCAAAGACTTTACAAAAAAAGACGGGAAAAACACTATCCTATGTAAACTAATCTTTATAAAGTTCTAGCTTTAAAAATATGGAAACTTAAAAAATAATATTATACATTCCCGTTTCAGATGTCTATGTTATTTCACATTATACACATCCTGTTTTGTTCCCCCCGCCAAAACCACAAATTAAAGAGCTTTTCGAAAGCTCTTTTAATTCAATGTGCCCCTACAGGTGGTAGCACCACAGAGACATGTAATTTTGTCCTCTTCTATTGGGAACTTGTAGTCGTAAGTAATCTCTTCATTCACTCCTATTGGTTGTTTGGAATAAATAACTATTTTCTTTTGCGACTCTATTGTGATGACTTTAGCATAGCAATTAGGCTAAAATATTGAAATTAAAATTAGATCAAAAGTAATATTTCATACTAAAATATAACAAACTTATAGCGATATTATAATTCAAGAGCTCAGTGGATGAACGTGTTAAGTGACATTTCTGAAAAAATGTGCGATACAAATCATTCCTAGTCAGGCAAGCTACAGCTACGTCAATAAAACATTAATTCTTTGAATGCGATTGACTGAACGAACAAAAAAGTGCATTTGAATAAATGTACAGCTTATTTTCGCAAATTCTCTAAATTGTTACTTAACATGTCCATCCACCAAGCTCTTCAATTCAGAAAGCAGACATATTAGATATACAAATTATCATTATTATTAATAAAAAGAAAACAACATTGATAATCCAAGCAATATAACCAGAATATTCCAAAATTTTCCACCTAGAGGAAATTTTGTGTGTACTATTATTATTCATTAAAAAGTAAGGCGGCTTTATAAATTAAATACAACATTTTTATTTATTCATATAAATTTATTTAGTCTCCTTCAAAGTAATACCCTGTCAATGCAACACAATTATCCAATATTTCTTCCAGTCTTCAAAACAGTTTTTATACACCATTTCTGGTATTTTATTCAAAGCTGTCAACTCTATTGAATCGCTTCTTTGGATATTATTTGCCATCCACGAATTGTTTTAGGATCAAGAAATAGGAAAAAGTCACACAGTGTCATATCTGATGAATATGGTGCTTGTGGAATGGCATTTGACTTTTAGCTAAAAATTGATGAATAATGATTGCGGTGTGATGATGCGTTATCCTGATGCAAAAATCATGAATTCTTTTGCAACAAATCTCTACAGAAATATCACCAAGGTCTCTAATACTTAATAGGCGATTCCTCAGTACAAGATTCATGATATTGTTATTGCCAACTGCTTTTAAACTGTTTTTTCACCATCACCAAATCCTTTTACCATTTGCAATTTTATTGGTCTTTCAAGGTCAGCGGTTTTTCAAATTCTTGAATAAAACACAGAAGGCGTTATGAATTTGCCTAGGTCTAGCCTTATTTCAGAAGTGTAAAGTATGACATTTATAAAAATGAAGTCAAACACAATACAACAACGCGTTAAAATTGTTAAATTATTTCATGAAAATGGGCGTTCAGTGAAAAATGTTTTTAGAACATCACATGATATTTACGGTTGGCATAATGGTCCATCTGAAAGTGCTATTAATCAAATTGTTCAAAAATTTCAAGAAACCGGTTCAGCTTAAGATAAAAGAAGATCAATATATAGTCGTAGCTCTCGTTCAAAAGAACATATGGAATTGGTACCAGAAAGTGTTGCTGAAGACCCAGAAATTTCCATTAGTCGACGTTCACAACAATTTGGACTCAGTGAATCCACAATATGGCGTATTTTACGAAAGGATTTCTTTCTGAAGGCATATAAGGTTCAAATAACGCAGGAACTAAAGCCACTGGATCATTCAAAACATCGTGCATTTGTCAATTGGATCAAAGAACAAACAGATGATTTTTTCAGATGACGCACATTTTGAAATTGGTGGCTATGTTAATAAACAAAAATGCTGCATTTGGGGTGATGAAAATCCATGATTTATTCATGAGAAACATTTACATCCTAAACGAGTCACTGTTTGGTGTGCATTGTGGTGAGGAGGTGTAATTGGGCCGTGTTTCTTTCAGAATGCTGCTAGTGAAGCTGTAATTGTGAAATGGTGTTCGATATTGTGAGATGATAACTGGATTTTTGTGGGCTGAATTGAATAATATTGATTTGGAGGATATGTGGTTCCAACAGGATCGCGCTACACCTCACTCTGGTAAAGAAAAAATTGATTTATTGAGAGAAAACATTCCTGAACGAGGTATTGCAAGAAACGGTAATGGTAATTGGCCATCAAGATGATGTGTTTTGACACCGTTGAACTATTTTGTCTGGAGTTACATGAAAAGCCAGGTCGATAAGAACGATCCACAATTGATTCCTGAATTAAAGGATGAAATTATTCGAGTAATTGGTTAGATGGAGCCACGGTCATATGCAAATGACCGTGGCTAATAAAATTAATTTAAACCATGTAACGCTGAAATTAAATCATTTAAGCCCAACTTCCTGAAAAATGGTACACTAATTAAAAAGACTAAACTCTTCAAAAAGGCCAGTTAACAGAGTCCCTACAGCAACATAAGAGCACCATTTTGATTTATTCACCTAATATATCGCAAGACACAAACATTCTTCAAGAAGAAAAGACAAATGTTTATTATGAAAAATTATTATCTCTATTTATTTCTCAGCATGATGCCATATATTTACTGATTTATTCATAACAATGACCCCACTTACATTGCAACTATGATTGATGAATCGAGCCAAATTACCGCACTTTGTGGCATCAATAATGCTTTCCAAGTCAATTCGGAACAAATATGAACTACCGATGCCTGTAGCTTCATATTTCTGCTCTCTTAAATCAGCCACACTATGCCGAATCATTTGGCCTACATATTCGATCACCTGAAACAATTTTATATATCGAAATCAGATCCCAAAAAACACCTACAAAAAGCTATAACTGTTACCATTTCATCAGCAGCGATTGGCTCCATTGCAAATAGACCCCAATCGTGAATAGCAGACTTGGCGAACTTCAGTTGCTTCTTTCGGAACTTCAACTGGTTGAATTTTAGCAAATCTGAGTCTGTTGCTGATCCAAAAGCGGTTAATAATCGTCTTTGATTTGACCTGGCTTCTCTAGATAATCCTAATAAATAAATTAAAATACGTTAACAATATATGTTATTAACAAATTATAAGAAAATCGATGGCAATATTAACCCTTTCAGTCCCAGTGGGAGATATAAGTCCCAGAAGGTGTTTAATGCAACCAAGAGGGAAATAAGCGCGTTGGATTTACCCAGGCCAATGTTCCACTGGTATATGCATCATTTCTAATATCTGTTTACTATATGTACGTATAATCTGTTTACTATACGTAGACCAGGTGCTAGACGTTTATATTCGTGTTTTTGGCCTTTATTAGACTAATTTCTATAATATAGAAAATGTTTTTGTGTAAATATTGTTTATACAAAACATTTTTTCTAAAATTTGTTGTCGGACATATATGTCCCAGTGGGATTCTACTACAACTAAAATGTGATTTTTTATTTCAGAAATAAACCATTGTCTGAGCAGGAACTCTTGGAGTTGGCAGACAATATTTCCGATATGGAAGATGAACCGTTCATTGATAGTTGTTCAGAATATGTCCTTTCATCCTCAGTAGGTTCAAGTGATGGATTTTCGGAACCATCTACAAGCAAATTGGAACTAAATGAAAATTTATCGTCCACGGAATGTTCATCTTCTGAACAAAGTGAGAATGACAAAACGGCCGATCCGCCTACAATAATTTTGAACCAATGGAAATCTGTCGATAACAATTTTTTACCAAGATTACATATTCCAACCCAAAAACACCGTACAATTCTCATAAAACTCGACAGGTCATCTGCTGAGTTGGACATGTTTTTCAAACTGTTCCCCAAAAGCCCTTTTCTATGGTTTTCTGGAAAAACCATCGGAAGATTGGAGATACTTCTTCTACTGGAGACCCATGCAAAAAGAAATTATCTATACTCAAAACTGATCAGTATGAAATAATGATTGTCATTAGATGTTTTCTCATAATGTCCTATAATAAAGTGCCTGCTCAGCGACACTACTGGTCTACTAATACTTCACTTGTCAACACAATGATCAAACAAACAATTTCTAGGAATAGATTTTAGTTACTTTCTTCCAAACTTCATTTCAATTTCCTCCAAAAGCCAGATGGCGCTCATAAAATATATTATATAGAAGAAGTGCTTTCGTGCCTGAAGCAAACTTTATCACAAGCAAGACGTGAGAGTACATTTCAGAGAATCGATGATGCTATGTCTAAGTTCAAAGGAAGAAGTTGCCTGAAACAGTATCTTCCTCTAAAACCTATTAAAAGAGGCGTAAAATGATGGGGATTCAGAACTGGCTACACATAAGACTTGAATATATATTAAGGAAAAGATAAAAATAGAAACCAAAATTCAAGTCTAGGAGAAGATGTCGTCATGAAGTTAGCAGAAACTATTCGAGATACTGACGTTAGCCTATGCTTTGACAGATTTTTTCAGAAAAAAACATGCTTAAATTCAATATGGACACAAAGCTTTAAAGAGGTGAAGCTCAGTTTTTATGCAATCAGTATGGTACATGTGAAGTCTCGTGGAAGGATACCAAAGATGTAACAATTCTTTTAAATAGTCATGGCGATGAAATGACTAGCAAACAGAAAAGCGAAAGATGGAAGCTGATCAGATATTTCTTGCCCAAAAATGATAGTTCTATAACAAATATATGGGGGGAATTCATCTCTCAGATCAACTCGTTAGCCTCTACAACATGGATAAAAAGACCGACAAATGGTGGAAAAGAGCTAAACTGAGTAGTGGAAAAGGGTTTACTGAGCTAAGAGCGAGAACAAAATAAGAAGAGTTTCTTGGATTATGTGGTTCTGCTAGCTGAATCTCTAATAAGTGATGGCCGACAACATGCAAAAGTGGTACGCAGAAGATAATATCGTAGGCCATCATCAGGTTCCAGACTATTCAATATAGGGGATCAGTTACCCATTGAAGAGCCAACAAGAAGAAATTGTCATCGCTGTACTAAGAACAAACAAGAAAGAAGAAGAAAAACAATTAGTGTGGCTTGCAATCTATCACTATGTAAACACTGTTTGACTGCTTATCACACCTAATATACGAAAAATAAAAAAGTTTTTTAATAAATTCTGTCAAAAAAGTACCGCGAATTGATCAATAGAAAAGCCTGCTTAAAGGGATTGTCAAAATTTTTTTTATCGCTAAGTTGGCAAGGTAATGCACAAGTAATTTTGCATTGCAAATGGAATTTCGTCTACCGAGTAGCTGAAAATATTACAGAAGGCTTACGGTGAATCGACTTTATCAAAAACACAAAACAATGAGTGGTACAGTGCATTCAAAAACGGTCGAGATATGTTGGAAGATTTGCCTCGCTCTGGCCGGCCATCAACGTCTTCAACTGAAGTTAACACCGCTGAAGTGAAAGAAATAGTGACTGAAAATCGTCATTTAAGTTTGAGAGAAATAGCCGCTGATCTTTCTGTGTCTCACGAATCAATCGTACCATTTTAAGCGATTGTTTGGGTATCAAACGCGTTGCCGCTCGACTAGTGCTGAAAGACCTGAATTTTCTTCATACATTCCACATTCATAAAACACATGGTAACTGGTGATGAGACATGGGTATATGAGTTTGATATGCAAACCAGTCAACAAGCTTCGGAATGGCGCCTTCCAACTGAGCCGAAACCGAAAAAACCACGTCAAAGTCAATCAAAAGTTAAGGTGATGTTGACTGTTTTCTTTGATTATCGCGGTTTTGTGCACTCAGAATTCTTGCCAGAAGGTCAGACGGTAAATAAAGAATATTATCTAAACGTTATGTGGCATTTGGGAGAGCAAATTCGTCGAAAAAGGCCCGATTTGTGAAAAGAAATCTCTTGTGATCATTCAAATCATTGTGAAGGAATTTCTGGCCAAAAACTCAACAAACACCACCGAACAACCACCGTATTCACCTGATATGGCTCCAGCCCACTTATTTCTCTTTCCGAAATTAAAATGACCACTTCGAGGCACCAGTTTTCAGTCGAGAATACATAAAAGAGAATTCGCGGCGAGAACTGAAGGCGATTCCGGAAAATGCGTTTAAAAAATGTTTTAACAATTGGATTATTCGTTGGCATAAGTGTATTATTTCGGAAGGTGCCTACTTTGAAAGCGATACAATAAATTTGGATAAATAATAAACACTTTTTGTTTTATTGACCAATCCCGGTACTTTTTGGACAGAATGTATTTCCTTTTTTTTTATGTTCCCACAACTATTCCTCAACAACCACTCAACATATCCCCCTTTTGAGAAAAAAAGCTTGAAATGATATTTTATATGAAAATTATTTTATTGAAATATGTTTTTTGTGATCAATGTGAAGGGTATATAACAAAATCAAGTCAAATGAATAAAAAAAACAAATTGGGACTGAAAGAGTTAATATAAGAAAAAATAAAACATTGTCTTTTGTCTGGTTGTCTTTTAACGCTTGTAAACAAAAATGTGTGTTGGATTAGTAATGTTTATGTACATATTATTAATTCCTGTAGTATTTAGAATGTTTGTTCATATTCGCTTAGATTTGCCTTCAGTTGTTCTAGTCAAGTTGATTCCAATTGAAAATGATGGTCCACAACTTGCATTTACGCCACATTATAGTTTTTTAGTTCAAAAAGGGCAAGAACGCTGTCCAAACAAAGAAAAAAAGATTTGTGCCGTTGACGAAAGAGTTCTGTTAGGGAGACCATGGTGTAAAAGTAGTTGATGGATGGGTGGTTTTCAGAGGCGGAGATTTTGGCCTGGAAGACCGGTATCGCACTGGCCGTCCTTCAAAAACTAATGTCGATGAAATATAGGCCATAATAACCGAAGAACCACGCACCACGGTCCATGAGATAGGAGATAAGTTGAATATGGCATGGACCATTTTTGACCATCAGGAAAAAACTGGGTATGTCTGTCGATACGGTCCCCTACGAACTTAGTGATCGAAATCTGCTGGAACCAATCTCTTCGTTCGATCTTTTGTTGAAAAAAATGCTCTATTTCTGAAACGGATGGTAAATGGTGAAAACAGGAAACAACGAAAAAAATCATGGCGGTTGCCATGGTCAGAGGCTTTCAGTAGTGCGAAAGACGGTCTACATCCGAAGAAAATTATGCTTTGCATTTGGTGGGATTGGAAGGGACCATAGACTCTGAGCTTCTTCTATGCAACCAAATCATCAACACCGACATCTACTGTTCACAATGATATCGGCTAAAGGCAGCAAGTAAAAAAATATCGGGCAGTAAACAGGAAAGGCGTCGTGTTTCGTCATGACAACGCACGACCACACGTTTTTGAATAATTCGGATGTTTTGCCCCATCCACCTTACTCACCGGGCATCGCACCCTCGGACTACCATCTTTCTGCCCCCCCCCAATTTTTTTTTAAATCGAAAATATTTTAAAACAAAGGCAAAGGTGGAAACAACCTGTTGACATTTAACAATAAATATGCTAATTTTTGGCCAAATGACATTATGGACCTACCACTAGGATGGCAAAAAGTTATAAATCATTATGGTAATTACATAATAAATTAAATAAGTAGTTAGATGGATTATTTGCGTTTCTTTCTTTTAAAAAACCCATACGAACTTTTCAGATAATCCAATCTAATTATATTAATTATCTGTGTGAAAAATATTTCATATGGAAAAAATAATTTTGTTTCATTAACTATCTGATACACAGTCATTTTCCTTCATTTAAATCGAAAAAATTACCATACAATATCAATAAGAATGTGTTGGTCCCAAAGTTTTTGATGAATACATACCTTGTTTAGCAGTTGCGGCTGCTGTCATAGTAACTGCGTGAGCTTTGGCATGATGATATTTGTATCTGGACTTCTCATGAGCAGTCATCTTATAATAGCCTTCAGTTCTTGCACAGCCTGTAAGGTGGGTACGTTCTTCACGTTTTCGTTTCTTAGGGGGACTTGAATATAGATCCGTCATACAATGATCTACCCAATGCGTATCATTCAACCAATATCCCATAGTATCATCGGCCAACAGTTCCTCGTACGACCTTTTAATATATTCAGTGTCTTCTTTATCAATACCTAAATTGCGCAAACAAAAAATAAACTTTAGAGAATTGTGCATAACAGAAACATTAACTTACCTTTTGTAAGAAATTCAAACAAAACACCAAATTCAGACATTTCATCACGAACTTTATGTAATACATTTTCATATGATGGATAATAATCAGAATGCTTCTTTTTAAATGTTTGTGTTTGTTCATAACACGTATTTTGAAGTTCTTGTAGTCGTTTCTTTCTAGGTCTAGGTTGTTTAGGTGGTTTTTCCTAAATAAATAAAATGCAGAATAATGTATAGACATAAAAAAACCAATATATTTTTCAATAATTTCAAATAACATCAGCAATTTCAACAGAATTAAAGACAATTGTAAATAATTTCAAGCAATTTAATTTTTTTTTAACTATGAGACTTCTCACAGTTTTTAAGTCAAAACTTTTTTGTTCATTGGTAGGACTGTTCCTGACCTTCCTATTATGTTGAGCAGTTCTTAAATAAACGTTCGGTCAAAAAAATAATGAGAAAGAAAATGGTATATACGAGAATTGAGTGAGAAGTCGGATATTTTTGCCATAACTCTGTGCCTTCAAATTTCATGGCTCATATGTGGAGAGATTATTGAGATGATAAACATCTCGGACGAATGCGTACGGAACATACACGAACATTTGTACATGAGAAAACTATCAGCGCAAATTTGGTCACTAAGAACCAAACTCGAATTCAGTGACCACTTCTCAACGGTGTCCCAACAAATATAAGCGCAATCCGAAGGAGTTGCGTCGATTTGCGACTGTGGATAAAACTGGGAACATAAATGAACTACATAACATAAACGAACAGTCGAAATAATTAATTTTACCTGGCGAACGTGTCCCGAAGAAGACAAAGACGCTTCCATCGGTCGGAAATATGGCCACTATTTTCTGAGATTCGCAAGACATTATTTTGATCGACTATTTGGAAAACAGAAAGACCATCATAGAAGAGTATGATGGCGCATTATTGGTTAAATAGAATGACGGGATGATAAAAAAAACCATGAATTATCACTGAACTGTTTCAGTTTAATTCAAAAACTATATTTTACTTAAAAAGTATCTAGCTTTTCATCCTCATAAATCAAAATTGGCCGAATAACTTTGAAAAAAAAATTGGACCGAAATAAGTTCCAAGTCTTGTTCCAAAAGAGTTATAGTATTTTTACAAAAACAATAACATGTCGTCCAAAACGCTGTAAGTTAAAATAAATGTTATATATTATATATATTATAAATTAAATAATAAAATAATCAAATGGAATGTATTCGATAAACTTCAAATTTAGAGCTGGATTCGGTTGGCTGGATTCGAGTTTCAAATTTTTCTTGTTGATATTTATTGACACATTTGGATGTTATCCCATTTGTATCTGAACGTTTACTTTCATTTTTATCTTACTATCGAAAACAGTTATTTTAAGAATTACCACAGTATTATAATTGTCAGATTCGCGCCTGTAAAATAATGCCAAATCATTTAAATAGTCATTGTCAAGAGTTTGTAACACCTCTAATACACTATTTTGAACAAGAACGAGACAATAATGGTCCATTGTTACCCTTTGCGGCTGTTAGAGAGGTAGGTTATGTTAATTGCTAATAATTGAATCATTTTTAGCGTGTTGCAGCAGCCTTGAGGTTGAGTATATCCACTGTTAGTATTATTTCACAAAAAGTGAAAAACAATGAAATTTTAGAATCGCCTAGAAAGCGTAGTTTTACTAAAACGGTTACCAATACTGTAGCTTTGGATACAAGTTCTATTCGTAACAGCATTTATATCATGTATGAACACAGTAAATATTTGTAACCTAAGAATTGCAGAAATGACTGTTCTTAAACCCATATGTAGTTTATAAGTAGACACTCACAGTTTAATTTTCATTTTCAGGACAGCATGTAACTTTGAATTCCTTACATGAGCAATTAAAAGAGAAACAACCGTTTGACGAATGCCGTATGTCATTGTTCAACGTATTGAAAGAAGTAGGTTTAAAATGGAAAAAAGATGATCCAAGACGAGAGCTTATGGAACTTTCCAATATTGCTCTAAAATGTATAGATTTTTGAGAGCTTATATGAAGGAAAGAAAAAAAGCCTTGTACAAATTTGTCTTCTTAGATGAGACCTGGATTTTTCAAAATGGTACTGTAAGTCATTCACGGCAAGATAATAAGAGGAGTGTAAAAATCAAAGTTGATGGTAAAAGCTGAGTTCCATAAATATGCAAAAAATATGAAAAGTTTTGATTGAAAATTTTTATTTTATTTACATTTTCATGCTGGCAGTGAAGATGTATTAAACTTAAAAAACTTAAGTGAACCATCTTTAATTTTTATGGATAATGCTCTGTATCATAACATGTTATTAAACAAGATACCAAACAGCTCATGGACTAAAGCTGCCATTCAAGTTTGGTTAACTAATAATAATATAGCATTTTTAATTGAAATGCTTAAAACTGAGCTATTAAGAATTGTAGCAGAGCACATATCACAACCAAATTTATTATTTTGATATATTTCCTAAGTGGATACTTTTCAGAAATAAATCAGCACGGAAATATTTAGTAGACAACTTAGCAGAACAATATGGGCACAAAGTTTTACGTATTCCCCCATACCACTGGATTTTCAATCCAGTTGAGCTTAGATGGGAATTGTAAAAAATTACTATAATAAACACATGGGTAGAAATGGTAATACACAGCAAGACTGTATAAACATGTGGGGTAAGGCACTTCACACTTACTCCTGAGATATGGAAAAATACGATCAAGCATATAGAAAATTAAATAATGAAATGGTATAACAGAGATCATATACTTGATCGAAAATAAGTTCTTCCGTTAATTACAATTACTGCTGATAATACAAGCGATTTCAGCTAGTACATTTCAGACTGATTAATGAAAATAAATACATGCAGATATTTAATTGTTTTTTCTGTTTAGTACTTGTATGTTAATACGTGTATATATATATATATATATATATATATATATATATATATATATATATATATATATATATATATATATATATATATATATAAAATATTAATAAATGTCACTGGTAATTATATAATCTTTTTATTTTAATAACCATTCAAATATTAAAAAATGTCGATAATTTTTGAAGTAAGCATTTTACATGTGCTGAATCTATCTAGAGGTACTAAATCGACGACACTTTCAAGATTCTCAACATTTATTATAATTTTGATAATTACTTTGTAATTTGCATTTAATGTAGAGTTGATTTTTTTTTAATTGTTACTAAAGCTTAAATTGTAAAAATGATTTGCTATAGTAAGGTTATGATGTTTAATCGCAATCTGGCAACAGTGCAGTCAAAACGTTGATCACGTGCTTAATGACATGCAACTGTTTTTATTTTGTACGAGCTATGCATACCTTTTTAGTCTTAGGCGGAGGTACTACTGGAACAGGAGCCTCTTTATTAGTATAACCATGGTCATGAGCTAAAGTTTCAACACTTGGATATTCAGTAGGATATGAAGCTTCTTTAGACACATCCTCCTTTTCTTCTGGCATTGCAAGACAATATGAGTGTTCAATAGCCACCTAAAATATACAATGGTTAAATATTCACCTTAAGCATAATATCGCTTAAAAACAACCTGACTAGACGGACTACTTTCACCTGAAGTTTCTGAAAGTCGTCTTTTGAAATCTGTTGTACCATTAACGTCTTCTGGTATCGTTTTTTCACTAGTCTACAATTTATTATGTAAATATTTTAACAAATATATGAAAAGTTTAAAAAAACATTTACCTTGTTTTTAGATATCTTTCCTTTAATTTTTGTTTCACCTTCTGAATCTATTTGTTCTGACGGTGGTTCTGGATTTCGAACTTGCTGAAGAAGAGCATCTCTTTCAGCTTCTAGTTCTTCTAATGTCTTTTCTTCAATAGCACTCTTAGTTTCTGAGAAAAATAATAAAAAAAGTTTCCTTAAAGCTGACATATATACGCCCACTTTTATTATCTTTAATAAAGGGTAAACAATAAGTAAATTACATTGAGATATTGAATATATCTCTCAAAAGATCTAGATATTGTATTGTATACGATCGTTCAGCAAGTCAGATGAGAGGCATACTTGGCGAGAATGCCAGAAAGTTGAACACCAAGGAGGATCATGGTGGGACGAACACGGGGTAGCAGAGAGGGGTAGACCAAAGACATGGTGGCAGGACAATGTAAGAGGAGATGCCGAAAGAACTATTGCACATCAAAGAGCAACAATGAGCTGCTGGAGATTGATTCGGAGGGAGGCGAAGGTTGGAGATCAAGGCTTACAAATTGACTGCACTGCCACAGGAAGGAGAAGAAAATGAATAGAATAAAAATGGAACGCTAATAATATAAATGTAATATTAAATTTTGAGTATGTTGAGAGAATTTTCCCTAAATCTGCATCATGTTGTAAATTACCTTCATCGTCATCTTCAATTCTATCAGAAAGTTCTTCAAACTTCGTTAATGGTTCTTCCTCAAGTTTAGTTTCATTCTTAGGTTTCGCAACTTCCTTTAATTGCATTTCTTCCTTACGAGCTTTGCTCTTGAATCTTTCTTGGTCTTTTTCATTAAGTCCTATTTCTTTTTTGTCTTGCTTCCTTGGCCGTTCTTCTGCGTCACGTTTCTCGCCCGACTGAGCAACTTCACGTTCCTGCCGCTCTTTTTCAATTTGTTCCATCCATTCGTCGTTTTTCCGCCTCCTTTCCATTAATATTCGTTCAGTATCGCTAACATCACTATCACTATCAAATATGCTGTAGTAATTGCTTTTTGGTTTTGTATTAGGAGGTAACTCTTTCGTTGGTTCTTCAGTTGATGGAAACTCATCTTGTGTGTCAGTATCAACCTATAAAACAATAGTTTAGCTCTAAAATTATATCGCCTGCACTATAGCATGTTTGTAAAGAAGCAAACCAAATCTACCTACTTATTAACTAAAGAGCAACTATACCAAAACAGAACAATCATATTTATATTTAACTAATGAAAATATATTTGAAAAATTATAAAAGATCTTGTATACATAACACTGGTCTTTAAATGTTATACAATCATAACTTACTTGCATAGGTATAGGTGTTTTATTTCTTTCAACAATACCATCATCCAATGGCTCAAAGGTGGGTATCTCATCATCTTTTTTAGGTGGAGAATCACTTCTATTAATTTGCTTAACTTCCGTTTCAGATTCATCAGAGCTACTTTCCTCGGTTGAACTGCTCTCATCGTCCGAACTGAAGCCAGAACTTGAACTAGAACTACTCGACGACATCTTACGAGATCTACCAGACTGTTCGCCCTTTCTAAAGTCTGAATCTTCATCGTCATCTCGAATGATATCCTCTTGATCAGATAGATCTTTTGATTCTTCATCTTCTACAGGTACAGGAGATGGTATTTTCTTTCTTCGAAAACTGGGCATTTTTGGTAGGGAAGCTCGTAACCCAAGTCCTTTAAAAATTATTAAGTATTTATAAATATATATTAATTTTCATAAAAATAATATTACCCATGTTATCGTAGCCACCATATACATCAGTATTCTGTTCCAAAAGGACATTCACATTATCTTTTGTTAAAGCTGGTTTTTCTACAACTTCATCCTTTGTCAGGGTCAGTTTTGAATTTTCATCTTCCCACCTAACAATTTGAAAATAATTAACATCTTCTTTGCCCTATGAAACTCAATGAACATACCATGATTCAAATTTTTTGAATGCAGTCATCTCAACCATCTTTTTATTGAAATCTTTCTTCAATATGTTTTTAAGTTCCTGTGTGACCTGGTCAACAACTCCACTGATAGTAGGAGCATGTGGATTATTTTTTTGGCCTAGGTTGCTTGCATAATTATTAGTAGGAACGGCTCCAGGAACTGGCTGATACGGGAATCCATAGGGAGCAGCAGAGGCTATTGCAGGATGGAAAGGTGGATAATATGGAGTTGTATAAGGGTAAGAAGGTGGATGAGCTGTTGGTCCATATGAAAATGAACGCCAGTCTGGAGTATACGCCAAATGAGGACCAGGAGGTGGAGCAGTATATGCATAAGGAGCAGCTTGACTAGGGTAACCTGGAAAACAGGGTGATTTACAAATATCTACAAATATCAAATTTGAACGCAGCCGTTCAACAGTTTGGAACCATTATAAATATATGTTTCGTGTTTTAATGCACATTAGAAGATAATAATAGAATAAAACGTATACAAGGTGTGTAATTAAAGTAACGAGACTAATTTTTTCATTTCAATTTTAATTTTCAATGCTACATTGTATCTTTCAAAGTGGTTGCCTTGTGAAGCCACACAGCGTTGAAGACGTTATCCACTCTTCACAGCAGTGAATAATAACAAAGGTACTGAAATCGCCTTCGGTTATAGCGTTTTCAACGTTCTTCAGTGTCCCAACACAGTGTCCTTTGAGGCGAATTTTCAAAATTGGGAAACGTAAAGTCACACGGACTCAAGTCTGGTAGATAAAGGGGCTGCGTAGCCAGAGTAATATTTTTATTTACTAAAATATCGTTAATTGAAATCGCCACCCAGGTGTTCATGATGTTTGGTCTTATACGAAAGACCCTTTATTGAAGTCTTTCAAGAACCTGTGGGTAGGAATGCTAGTTTCAGGCATAAAATTTCTATTTAATCCCCTGGCTAGCAAAAAAACAAATCAGCATGATTTTGATTTACTTATTCTGATTTTTTACCAGTGGTGAGGTTGGACTGTGCCAATTCTGGTTCTGGCGCTTCGTTTCCGGGTCGTATTCAAAATTTCCGAGACTTGTTACCAGTAATGAATATGTTCCATAACATGCGGACTATTTTCATTTCGCCCCAAAAAATCAAGCCATTTTCCCTCTTGTTGGTCTTTTGATCTTTCGAAGGGTTTTTCGGAACCATTTTCGCGCAGATTTTCTTCATTCCCCAATACATTGGTCAAAATCTGATGAACGGTTGTATGAAGCAAATTTTATTCTTCCCCGATTATTCTGACCATCAACCGACGATCAGAACGCACGATTCTGCGGACATTTTCATCACTTCTTGCGGTTGAAGCCCTTCCGCTGCTGCAAGGTCCATCTTCAACCGAATCTCGGTCTTTTGAGAAGGCCTTAAACCACCTGGAAATCTGGACCATTGATACAAAACACTGTTTTCACAGACCTGTTGAAGTTTTACAAAAGTTTCCGTCGCACAGTGCCCTAATCAGAAAGAAAACTTGAAAGCGCACCGTTTCTCAAAATTGTTGTCACTCATTTTCAGAACGCGTTGCAAGAATCCGGTTCACGAAAAAACTGACCACCAAGTGTCTCTAGGGGGTTCAACATCGTACTGAAAATACATCAGATGTTGATCTGGCTCCCCTCCAAAGAGAAAACAAACAGTGTTCCCAGATCGAACGCTACTTCACTAGCATTTATTTACACATCTTGAATGCGTGAAAGAAATGCCACGTTTATTGTATAATTTTCTGTACAACATACGGGCTTTGTTCGAAAACTAACGACCAAAAATACCGAATCAATGGAACATTACAGGTGTGGATTGACGGAGATGCTGTAAAAGCTTCCACAGTTGCTTCTGATATATTCGCTGTCAGATTAAAATAACATTGAAAACAAACCACGCTTAGAACATACTTCCACATTAAAAATCAATCAAAGAACGTGAATGATGTGGTAAAATAAAAACGATGCTCGAATAGCACCTCCAAAAAACAGCTGTAAGTGAACTTCTAATACGAAAAACCATTCTTGTTATTTCACCTCCACCTTCGAGTTATCTCATTTCCCATGGTTGAAAACTCATTTTATATTTTATAATGAAGAAAATATTCAGAAAAATGTGACCAAGACAAAAAAACTACATCTGCAATCCACTCTAAAGCATGAGAAACTGGTGCGGCCGTCAATCCCGCATTTTTGAAAAAGCTGTGAAAAAAAAGTATTGTATTTTTCATAATTTTATTGACATCATCTTATTTTTCATTAAAAAACATTTAAGAAAGAAGTACACTTTTCAAAAATAACATCAGTTGTACACATATGGTGTCCATCGCAGCTGAAATTCTGAACCTCCTGAAATTCTCATTTTTTGCAGATGTTTTTCATGGAGTTGGTGAGGGTTGTCGCAACTCCTGTCCCTGAAATTTTGCCTGTTTGCATAACCCGACATACACCATAACCAGTGAAAATGGGCCTCATCACTCATCCAAAGGTTATGAACCTGAACCACTTGGATGTTATAGAGGTGATGGTAAAGATCAAATCTTAAAATTCGCCGGACTGTTCTATCTAAAATTCCGAGCGCAACGCTTTGCCGACGTGCCGATCTCCAAGGGCTTCTTCCCACAGCTGCCCTCAATGATTAATATTCGCGGGAGTACGCACTCTTCTCGCACTACCACCTCTTCTGTGTGTAGTTTCTCCGGTGTTCTCAAAGTTTTCAACCCACAACTTAATCGAATTAATTGAGGGAACTACGCGATAACGATGAATACCGAAATGCGTACGAAAACGACTCTGAGCGGCTGTGTACGAACCGATTTGATAAATTGCCTTCACAGCTCTTTGTTGTTTCGACCAGTGTCCCATGGTAACTGAAATGCTTTGAGTGAGGGAACACAACGGTAACCTTGGCAGCTGGCCCCGCCCACTTTCCGCCCTGTATAATAAAGGCAACATCTGACTTTCGAAAATCACGAAAGATACATTTTTAAATAGCAATATATAATAAAATAATATATGATTTCTCTGTGAAAGATATAACATCTTAATTCTGAGGTTCCAAATTTTTGAGCGGTGGCGAATGTGAAAAAAATACACTACCTGATAAATTTCCCAGGATAGCTAGAATGATAAACAAACATTTTAATAATTCTACAAACTCTTTTTTATCCATATATAAAGAAAATAAGAAATCTCAATACTTGTAAAATCAAAATATCGCGAAGTTGAGGAATCTGAGAGTGGTGCAAATGCAACGTATTTTCTTGTCTCAAGATGGAGTGAGTTGCAGGGACCAAATGATATTCCAATACATCTAATTGTAAATAGTCAACCATCAGTACTAAATGGTTTACAAGGCAATCATTATCTTCAATGCATGATATGTCTTGAATATTCTATATCATTCCAAAAATATTTATTCTTGATAGGCACTGATCATCAAAACATTTTTAGAACTGTTTCACTTGTTTGTTCATCTCAGGCTAGATTTAACATAACCTTTTTATGAGTATTTGTTTGATTAACATCAGTTTTGTGTGTTTAAGTTTACGAGAATGCAAGAAAAAAAATGTGCATTATCATCATAGTTTGCATTATTATATCAAACGAGCTGCAAATGCCTAAGACTCTTTAATAAAAGTAAAGGGATATTGCTACGTTTAATATACACTAAGCATCACTATATTTAAGCATTCTTATATTCTTCAGCGATTCATAATGAAAATGTCAAGAAAACGATCCATTTCATGAAAAACGGTTCATTTATGAAAATTTAGTGCATAGAAGTTGCTATAAATAATTTCGAATGCAGAATTGTATTCAAACAAGACCAATTTATGTAGAGGGATTATAATGGTTCACGAGGAACGGTTGATTCAATTATATTAAATAAACCAACAAAACGTCCAGAATTGTTAAATCGTTTTTCATCTGGAGGAAAAAAATGTCACTGATAAGACGAGGATTAAAAGATACTTTGGTGAATTACGCTGATAAACACAGTATCTGTAACAGCAACTTTTGGGTTTATCGTGTGATACGCTGAAAACAAATCCGTTATTCATCACCGTTATTAAACTTATATTGTCCTAGACGTTGACAACAAATGGATTTCCCCACTATCATGTCTTATGGTATTATTAGGTCGATGGTCACTTTAGGTTGTGGTTACTTTCCTCACTGTTAGTTTAGTATAGTTTGTATTTGAAAAAGGCTCTGTGTGTCGAAACAATTGTCATACTTTTGTTATACAATTTTAAATATAGTGGACATTTTTGGATATTAATCTTTGTTTATTTATTAAAAAAAAAATTATTACAATTTTGACGATTTGAACCCAAACTGTCAAGTCGAAACGCCATAAAAAGTTTAAATTGATGCCTTGGATACGGTTGAGATAGCGCCACCGCTTGACACATTTCCCATCATCCTTTGCAGGATTGGAATACATTCTTATATATTATCTTACTTCTTTGCAAACAGGTAAAATTAACGTTTTAGCGAGAGAATGAGGCTTCTTGGATTTAACTAGCATATTAGCGATCACATAGCTTGCTTTTTGCGCTTTGTCTGATGTTTTGAAAGACAAACTTATGAGAGTTACCTGTTTTTTAGACTGGTCTTTCAAACGTTGAAAAAAGGCTTTGTCCTTTTGAGCCACTGATGGGTGTTTAATAGTTAAATGTCGTAAAAGATTACTGGGCACCATCGAATTATTACCCAATGTTTCTCCACAAACAAGATATTTTAGGATTGGGGATGATTCGTCTCCGCAATATATAATTAAAGCCATAACTTACATAGCTCTTATCATATTTTCGATTAACAAGCTTAGGTTTTTTCTTCGTTGACTGACTCTGCTTCTTCTTGGAAATCATTAATTTCACTTAACAAACTTGCAGTACGTTTAACGAATTTATCCATTATATTCACATATTATGGTCTATTTGCGAAAAGCTTACAAACTTTATTTCGAAATTAAAGTTGCAGACCAAGACAAGGCATATATGTTGTAAAGCTTGTCTAACATCATTAGCAGGTTGGCTGAAAGTTGGAAATCGTAAGATGCAGTTTGCAGTGCCAATGATTTAGGGAGAACCGAAAGACCATGTTACATATTGCTATTTTTGCCTCATTAATATAATACGCATTATACCAAACTCTAAACATACTATACAGTATCAAAATTTACAATTGGACAATTAGAGGTGATGTATATGCCACGGGTCAGATAGAGACCCCCAAATCTTAAGTGCCCATTCTGGGAAAATTCAGAAGAAACGAGTAAGAGCCCCAGGGGCTAGCCCAAAAACCTGGCTAAATAAGTCGAAGTAAGGTGATCGCAACAAGACATTCCTGTAATGGAAAAGCCATAGGAAGGTAAATGGAGCCCCAGTTTACTGGCTGATTATTGCTGGACATTAATAAGGGAATACCCACAAACAAAAGGCTATCTTAAAACATGAACAGCATTCTAAGGTGAGATTATGATAAACAATACCTCTTTGGGTATAATTTGTTACAATACAACAAAAGATTATAGCAAAACAATTCTGGGTGATAGAAAAAATCTGAGGTTATTTTCTCTTTTTTTGGTCATATTTCACATAAGATTATTTTTGTTTAGCGGCATTATTCAATTTAGTCAATCCACCATGAAAAGAAACACGATACACGAATTTGGTTCTAGATCAGTTGGAAGGCGACCTCCACTTCAAGGAAAAATAATCTTTTCCGACCCACGCAGCATACTTCTGACTTAGTAAATTTGTAAACAAACATAATTGGAGGATTTGGGGCGAATAAAATCCTCAATTGATTCAGGAGTCATTCTCAGAAAGTCACTGTTTTTGGGCTGAAGGGGTGATAGGACTTTATTTTTTTCTTAAGACGATGATGGAAATCATGTTACTGCTAATGGTGAACCCTTTGGATTATGTTAACAAAATATATTTGGTCTGAACTGGATATAAAAAGTTTTTCTTTCAATACGTTAGTGCGACACATCTTGCCAGACAATCGATATATTGCAAGAAGTTTTCTGAACGCGTTATTCACGAAATGATAATGTCAACTGGCCACTAAAATCATGCGATCTCACGCCCCCGGATTATTTTCTTTTGGGATTATGTTAAATATCAGGTTTTCAGATATACAATGAATAATTCTTAACTTTAAACAAAACATTTAGGCCACCATTGAAAATATACCACGCGATTTATGGGTAAGAGTAATCGAAAATTAGGTCTACAGAATGCAGTCCACCAGCAAATCTGAGGGGAATATTTAAGTGATATTATTTTCAGAATATAATGCCACTATCTGTTCAAGATAAAATAAAAATTACCGGATTATCTACTTGTAATTATCATTGTGTCTCATTCTAAAATTCTGACACTCTTGGACTGACATACTATCACTGGACAACCCTTTGTCATTGAATAAATTTTTTTTTGGTATATTAAATAAATCATAGTTTGTTACACTCCATGACTATATTTATGAACCCAATATTTTGTGATTGAATATTTTTAGATATGTAAGATTTGGGTATTCAAAAAATGCATCTAGTATTTCGTTAAAAAATGTACATTTCAACTTACCAGGATACGGAGGGTAGCTTGGATATACACCTGGCGGTATTCCTGGTATAGGAGGATAAGAAAAACTATTAGATGGTAAAGGTGGCTGCAAAGGTGGTTGAGGTGGCACATCAGGTTTAACCTAATGTTATACAAAAAAAAAATCAAATCCAACCCAATAATTAAATTTCTTCAATTACCTCCTCGATTTTGGCATCATCTGTGCTGCTTAAACTAGACATACTCATTCTATCATCGTCTTTATCAAATTTAAACTCATTTTTCAAATCTTTTTTGTCTATTGGGCTATAGTTTTTCTCGCCTGTCAATAATAATTCGTCCTCACTTGAAGAAATATCACTGCCCAATTGGCTAAATTCTTCTTGAACTTTTTTAAGCAAGCCAGACGTTTCTAAGGCATCTTTTTGCCTTGCTACAACAGCCTACAAATAAATTTAAGAAATACAATATATACAAAATTTAAATATTGTATAAGTATACCTGTTCAAGTGCAAATTTATGACATTCTAAATACATTTCTTTAGATAAAAATGGAGATGGTGGTACTGACAATGGTAATTCTTCTTCATCTCTAGGAGCAACATCTACTGCCGGTGCCATAGGATTTATAGGCATATCACTTAGTGAAACACTAGAACGATCTACGAAATTATGTATCGTTGTTAAAATGATTTGAAATTTGCAAGTGAGTTAACTTTAAAGTTAAAGAAAATTCAATTTAAAAATTAAATCTGCCAACCAAAAGTTCGTTTTCGTTTTACATGATCTATCTAGAACTAAAGTAAAACTACTTACCATCATCACTATCAATAGATGTTGGTATAGGTAACGGTTTAGATAAATTTGGTGCATCCTTAAAATTTTTAGCAGTATTTTCTTCATCGGACTCGCCCCCCAGCCCCAAAAATGGCGCCATACCACCAGTCCCCTTCTCGAGCAATAAAGCGATTCGGGTGTCTAAATCCAAAGGTGTATCATCATCTTTTTCCTTCCCGCTCTTATCATCTTTTTCTCGATCCCTATCTTGCCTATTTTTTTGCTTGTTCTTTTTTTCTCGATCTTTGTCCCTTTCACGACTTCTCGCTCTATCTAGATCCCTTTAAAAATGAACAGAACTTATCTCATAACGATTATTAACTTGCTTATCAAACTCACCGATCTCTCTCTTTTTCTCTGCTGTCAGAAACAGGCCATTTAGTGGATGATGGTGTGGATTGAGTTCTATCCCACTGTTCGGGCGCTGGCCATTGTGGTTGTGGTATAGGCCAAGGTGGAGCTAAATGAGCATGATAGGCTGGTGCAAAAGGATACGTTGGTGCAGAACCGAGTGAATGGAAATCATACCTATGACAAATTTGAAATGACTTTTTCTGCTAACAGGTACTATGTCACTTACGATATAGGTGTAGTTCCCGATGAACTATAGTTGGTTGAAAATTCGCTTGGAGTGGTCCCATAGCCCATATCAGTACTACTGGGAGTTGGAAAATCCCTAAATAGATAAGCTAAATTGAGAAAAGTATCCAGATTTTGGGAAATATTTTCAACTAATATGAAATACATATAAAACAACTATATAATATATACTATACAATTTTCAATATATGCATCGTAAAGTTTAACATTGTTGACTCTATACATACTCAGAACTTTTTGTCATACGGACGCTATTTCTGTTGTTTAGTGACTTAAAAATTTCATCTGTCAAAAAAAAATTTTTTCGTGCCATGATTTACTACGACTTTCAACGTGAATTATTCCAACAACAGTGCATCGATCAACTCACTTCGACTTTTGGCAATGAAGCACCATCTAAAACCACTGTATATCACTGGTTTAGTCACGGACGAATTTAAAGAAGGTGGTCCAAAATCGGTTTTAGTGTCAGAAAACATCGATATTGTGCGCGAATTGATAAAGCAAGATCGTCATGTGACATACTGTGAGATTGAGGCATCTCTGGGCATTAGTATGACAAGCATACACAAGATGTTATGTGAACATTTAGCCGTGAAAAACATTTGTGCGAAAAAAGGCTCGTGTGGATTGGTACAAAGAAATGCACAAAAAATAAAATCGTGGTTCCCCAAAAGCCGTGTATAACATCTACGCAGGTGACGAATCTTGGATCTACGTATATGAGCCCGAAAGTAAGCAGCAGTCGATTGTATGGGTCTTTCAAAATGAGCCAAACCGAACAAAAGTTGTTCGCGTAAAAAGTACTATGAAGCAAATGGTTGCCTCAAATGTTTTTTTTGGGATAAATGGACATGTGGCTACAGTGCCAATAGAGAACCGTAAAACGGTCAATTCTGAATGGTATACAACCATTTGTTTGCCAGGAATCTGAAGAAATAAGAAAAAATAACCAGCGACGCATTCTTCACCATTACATCCCGAACTCTCGCACATTAGACCGAACAGTTCAAAACATCGAATTGATGAGTCATCCGCCGTATAGTCCTGATTTGGCACCCACTGATTTCTTTTTGTTCCGGTCCCTGAAGAATAAATAAACTACGTGGTCAACGATTTTCGACACCAGAGGAAGCAGTTGATGCCTTCAAAATGCATGTTTTGGAGATACCTTGATCAGAATAGAAAAGGTGCTACGAAAATTGGTTCAAACGTATGCAAAAGCGAATCGATCATCGCGGAGAATATTTTGAAAAATAATAAAACCATTTTAATGATTAATATTTGTTTTTATTTATTATTCCAAATACATAAATAGCAACCCACATACAATAACAAAAAAAAATTTTTTGGTTATTATATTACATTTAAAGAAAGTACACACGAATATTTCGAAATACTGAGAACATTTTGAACAACCGAAGCCTTTCATTTCTTACTAAAAATGAAGGCAGTATAAAGGTCAAATATCGAATGTGTGATACTAAATGTTTAGTGTTTCACACCGAACGTTCCAACAAAATTGATCACCTGTACAAGAAAGAATGACTGAACTTACCTGAAGCCTCGTGAAGGTCCATATCTCTCTTTATCTCGTTCCCTCTCCCTCTCACGATCTTTTTTGGATCCACGCGTATAGTCATCAATATATTCATCAGATGACTTTCCGTGATGTTTGGATTCTTTATCTTTTGATTTCAAGCTTGTTTTATCATCAAAATCACTGTCTCCATGATCATATGGCAATCTGAATAATTAAATGTCATAAACACTAAAATCAATGAAATAAGAGTTTTAAAAAACCTTTCGTCCTCAGTTTTTGATTTTTCTCCATTGTCTTTTTTGGATGTGTCTTCAGATCCTGATGGAAGGGATTGCGATGGAGGTTTTTTTTCAGTTGTCAATTGCTCGAATCTTTCTTTGCATTTTTGACCAAATGAATCCAAAAATACTTCCAAAATTTTGCCCATAACACTCGTGTTGTTTAATTTTTCCACACATTGTTTCGCAGACTTAACTTCTTCGTAAACAACTCTTCCGATACCTAAATAAACAAAATGTGGGGAATAGTTTTTTTTTATTTATGGCTAATGTTATGCAATATTTGAAATATCTGTTGAAAGGCCCAGAAAATGTTGTTAAACTTTAGAAGAACGAATCAAAACTTGTTGCTTAAATTATTAAGTAAATATCCTGCGTTGTTAATTAATTGGTTGTGTTGCGCGAATTTCAAAAATGAAGCAGAAAAATGAGCATTTTTTATATCTTGTTTGCTTTTTAGTACAAATAAATAAAGTTCTAACATTTTTGCAACTTTCAAATACACTCATCATCATCATCCTATTTATTCATCCAGGTATCTCCGAATGTAGGTCTCTTCCAGTTCTCTCCATCTCTGTCTGTCCTGTGCTGTTTTTTCCATGCCAATCCCCCGTGTTTCATTATGTCATCCACCCATCCCATTTGTGGTCGTTCTCTGTATATTTGACTTTCATATGGGCGCTAATTTTGGATAACATGGTTCCAGCTATTGTCTGACAGTCTTGGGTTGTGTCCTGTGAATTTCCATTTAAGTCTGGCAGCATGTTCTACTATATCTATAACTTTGGCCCTTTGTCATATCCACATATTTTTTTTTGTGGGCTCGTAAAGTTATATTCAGCAGTCTTCGCTCTATAACTCTCTGTGTCCGTCAGTTTATCAAGGTTGGACTTAGTGAAGATCCAAGTCTGTGCTCAATACATCAGCACAGGGAGTATGTATTAGTTAAATTTTTTTTTATGTTCGACAGAAACCTTCTTGTCCTTCAGGAGGAAAGAGTATCTGCCGAATGACGCCCAACCCATTCGAATTCTTCTTTTTATTTCAGTTGTTTGGTTCTCTTTATTCAGTTTAATTGATTGATTCAGATATATATATTGGTTCACCGGTTCCAGTTGGGTGCCATCCACACTGACATGTCTGTGGTCGTCTGCATTGTTCATGACTTTTGTTTTTGTTAGGTTCATTCTGTGACCTTTATTGGCTAAAATGTTCTGGAATTCATCAAGCGTTTTTTGAATACCGTCACAATTGTTTAATATTATTATGATATCGTCCGCAAATCGATCCGCAATCGCAAATAGATGGTTGAAACGTTTGCCATTTATCCCCATATCTTCCCAGTTTAGTTCTTTAAACATGTCTTCTAAACACTCCCTGTGCTGAAGTTATTGAGCACTGTCGCATCTCTATTGATCTCGCAGACGATAGAATGTAGTCGATCTCGTTCTTGATTCTTCCATCCGGTGCATAGCAACTTCTGCTCCTCCAGGTATCTCATCAGTAGTTCTCCTCTATCATTGCGGAACCCAATTCCAAATTCTCCTATCTTATCTTCAGTCATTTCCTTTTTTCCGCCCTACACTTTGCATTAAAATCTCTAAACACGATTGTATAAGTAGTTTGCTCTCTCATAATGGCTTCTGTTATTTGTTCGTATATATTCTCCACTTCTTGGTCTTCATGGGTTGAAGGGGGTAAATATACTTGGATTAATTTTAATGTAGCGACCTGCGATAGTCACATCGTAACTGATATCACTCTTTCTTCTTTCTTTCTCTTTCTCTCCAATATACTATATCTGACAATTACACCCCCGGTACCCGGAACTGTTAAATAAATAAAAAATGTGCTAAAAGTACCTTTATAAGTCATAAATGTACACGGAATTGTTAAAACAAACAAAAAAAATTATTCATCAAAATTTCTTTTGTCGCCTTCAAAGTAACAACTATGCCACCGCTTGACCCAATCCTCCATACATTGTTCGTACGCTGACTGAGGTATAGTCTTTTCGAATTTTCTTTTATGGCCTCAATTGACTCACGCCTTCCTCGAGGTGGTTAATTTTAGCTTTGGGAAGAGGAAAACGTTAAACGTCGTGGGGTGGTGGATTATCGTAGTGCAAGATCCATGAATTGTCCTTCCACAAATCTGGCCGTTTTCGGCGGATAGTCTGGCGCAAACGACTAAATAATTCCTTATTCACCTTTTTTTGACTCTCTGGAAGACATTCGGAGTGCACCATATAACAGTAATCGAAGAAAACCTTCAGCATGACCTTGATCTTCGAGCGACTTCGACGCGATTTTTTGCAGAAAAGAAAATCTTATTTTTGGTGGGCTTTATAAATGAGAAATTCGGGGTACTTTTTACACATAATTTATAGTGTTGATATTTGAAAATTGCCGAAACAATTGTAATACAAGTTTTTAACATAGAGAAATTTAGATATTAATCTTAGTTCGTTTATTTAATATGAATTTCGATCAAGTATTGGCTACATCAGTTATATACTAGACCACCTGCGTAATCATAAGGTAAAAATCTGATAAAATTCTGGATCAACACTGAAGAGCCAACACTTATAAACTAAACTAGGGGCCAATTTGGAACTGTGGTGAAGAAACTAGAATAAACTGACATACCTAAATGTTTATTTGTTACGGGATGATAATATATAAAAAGTTCCTCTATTATTCCGAATTTTTGAACAATATCTTTCAAAAACTGCTTGTCTATATTATCATTTAAATGAAAAATTGTCACTTCTATAGTTGGCGGTTCACCAATATAATTGTGATCAATTTTAAACCTAAAAAATAAAAGATAAAATAATTCAATTAAAAAATCGATTTAAATCGAAAATCGAAACTTTTCATTGGCCCTGGTATGGCTGAAATCATTAGTCGTCTGACGTCAGAAATTGACATTAGAAAACCACGTCGTATTTTTTTTAGTTTGTTATATTTTTATACACAATTTATAATTTTCCTTTTAACGCATTGCTTTAACTGAAAACCTTTGTCTGAGCCACTGTCAACTTTTCAATTAGGTAAAACAGATGTTGTATAGTGAAAACAATGGAAACTCCATTTACTAATATCATTAACATTTGAAGAAAAACCATAAAAAATAGATTTTTGGATTGATATTTTACATCGATAATATCACATCGCTTGCTATATTATTTATAACAATGTTAGCCAAACCAAGGCTTTGAAATAGAATTTCAATTTCGACTATCGTTACGCAATATTTAATCAGATACACATCGAGTTGTAAAATAGTTCAGTTTTTTCTATTTATTCAATATTAATCAAAATATAATACAATTTCGATGATTTTTAAAAAGTATTCAAAGATAATAAGTTAGGTTATGTTTTTATCCTGCAAAATACATGTTAAAATAGGTAAACAATGGAAAAAATGTATCAAAACTAAACGATATATAGTTACATCAAGCTAATCACTGCAAAATATTGAATCATTTAATTATTTCCCAAATATATGAATATTTTAATTTTACAGGTAAGAGTAAATGTGGGATTATTTAGTATTAACCACAATTTCTGTTACAGGATCAGACCAATATATGGTATCTTATCAAAAATAAGAAACTAACAAACTAAAACTTATTCAATTCATTTTCAATATTATCTTACCGTGGAACTGGTAAATCTAATGTTTCAAGTCTTGTCCATATTCTTGTTAGGTGAGACCGTGGATCTCGTAAAGTTACTGGGGGGTAGGTATTATCATTTGGTACAACACCATCATATCTGTAAAGTTTTGAAGTCCCCTTTACCAAAAATGGATCTACTAAGAGTTTGTAATTTTTGAGCTTTCCTTGTATTGGAGCATTATGGGTACGGTGGTCCATCCCATTCATGTCTAAAAAAAATATTTTCAGTTTATTTATACATATAAAAAAATAAATATACTGCCTACCTTATTTCTTAAAAAGTTTTGAAAATTTGGGTAAAAAATAAAAAATTACAAGAAATAAACAAGAGGTCAAAGAAACTCAGCTGGGATCAAACTTTAACACTGCTGGCATCTTAAAACGTTGCAAATTTTGAAGGTAAAATTTAGAAAAACATCTATTATAACAATACTAAGTCAGAAAAAATATTTATATGCAAGAAAATACGGTTTTTTAAAGAATAATTGCTGCAGCTTTAATACTAAAATACCCTAACCTCGATTTATGTCAAGAAATGCTGAGTATATCATGTTTTGACTTGTAATCATTAAAAGATTCATACATTTTTTTAGAATTATTAAATTGTAACTGATTTTCATATATATTCACCATATTTTAAGATTGTTACTAAAAAATATAATTTAAATAATATTTTCCAAAAATAAAAATTGATATAAATATATAACTGACTAACGTTGTATGCATAACAACCAATGAGATTCGTGTCTTTCATGACATATTTTCTTTGTTTATAAACTGAATATCATAGAAGTATAAAATAGTGTGATAGATTTTGCGTGGACATTTATGAATTAAAAAAAAAATATTTTGTTTGAAGTAAACACAGTGGAATTTGACTGGGAAGTATTATACTGAAAATATATTTTTTAGTTACTCTGTGGTAAAAACTTCTTGCAAAATATGAGATAAATAAATTGACATTTGTCTAACTTTTTCGTCGGTCTATTTGACTTGACACAATTGGAGGTTTTATATAGGTAGATAAATAAAATACACTTGTATATACTATCTGAACGTCTTGTGATTTTTACTTAGTATTGTTTTACCGCTTTAATAGTGTTAGTAAGTTATGGAAGCATACGAAATATTTATTTTTTGTAGGATGTTCTAGTAACAAATTATTTTAGTTTTGAGGTATACATCATGAATGAAATGGTTGCCATCAGAATGGGATTGAATTCGTACAGTTTGATTGTCACAATAATCTTTCTATTGAAAAATACAAGGATTTACAATTTTTTTGAGTAATCTGTCCCCACATATGATTAAGTGGCCTGACGACAAAGCATCAATCAACACAGGAAAAGCACTTAGGAGGAAGAGCTTTCCCAATATTGGTGCGATAGACGACTGCCATATTAAAATAGATAAACCTGAACTAGATCCAGATACCTACATCAATAGGAAAGAATTCTACTCCATACAGGTATCAATTCTTCTCTTGGAACCTTTAGTGTGCGAAACACTAAACTTGAAGAGATTTACCACTAAACACCAAAATCAGATTAAATTATCTCCTGATGTTGCTAACATGGTTAGCGAAACGTGCGTTGAGCAGTTCAAAAAAGCATTTTGGTGTTTAGTGGTAAATCTCTTCAAGTTTAATCCATACAGGTATGTTCATAAATTAATGAATTTATTTATAGTGTTAAGTATCTTTTTTTTTGATGCAAGTAGTTTATGGTAAAACCCACAAAATAATGTACCTATATAGGAGCCAAATAAATTAATTTAAAATTGGCATAGTCTCTATGTAAGTAAACTTTGTTTTGACATCCAGTTTTACCCTACGAAATTAAGAAAAATAATTTTCATATGAGCATGTTAAGTTTTACAGAACATCCCATTAAACAAATGAGTTCAATAGCATGGATTAATAGCTCTCAACAGCATGGATCAAAATGAAGATGATTTACTTCTATTGGAGGAGACTGAAGGAAGATTTTGAAGGATGGAATTACTTATGATTTTTCTTTTTGGAAAATAAAATAGTTTTAAAAAAATTGCTTTTTTAAATAATTTTAAAAACTTGATCCTAAACATTTTGTATATGAGAAAACATTTTCTATAACAAGAAAATTACAAAATATAACTTTAAATTTTATATTTTAATTCAAATCACTTCTACTTGCTTAAAAATCAAGTACCAAATTATTTTTACTTTTTACATAAACATGTTTTAATTTAATTTATGGCCTTAATAAGAATATATCCAATTTTTAGTTGGTTTTATTTTTCAGTTTCTAATATTTTTGTTTTGGTTATCTAACCTATCTTGTTTCGTCTTTTCAAGGTTATTTATAAATACTAATCAAATACTATACTTTACTTTTTCATTTTTTTCTACTTGAGTTTAAGGTTTGCATTGTTTTTGAGGCATATTAACCGTGCTAGGGGAAGGCAAATTTTGGGATGGATGTTATTATTAGCATAGATAATTTCCATTTTCTCGGAGTATTCAACATTTTTTCTACCGCCTCCTGTGAATTTTAATTTTCTATATATAGTTTTTTAACTTTTGAAAATTCCCCATCCATTTAGACAGTTGCTAGGTGTTTTGTTGTACTTTTTACTTTGTATATTGTACTAATTACTTAATACTTCTGAAGTTAAGACCCACATTTGTTTTGAACTTTTAATTTTTACCGATCCCCACTTTTTATCACTGACGATGTCCTTATAGGTTCTATAATGTTTTTTCGTAATGTGGTCATTCCATCAGCACTCTTAGTTAAGACTTTCCACCTGAACCACTAGGAATTATTGCAATTCTGAAATAAAACTGATTTTTCTTCATAGAGGAAAGTTCAAGTAAATGTGCAACATAACTTCATTCCATGCTCTCAAAATACAGATCACTCTCATGCTTTTCAGTATAAAAAAGAACATCTGTCAAATCGTAATGCACATGCTCGCGCTGGTTTGCGGATAGTTGGGTTGTTAAAGTAGCAAAATGACACAAAAACATCGAGAAATTGTTTAGAAAACATAATTTTTTTTTTTAATGCTTGTCATTGTATTGTGAGGTTAGGTTGTATTTCAATTGTGACACGAAATTTGTAAAAAACGAAATATTTATTTAATCAAAATTAATCTGCTAGTTTATGGACCGACAATTTCCGAAAGGTGCCGAGTGCTTTCGGGGTTTAGATGACTTAGCGACGTCTGGTCTTTTTGATTACGTAAAGGTAAGATTCAGAGTAAACCCTAGCTGTATAATTAAAGCAAAGATATGTTTTTTGAACGATTTTTAAAAAAATTACCAACAGTTAAAGCTCAAGATGAAGACGAGGAATTGGCGGATCCACAACAAACATTAAGGGTAATTTGCTCTAACCTCTAATAATTTTTACCATGAATGACTTCTAATATCTTTTAGGCTGAATGCCTGGAAACTAAACATTGTAAACATTTAACCGAAAGATATCAGGCATGCAACGACAGAGTTAATTCAAGGAGTCAGACCACAGAAACCTGTGTAGAAGAATTATTTGACTTATTGCATGCTGTCGATCACTGTGTCACCAAAGATCTTTTCAGTAAATTGAAATAAGTTTATACTAAAGATAATTAATGTAAAGATAGTATGGTGTAGAATTATACTCAGTTCATTTGAACTGGGTGTTACCTTTTTTTTTTGCCACTTTTTAGAAATATATTGAAAAGGTAAACTAAAATTAAACAAAAACATTAATTTATTATTTTGTTTTATTAAAAGATTTTTCAAAAAGCTTATAAAATATATTTACACATTTTATTATTCACTAAAGAAAAATATAGAAACAATCTTCTTGAAATTTAATATGGCCCATGGGAAACCTCATACCTGATTGCTAAATAATAAATGAGATACTCATGTTCAAAATGATGTTCCAGGAACTTGTACGTTATTAGAATTTGCTCCATTTGAGTTCCTAACTCTCCGTATCCCCCTTAATCATTCTCTTCCTCCAGTAGCTGCTTTGGTAAGATGTTGCATATCAAGTTGGGCTTGGGCAATATCACTCAATGCAGCTTGAATCTTTTCTAAAAGTTCTTGTCCAGATTTTACAACAGCATCCAAACGATCTGCTGCTTCTTGGTTCTCTTGTTCTAACTGTCTCAAACTTGCCAACTAATAATTTGACTAATATAGAATCTTATTGAATGAATATTCATACTTGAATTAACAAGTATATTTTACCTGCAATTCAGTAGAATTCTCTTCACTTGGCAGTGACTCTATTAGAGTATCAATATCTTTAGCACAACGCGCTATTAAAGTCGTAAAAAGCTGAACATAGTCTTCCTAAAATTACAAATCACTTTTGGAGCAAATAAAAATAAAAATTTATTTCCCTACTTGATTTTGCTGTTGAGGAGTTTGAGATCCACTTCTATCAAAATTTGGAAATTTGCTAGAAGGAGCAAATTGCTGTAATATTCCAATACTATTACAAAAATGCTCAGCTTGCTAAAACAAAATATTATTTTGTTTGTTACTTTAGGTATGTGTAAATAGCAAACCTGATTTATACAATCTTGTAACTGAGTTAGTCTATCAGCCATATTGGATAAAGTACTTTCTCCTAATACTAATTCTTTAATTATATTTTGATTATTCAGCCATAAACTCTGTTTTGATTGTTTAAAAATAAGGTTAGGTCCACTTCTACATCTTCCATCTGATGACATGGACAATTTAACTATTATAAGGGTTATTTGAAAAGGAAATTAGTCATAAAAAAACGATAATGATTAGAATAGTAAATTTTGTAATGTTAATTAGATGAGTCTGTTCAAACTTATTATATTGCTGAATCAGTGGATACAAATAAAATATTTGAAATTTTCCTAAAAATTAGAATCATTAAAGCTTCAATTATTGCTCCGTCTGCTGCTTAGATATAAACATAAACTCCAGTATATTGTGTGTGTGAGTGCAGTATATACAAACTGAGGTATTGATTGTGCTTTAAAACATAGACCATTTGGAAAATGCTCAGAATACTTTATAAACAAGTTAGACAATTTAATTATAAAGAAGTTTAATACTTGAAAAAACTCATTATTCAAGGCAAATTTGAAACTATTGATTTGGGAATTACAAATGGGATCCGTTGTTTTTTGAAACAATATTTTATTCAATTTCTACAATATTCAGCTGAATATTTTCCATAAAATATTGGTCTTATTTGCGCTAAATGGTTTTTTAACTATTTACTGCAGATACTAAAGTTTTGGATAATGACAACACAAATGAAATGATGCAGACAGCTCTGCTTAATAGGAATAATAAAAGCACGAGCTTGTTAAAAAAATCTGAAAATTATCAAACTTTCTATGCAATGGTCGAAAACTGTCTATTATTTGTGTCTCACATGTTATAAATATTTTCAAGCCATGCTAATATAATGCATTTTCATGCTGTATTCTTTAAATACCCCTATAAACTCTCTACAAGTAAAACAAACAATATATGCACTGTCCACAGTTTATTAAACGCCCGTTCTTCACTATCCTCTTTCCTAAAATTGATTTTTTCAAATTCAGTATAGGAACCTACAAGAAATTATATATCAGGTCTCCCATTAAGGATGGATCGCGGCCGTATCTTGAAAACTATTTATTCCACAGCTTTGATGGAAAAAAAATTGTACTAAAAATGATCATAAGAAATTCACCAAAAATATTTTTAAGCTTCTAAAACGACCGCAAGAGGGCGTGACGAGCTAAACATTTTTAAAAATAATTTTTTTTGTGTATTTTCAAGTGTTAACCGACTAAGAAAAATTCTCAGTTATAATTAGCAAACTGTCTCCTACAACTTTGTTTTATGACATTTTGTCGAAACTTCGCGAATAAAGAAGTGTGGGAGGGGGGGGGAGTTTTACCTATTTAGATAAAAAGTCGTCTAATGTCCGTTTGCCTAAACCGATTTTCCTCAATTTGGATTCATTTAAAAAGCAGTTGCAGCGACAATCAAATAATCTGGGAGATAAATTATTTAGTTTATAAATGAAACCGCGAGGTGGAGTTACATTCAACAATAGTTTTTTTTGAAATTTTGTTCAGTTTTTTCAAATGGAATGGTACAGCTTCTCCTACATGGCAAGAAAGGTAATTTAAAGAGGAATCATCCAGTGAAAACCCGAAATCGATATCTCTGATATGTCAAGAGATATTTCGATTTTTCTGAAAAAATCAGTTATTATTTCATTACTACCTGCATTAAGTTAAAAAAATATTAACCTAATGTTTGCCTTCCTTCACACTTTACCCAGGCTTAGGACTGGTCCAAATTCTTCGTGCCATATTAATTTGGAGCGTGTTTAAGAGCCAACGTGCCAACAACGAAGATAATAATAACAACAGTCTAATAATTAACAGAATCTGAACTTTAACGCCTTTCTAAATGTTCAAAATGCCTTCCATCCTTAGAAATGCAAAGATGTATTTTTCGACGAGTGCTAATAACGGCTGCTTCAATTTCCGCTTTTGAAATGCTGGTTATTGAATTTTGAATTATTTCAATCATGTTTTCTCGTATGGTAGGACGAGTTTGAAAAACAAGGTCTTTTAGTCTTCCCCACAAGTAAAAATCGAGGACTGTCAAATCCGGTGAGCGCGCCGGCCACGAAAATAAACTACCCCGTCCTATCCAACGATTTGGAAACGAAGCATCCAAGAAGTTTCGAACCACCTGCGAGAAGTGGGCAGGGCATCCATCATGCTGGTACCACATTTGTCTTCTTGTTTCCAACGAAACATCTTCCATTAGTTCTGGCAGTCCATTTTGTAAAAAAATTAAATATGTTTCACTATGCAAATGGCCATTAAAAATAAAGAGACCAATAATTTTGTCTCCCAAAACACCACACCATGCGTTCACACTCCATCTATTTTGGTGGTTGATTTCTAACATCCAGTGTGGATTAGCAACTGCCCAGTAGTGCATATTATGTAAGTTAACGCCTCCATCACTGCTAAAAGTAGCTTCATCAGTCCATAGTATGCGTTTTAAGAATTGTTTATTTCCACTACACATATTTTTTAACCAGTGACATGATAGGGGTGCAGCTTGTTATCTCTTAAGATTCGATGAACGGATGTCTTGCTAACACCTAATTCTTCAAATATTTGTTTGATACTTAAATGGGGGTTGGTTTCAACATAAGCCAGAACATTTACGACATTATCTCTATTACGAATCGAACGTAACCTGGTGCGGACTGGATCTAGATGCACAATTCCTGTTTCTCGTAAGAGTCTTGCTAGACGTGTAAACACCTTCTTCGAATAATGCCTTCTTTCGGAATATTGTCTTGCATATTGCCGCTCTGCAATACATGCATTTTCAAAACATTGGAAATACACCGCCACCATGTCATAGGCCTCGTTATTCGTAAAAGGCATTGTTAGATATTAAAAGTAAAAGTAAAGTTTTGGGGTTAGAGGCGCATCAGCAACTGAGAAGGCTATTTAGCGACTGGACCTACAGCTTAACGTGGGCTCCGAACCACGGTCATCAGCTACCGAAAACCCCCGGTCAGCACCCCCCTCAGGCTATCAACCCTTGGTTTTGTGCTTAACCGAAACTATCTCGAGAAGCCTACCGACTGGCGAGCGACCAACGTAGAAAACCTCTCAGAAGGCATCCCCGGCCTTACCCAGCCTCGAACTGGCGTGACTGAGGGGTGATTCCTTGTCAGATTTTACACTCTTACCTAGAAACATTCACAAGAATTTTATAAAAACTTTTTTTGCCTAGTACGGGATTCGAACCCGCTCCACATTAACTGCCGTAACGTAAGGTTGACGCCTTAGACACCACAGCTAATGTGGCTCCTTGTTAGATATTATTATAATAATTATTAATAATCCATAAATGCAATGTTGAAAATGTAATGCATTTCAAAACTGACAAGTTAATTTGACTGTTTTTGTTTTTTTCCATGGTTCCCTTCTTACACTCTTTGTGTAATGTACCTAAGGATTGCATGGGTTTATTTGGAAACCCGAAAACGCATAATTTCATGCATCTATTCATTTGGTTTAAAAGAAAGAGTAGGTATATTTATTAATGACTGATTTCAATATTCTGTCAAGTAGTATTTAATCATCACAAAAGAGAAAATGCAACAATTGGGGAAAGGCATTTTTCCGCTTATGTAATTAAATTAGAAAATATTATCAAGGTCATGATTAGAACATTTATGATGATTGATACTGAATAGATAATTTTATTTTTTAAATAAAATTAGTTGCGGTTGCGACCTAAATATTAAGACCAATTTTTAATTTAATATTACGGTGAAAATTAAAACTAACTGATTTTTTTTCAGAAAAATCGAAATATCTCTTGACATGTCAGAGATATCGATTTCGGGTTTTCTTTAAATTACCTTTCTTGCCATGTAGTAAAAGCTGTACCATTCCATTTGAAAAAACTGAACAAAACTTCAAAAAAACTATTGTTGAATGTAACGCCACCTCGCGGTTTCATTTATAAAGTAAATAATTTATCTCCCAGATTATCTGATTGTCCCAGCAATTGCCTTTTAAATGAATCCAAATTGAGGAAAATCGGTTAAGGCAAACGGACATTAGACGACTTTTTATCTCAATAGGTAAAACTCCCCCCACCCCTCTATTCGTGAAATTACGACAAAATGTCATAAAACAAAGTTGTAGGAGACAGTTTGTTAATTATAACTGAGAATTTTTCTTACTCGGTTAACACTTGAAAATACACAAAAAAAATGATTTTTAAAAATGTTTAGCTCGTCACGCCCTCTTACGGTCGTTTTAGAAGCTTAAAAATATTTTTGGTGAATTTCTCATGATCATTTTTAGTACAATTTCTTTTTCCCTAAAGCTGTGGAATAAATAGTTTTCAAGATACGACCGCGATCCATCCTTAATGAGACACCTGGTATATGTATATATATATATATATATATATATATATATATATATATATATATATATATATATATATATATATATATATATATATATATATATATATATATATATATATATATATATATATATATATATATATATATATATATATATATATATATATATATATATATATATATATATATATATAATAGCATATAGACTACATATATGCGCCATCCGACGGGAGGTTCGCGAAAACATGGGTTGTAGGATGTGGATAGGGTCTCCCTATTCTTGATGGTATGGTATATGTCGGCGCCCTGAAGAAACCTCGAGAGACGAAACATATGTCATCCAGTTGAAGGAATAGGTGGGGCTCCTTCCCGGTCAAGCAACCAACAAAAGTGTTCATTCAGGCGGAGACGCAGGTTGTTGTGTGTTCCACATGAGATTGTGGAACCCAACGGTTGGGTGTGTGATGACACTCAGCTACTGATGTCTCATTGGACGCAGTCCAAGAAAATCTAACACTACATATATGAGCCATCCGACGGAAGGTCGGCGAAAACATGGGTTGTTGGCTGTGGATAGGGTCTCCCTATTCTTGATGGTATGGTATATGTCGGCGCCCTGAAGAGTCTGAACCTCGAGAGACGAAACATATGTCATCCATATATATATATATATATATATATATATATATATATATATATATATATATATATATATATATATATATATATATATATATATATATATATATATATATATATATATATATATATATATATATATATATATATATATATATATATATATATATATATATATATATATATATATATATATATATATATATATATATATATATATATATATATATATATATATATATATATATATATACCGGCAACATGGTCGGCGTCTGTTCATCCAGAGAGTGCGGCTGTACACCACGCTCCAGGAACTAACAATCCCTGGTTCTAAACTCCCAGTGGAAACACTGGACCCATAAGCTTTTAAGCAAGCACTTACTCGTGCAAGTATTAACAATAATATCCCAGATGGTAACCAATACACCCGTCGACAGACGGCAACCGGGTGCTCGGATTCTGGGGAACCTGGACTTTCACGATTTCAAAAAAAGTCGGAGCTTTCCGGCAAATTTCCACATAAAACTACTACATACATTGGCACCTTCAACATCAACACGCTAGTCCAACCAGGAAAACTTCACAACCTAACATCAAAACTTAACAGACAAAAGATACTTGTACTTGCCCTACAAGAAACACGCATCACAGATGAGGACACGGTAGACTACGGGAACTATCGCATATTCAAAAGCAGGACAGACAAACGAGTCGCCAGGAGTGCTCCGCTTCTGGGCATGGCCTTTGTGGTTCACAAAGGGATAGTTGGGGGGATAGCTCTATTAAGGAAATTACCCCCATAAACAATAGACCGATGACAATGCGCATACAGTGCGCCAATAAAAAATACACCATGATCAACGTACATGCCCCCACAAACGGGGACAACAAGAAAGACCCCAAGTCTACAGAGAAATTCTGGGCAACACTAGAAAAGATAATGGCAAAGGTCCCAAAGGATGACGTGAAAATTTTACTGGGCGACTTTAACGCACAAATCGGTAGGGAAAAAATCCATCAGAAAACCGTAGGCAAATTCCCCGGTCACAAATTCACCAAGAACGGCATAAGACTTATCGAACTATGCCAACAGAATAACCTGAAGATCATGTCAACATCCCTTAGAAAATCTCCACGAAAACAGAAGACATGGAGATCGCCTATACAACAGATTGGTGAATTCCAGATAGACCACGTTGCGATCTCATGCCCACAACAAAGAGAGATCCATGATGTTCAAGTCCGCAGGGGTGCAAACATCGACTCAGACCACTACCTAGCACGAGTCAAAGTAAAATTCACCCCAAGGAGAATTCATCAGAAGAAGGCACACCTACAGAAATTCGACACGAAAAGGATCAAGGAATCCAACACAACAGAGGAACGGGAAAAGGAACAGGCAGATACATGGGAAAAATTCCACAAAAAGCACACAAAAACACACAACTGATCCCATTCAAAAAGAACAGAAAACACCCGTGGTGGGACTCGGAATGCGAAAGTGCATTGCAGCGACGCAAACGAGCATTTCAGGAGTACAACAATAAAAAATTCCCAGAAAGCCAACAGCTTAATTCCCACAAGCCAACAAACTAAGAGGAAGTTCATGAAGGAACAACTAGACTCTATAGAGGAGAATTTCCGCAATTATAACACGAGAGATTTTTATAGGACTTTCGCTAGAGAAATCCGTGGGTACACACCACAAAATCTTTGCTTTAGAAAGCGGAATGGGAGATTAGCGCTAAACAATCAGGAGAATTGTCAGGAGCTGGCACACTATTTCTCTGATCTCCTCAATTGCCCCGAACGCGACACAAGATTCCCCAAGGAAAATTGTTGAAACTGATTGAAACGTTTTTCAACTATTGAAAAGCCTCCGACCAAACTCACTGCAGGAACTCACGCAAATTATCACGAACATCTGGCAAACAGAAAAATTACCAGATGAATAGAAATGAGCTCTTATACACCCGCTGCCCAAGAAAGGAGACAGAACAGATGTGAACAACTACAGAGGAATCTCCTTACTACAAGTCACTTACAAAATCTTCTCAGCATGCCTTCTCCAGAGAACCCAGGAACAACTAGAACACAAAATTGGCGAGTACCAGGCAGGCTTTCGCCCTGGTCGCTCATGTACAGAACAAATCTTTAACTTAAAAACAATACTGAAATACAAAGCTCTCAGGAACGTCCCAATCATCTGCACGTTCGTTGACTTCAAGAAAGCATACGACTGCATTGACCGAAAATCTCTGTGCAACATCCTAGAAGAACAAGGACTCGACCCCAAAACACTACGATTGATCAAGCAGACACTGACCGACACAATCTCTAAAGTGAAATGTATGGGAGAAATTTCCGGACGACCTAGCCATACTCGCAGACAATGAAAAAAGGGCAACCAAAGTCAGGGAGTATTTATGTTTTCCCAAATTCATGGATTGGGAGGGATGGCCCTATTCCATGGGCTCCACGTCCCCAGACTTAACTCCGTTGGATTTTTACATCTGGGGATGAGCAAAAGAACTTATATACGTCACAGAAGTTGAAACTAGAGAAGATTTATTCTAATGCACAGAGGCGGCTTTCGTCATAATTAAAGAAATTCTTGTACGTACTACTACGGTAGAAATGCGGCGAAGATTGCGCGCCTGCATACGCAACGGAGATCAGCAATTCGAGCAAGATTTGTGATTAATTAAAACATTGATTAGTAAGATTTTATTTTAGGAACGTTAGTACCCTATGTAAGAGATAGCAGCCAGGCTTCACTGCGCAAAAGTGAGACAGCATTTTCTACCTACTTAGCGTATGTTATTTACGCAACTAAGTAATATTGAATATCAGCCTAATGCGTCCCAATACACAAAGTTAGCAAATTAGTGAAATTAGTAAAACGTTTTTACGGCATGAATGCATACAGTTAGAAAGAGGATAAACCAGAGATTTTTTTAAAGAATTTGTCGAATTTCGCTTTTAGTTTTTTTAATATGCAATTCAAAATTGAGCTTTAAATTTATTTTTACTTCTTCCAAAAACTTTGCGGGCCTATAAAAAAACAGTAGATGTCGCTTGCATCTCATTTTGATTTTTATAAAACCTCACATTACACATTAAAATAAAAAAATAATTTGAAGACTATAAGACTTTTTTTTAATTCAAGTTTCAATGCTGATTTTTTTTTGAATTTTTCAAATAAAGAATTAAATAAATAACATAAAAAAAACCTGTGGGCCCAACAATGCTTTATATAAGCTAAGGAGATAGCAAAAGACCCCCCTATCAGCCATTACCCCCCCCTATCAGACAAACAATGGGTTTATATATATATATATATATATATATATATATATATATATATATATATATATATATATATATATATATATATATATAAACCCATCGATTACTCTGGCCATTTAATGTCTATTTTTCCCAGTTTTTCACAATGCTCCATTAAAGTCAGGTGGACTTTCTAAATACCGACCCATATCAAAACCGAGATTGCCAGACGAGTGACCATAATAAGCTTAACTAAATACATCAACTAAGGAGAATGCATCCACAGAATCCAAACCATAGATAACATTTTCATTGCATTCAGGTACAATATTGACTCCTTGCTAAACTGCATATTGATAAAAGTTCTAAGAGCTAACCAGAAGACCAGGTTACTGGAATTGGAACTATGTAGTCATGTCATAAATTCTGTCCCTAACTGTGAAGGCACGCTAGAATGTTTTTGAGTGCTACTCGTACATTTATTAGTTAGCAAGGCTAACTCGTGTTGTTTCAATACGTCAAATAGAAAAGATGGAGTGAGGTAACAACGAGAATCGTATCGCTGTTATAACACTATTCTAGTGCAATAAATCTGCAACCACTTTCAACCTGCTCAAACCGTTAAAAATGTCAAAAAAATTGATTATCGTGGTGTGAAACGATACGAGATCTCCTCTGCCCGCGACAGAGTAAGAAATGGCCGACATTGCCATACCACGACCCCCGCTGTTTTCAAAGTGGCGGCTCCGAAAACAAAAAAATCATGACTTGAGAGTTAAAAATACTGCCGAGGACCATCATTATCTTATGTATAATAGGGCTTGGAGCTTATCAAAGATCTAGCGGGGGAGGAAAATCATCATTATAGATTAAAAGATTTTCACTGTTAAAGAGAAATTCAACCGGCAAAATAAGAGTTTACACTCACAGCTCTCGGGCTGGTGAAAAAATCATTCGGTTTCAGTGATGGTTTGGTGGGAAGTATCATACGACGGGATCATTCAAGTGCAGTTCTGCCAACAAGAGCACAAAACAACGCGTATAACCAACTATCAAAGCAATGTTTTGGGGAAAGTAGTAAAGGCACATAGTAACACATTGTTTACAGGAAAACATTAGTTCTTCCAGTGAGAAATTAAAAAACATTAGATCTTCCAATAAGATTTAGTGCTAGCCCACAAGGTGGAAATCCACACAACGTTTATTGGAAGTCAATTATGTCTGACTTAATCGCTACTAAATATTGACCCTCGAGAAGTCCGGACCCTCAATCCGCTGGGCTATCGACTGTAGAAGGTTTTAGAAGAAAAAAACCTATTCCAGACTTCACCACATTATAGAGGTCCTAAAAACTGATTTGGTAAAAATAACACTAAATACTCTTAGAAGTGGTGCGAGCGACGGTAGACTGGTGGCCGGAACCGAAAAAACGTATGAAAGCAATGTATAGACATTTTGAATAAGTTTAATATCTTTGAATTCTATCCTAAGTAAAAAAATAGAATAACTTAAATTAAATTCATCATTGTTTGTTTAACTATTGGGATGTTTCATAAGTTGCCGCAGATTTATTTATTAAAAACTTTCATTGAAAAAAGCTACAATTATAACAAAACACTAATCAATGACGATGTTTGCTGTGTGAGGTCATGCATTGTCGTGGAGCTAGATGACTTGGCCTTGTCGAGCGGGTCGTTTCAATTGAACACGGGGCAACTGGATGAGGTAGCGTTTCTTGTCGACCGTTTTGTTTTTCTCCAGCATTTCCCAATACACGAGACCCTCCCAGTCCCAGCATACGCATATCATGGTCTTCTTGTTGTAATGGAGATCATGCTTAATCCTCGGCTTTGGTGTGTTTCCTGCGCCGATTTTTCTTATTATCGTCGATTGCTCCGAGTTTTTGAGTAAATCCCATAGATTGAAGATATCGGGAGATTGTCGCAAGATCGCAGTCAATCTTCTCAGCCAATTGTCGGCATGTTTGATTGCTGTCCTCTTTAAAAAGCACTTTAGATGATCCTCGTCGAAGTCGGAAGATGGACCAAAGCGGGGTGATTGTCCAAATTTAATTTGCCATTTTTATCTTGGCTTGTCCGATCGGCTATAGTAGCGTCCTCTTCATAAATGGTTTCTATATCTTTTTGACCGCGACGAAAGGCGAAACATAGCAAGTGTCAAAAATGAAGTTTTTTGTCGCCTAGAATTGCCCATTTCAAAAACCTAAAACTTGATTTTATTAAAGTTTTTTTGAAAAATTAGGCCAATAGTTTTGTGGAGTAAGGACTTTCGAATGCATATATACATTTAGTCAAATGAAATTGGAAGGAAAACAAACGAATTATAAAAACAGCGAGAGCTTATAGAACCCAATACATACTTATGTACATGGGACAGAACTTGCGGTAGGACTACGTAGTATAAGAAATGAAAAGCCATTGTCATGAGCTGATTATATAATTTAAGTTAAAAAAAATTATGCTAATCATAATAAATTTGACACAAATAGCTTTAACAAATTATGTACAGGGTATTGACTAAACTTTTAATAACTAAATGAATATTGCCACTTTCTTATATAACAATATATTTTTTGTTTCTTTACTGATAATGTTCTTACACATAGCATAATTTTAGTTTATATCTGTTTGTATATTGGTAAAATGATAACAGAAAAAAAAAGGTAGTTTAACTATAAATATTAGTTATATAGTATATGGCTTTATATCATAAAGTGACAATATGTTTTAAAGTGTTCTGTATTTTGTCTAAAGTTTTTTAATTAAAGAATCCATATAACGAATATTAAAAAAAAATGTTAATGATATCTTAACAGAAAATACTGCTGCAGATATATTACGCTGGCCACAAACAAAATCATTTGACTTTCACTTTAGCCCATTCACTTCCAAAAGCATTTTTTTAATTGCTGATGTAATACCTCTGTTCTAACGTGAAATGAAGTAAAAGTTACATGGTTCAAAGGATTTTATTCAAAAACAAAAATATTTTATTTGAAAAGAAAATTACAATGATAAAATTTTGAGCAGCTTTTAATCTTTTTTTCTCTCAGTTTTAACAAAAAAAGTACCTAAACATTTGTGAACATATATATACTAAATGTTTTTTTTTATTAAATTAACAATATATACACCATATGGTAAAGAAATTTTGATTGTAATATTTTTTCCCCTAAAACAAAGTTAATGTAGTTCGTTTTTAATAAGTGATAACGTTAATCCATTCTTCTATGTGAACCTTCAGTGTGAAACACTAAACTTGAAGAGATTTACTACTAATCACCAAATCACTTTTAGAAACCTCTCAACGCGCGTTTCACTAACCATGTCAGCATCATCAGATTATTCAAAATCTAAAATTAACCTATTTATATGACAACCGTACCTAGTGAAGCGTATAAAATAAGGAACCGTGAAGTTAACCAAACCTGACATTAATAAATCAAAAAGTTGGTCAGAAGGAGTAGATTCTTTATCCCGGTTCATGTTTTATTACATTTTTCTATTTAAATGCTTTCATACGCATCCAAACCCCTATTATTATCAACAGTTTTAACAAGGATAATGTGTTAAGATATAAATTATATAATCAGATATAAAGAACACATTGTCCATCCAATGGGAGGAATGAAAAATATTGTGTTGCCCAATAGCATGACCATACTTAAGATTTATTTAAAGTGTAAATAATAATAGGGGTTTGGTGCGTATGATAACATTCAAATAAACAAAGGTAAGAAAACCATAAATCAGGATAAAGAAAACCTATTCCATTCAGTCATTTTTTTGATTATTAATGTAACTCTTAGTTAACTTCACCGTTAATGGTTTTTACCCGCTTTATTAGGTACTGTTATCATATAAATAGAACATAATTTAGTTTTAGATTGAATATCTCTTGATAACGCTAACGTGGTTAACGAAACGCGCTTCGAGAAGTTTAAAAAAGTGATTTGGTTTTTAGTGATAATGTTAATTTGATATGCACTTTGGAACTAAAATGATTCATGTCAGCAAAGGAATATTGATCTATGGAGAAATATGTTTAAACATCATACCTACAAAAAAAATATAATTTTTACTAACAATTAAATGAATTATATATAAAAAAAAATTTTCAGATAATATGCATAATATACATATATTGATAGAATGTATGATAATACAAATTTATACTGTATTTGTTAGAATTAAAATAAAATAAAAACATTCTAATTTTCTAAATTTATAAAAACGAACCACACTAACCATATATTTCTATGTTTTTTAAATTTATCTTATAATTCTGAGCTGTTTTTAAGTGTGTGGCTTCTCGCAATGCTAGAAAAAACTGCAAAATAAATAGCCTATGTGTCTATTGAAAAAAAAGTTTACAAAAGCATCTTTACATTTATTTTTTTTACATAGTATTTCAAAAAAGCCGACTGGGTACTTTTAGATTATTATTAAGCGTATATACCAAACTTTTTGGTATAGTTAGTCTTTCTTTTATTTTATTTTTTAACTAACATTTGTAATTTAGTATTACATGTTTTATGAATAACTTAAAATTAATTAAAAAAAAAACAAAATTTTTAGGAATTACAAAATACACAAATTTACAGGAAAAAATGTCGGTTTAAACTATTTATACAGGGTAAAAAAACTTAATGGCAAAAATAATAATTATTATTATAATGGAAATGAGACAAAAAATCTATTTAAGAAAAACTTTTTAAAAAATAATAAATTATTTAATATAGTTTTAACATTGAAATTGCAAAAATGTATCACAGAATTGTGGATTTCTAATATAGAAATTGATTTTTCCCGATATTTTTAACTATACAGAGAAAATTTGTAGAAACATAATCGATGATGATATAATACCAAGCGACTTTCGAAACATTAAAGGAGTTTCACTGTTAAAACCGCAGACAGTTAGATTTCGTAATTGTTTAGACTAAATGTATATTTACATGGTTCACATCGTTAAATCTAAATATTTCGCATACCCAATGGTGATAGCACTTTGAAACAATAGAATACGTCGATTAAAATAAACATAATGGTGGTGTATTCATCACACTAAAATATTTACATTTTACGAAAATATAAATGGTATCACTTATAAACTAACTTTAAAAACACTTGAAAGTTAAACTTTGGCACTTTCTATAACAACTAAATTCTTAAAATTGATATTTCATAAATTATAATTACATTTATGTCTTCCTCTTATTTACACGACAGATTTTGTTTTTAATATGTAATGAGTGAATGCCCTTACGTCCATTTTATAGATGTTCATTAAGTTGAGTCTGAGTAGTATTTTGTTCAGAAACATTAGGTTTATATGCTTCCAGTTATTGCTAGCATCACTGTTATATAGAACAACTTCCTTCCAAATCTCCTTTAACTTCCTAGTTCAATTCTTCTATTGGAACCTTTGGTGCGAAACACTAAATTCAAAGAGATTTACCACCAAATCACTTTATTGCATTGCATGAAATTAGAAAAGTGATTTGGTGTTCGCTGATTCAATCTGATAAGATTGAATGAATGAGATTAAATCATCTCCTGATGATTAACATGGTTAATGATAAGTCATCCAAAAATTTAAAAAAAAAATGATTTTGTGTTTAATGGTAAACTCTTTTAACTTACTAGTTCAAAAATGGAAATATGTATAATTTATACATTATTAAATTTTCCATAAAACATAAACGGGGACCAATTGTCTCCTGATGTTCATTGCACGAATAACAAAACACGCACTGAGATATTGTATTCAAGTGATTTGGGATTTGATAAAAATTCAAATAACCCAATAAAAAATATACTGTACACATGTCTGGTTAATAAATAGGTATTGTCTTTTATCTACAAATACTGATGTTCAATTATGTACAATTAAATTTAATTCAAGATTTCACAAAATTAAAAATGGTGAGGAAACACCAAATTACTTGTTCACAGTCTGTTGATGCGCATCTCAATCACACAAGCACATTTCCAGCATAAATACTGATGTTTCTGATAATGTTAGCAAACCTCTATGTGTTGTTTTTTCATCAAATACCCCACTAATGATATTTTTGCGATTTAATTTGATTGATTACATAAAAAAACTCTGAACCAAAAGACTCCCATTTGACTCATTAATAAACATCAATAGGAGAATGTCCTCAATTATAAAATTATATTTAAACCATACAAATGTATATATTAACACCTAATGTCATATTGGTAAATTTACTTTTAAGTGACCATCTTTAATCATGGAAGAGATTATCGTCTGTAATATGTCTGCAAATAAAACTGGCATCCTCAAGGATAAGTATAAAAAATAAATTTTACGTATTGCTATGACCACTAGGTCTGCTACAATTAGGTTTAATAACAGCGGATTGGGTATGTGCCTACATATTCAGATATTACCAAATTGGCTACAGGTTTTGTTTTCTTGGATAAAATCTGTGCTAATTTGATTAATTTGCATTATTAGATTCTAACTACTACACAGAATTAGGAGGAAAGCTTGTGGAACTGTTGGAGTGCGCCAGGCTGAGCATAGAACCTGACAGACTAGCCTCTCCATCGTAATCATCCCGAGATATATCTCCATAAGTCATCTCATTCATCTCAGCTATAGCAAGTGCACTGAACAAAATAATCGTAATTACTAATAACAATCAACTAAATACTAATTAAAATAAACAAGTACAATTTATTTGTAGTAGGTTTAGTAACAATGTTTTTTTTGCATAGTTTAGTATGAACAATTTTAAAATAATACTAAAATTAATCAAGTTCAATGGTCTTATGAAGGGTAACAAAACTACTTACACCCTGCAGTTTAGTATCATAAGATCTAAACTTAGGAGCACAAATATTAAGATCTAAAAAACACTCATCCAGCTAGAAGTCACTTACAACTGCAAGACGTGGACCCTCAAAAAAGAAAACAAAAGAGATGTTTGCAGTATTTGAATGAAGAGTATTCAGAAGAATTTTTGGAGCAACAATACAAATCTGGATATTATAAACCGAATACCAAGGACCATGGAGAGGCGAATGTGGGTAACAGAAAGAGAGGTAGATCAAAGACACAGCGGCAGTACAATTTAAAAAAAGATGCTGAAAAACTATTGCCCACTTAAAAATGGCTGCGGGTGATCGATCCTGATAGAGGTGAAGGTTGAAGGAGATAATGGCTCACTTATCCCTGTAGCACAACAGGAAGAAGATATATGTTCTCCAAAATATTCCCAACGTTTAGAGAAAATAATTAGCATTAAAATGATTTTTCGTTCTAATAGCTAACACCACGCAAAGCAAAATTTCCAGCGATGGCTGAAAATACTGGGAGTATCATGACAGAAAACTTTCAATCTCATCTAGATTGGATTTTATTGAACGTAATGTATATTATTATTATATTATACATGATATATATATATATATACCTTATACATGCATATATATACCTTATACATGACAAATACATACAACAATCTGTGTTAGAAGATAGCGTACGCGTTTTTTTCGAAAGTGCAAGAGATATCTGTCTCTTTTTCGCGATGCGATTGTACCGTCGGAGGGTTACGGCGCAAACATAGATTCATTTCAGTATCTTTCGAAAACTCAGTGGATGCGTCTATTCCAAAATGAGTTCCAAGTATGCGAAACGTTTCGAAGCACTTTTTCTTTGCAAACACCCAAAAGGACCTAAATTATCGTTTTCAGTGGCTGCCAAAGCTATCAATATCTCCAGGCACGCAAACACAAAAAAGCGGGACAAAGCGATAGTCAATCTGTTCAAGAGAACTCCCACTCTTCGATTGCGGAAGACTCGCGTTCGACTGGTTAAAAGGGGAATAGATGTGAGTACCAACACAAGTCAATGGCGTTTACAAGAAGCAAACCTGAAATACCATCCCACGACCTAAAAACCGCCGCTCTCTCAAAAGCACGTCGAAAAAACGCAAGGACAGGGCTGAGGAAAACAAAGATCACGATTGGATCAAAGCTGTTTTTTCTGATAAAGTGACCTTTTGGGCGTGCGTTCCTCTGAAGCGTGCTTGGTCCACCAGCGATACACGTTTCATCCAGCGTACCATCAAACATCCGATGAAGATGTTTGGGGGAGTGCTTCTCTCGATTGTGACGGTTTAGAGCTGTTTACCGAGAATTTGGACACCGAGAAAATGGTCAAAATGTGTTAGCATGGACTCTTAAAGTGAGCCAACACAAAAAAGAAACGAAAAATGGCTGTTTCAAGAAAATAATGATCCCAAACATCGAAGTCGCCTGTGCAAGTCTTGGACAAAGGAAAATGGCATCTCGACAATAGACCGGGCTTTATAATCTCCAGATGCCAATCTAATTGAAAATGTGTTGGGTTAAGACCCAACTAACGGGAAAATCGGTGTATAATTTGAAGCAGAGGGCACGAAATATTCGGAAAATTTGGTGCTCTGTCCGTCGACTACGCGGAAAAACTGGTCGAAAATATGCCCAGAAGATATGAGGCCATACTTGAGAACGATGGTAATTACACACCTTATTAAAGGATTGCGCCTGTGTCAACTGTGATGTATTTTCATGTAAAAAACGTAAAATATCTTTTGTACTTTAAAAAAAATCGAGTACACTTTCTTTTGATACAGACTGTACAAATAAATAAGCTAAAGTACAGAAGTATAGAAAATCTGTGTAAAAGTCCCATAATGAAATATTATCAGAGAAAAACTCATACACAAACACATGTCGGACAAGGTTATATACCCTTCTAAATACTTACTACTTATTGTAATTTGGAAATTGGGAAACAAATAACTAAAATAAATAAAATCGAGTAAAATAATCAAACAAGGTATACTGTTATACAGAAGCTGATAATAGGACAAACAAGATATAATTTTTTTAATGAATATATCTCTTATATAATTTTTGTTATTCTAACAAAATGATGATATTTGATCTTTTAAATGACTTTTACACAGCTTAGTATTTGGGATCGTTGTAGTGCTGCACATTACAGCCAATTAATTTAAAACGAAAAGAGAATTAACGTTATTTTCTAAAATAATGTTATTTAACGTTATTGAATATTCTTATAATTTGAATCAGATCTGCTTGTTCAAAACTTCAGAAACATCTCTGGACAAAATCCGAGCCTTCTTCATGCTTAATTGAAGATATTAAGCATTGCGGAGCCAATTTTTATTACGTTGTGCACCGGATCATCTCTAAGTGTATAAAAATCATGTCATCTTAAAGGGTATAAACAGCACTAACATTTTGTAATTCAAAGGTAAAATTGTTTATTTGAAAGTATAATTGTATCTCCCCACTACACAAAGTGAAACAAGAAGAAAAACGAAAAAAAAAACTATAATATACTAGACTCAATATAAAGAAATATGTCTTCAACTCAATATAAGGAAATTAGAAAAAAACCTTTTCACTTATGCTACCTTTATGGTTGGTTCTAATATCTTCCCAGCTAAGGAAAAAGATATTTTTTCCTTTATTTCGGTTTTTCGCCACTATCTAAAACTCAAAAAATATCAAAAATACCTGTTCTTATTTAAAGAAAGAATCACTGGGTAAAAACAAAAAACCAAACGGAGACAAATTTCTCAGTGATTCTTTTTTTTTGTAATAAATTTGCCTAACGAACAACATTTTAAAGATATAAAAATGTTATAAAAAATTTTACAAACTTTTAACGATAACGTTTCGGAGGGTACTCTCCCCCGTTTTCAAAACTAAACTAAAAAATAAATTATATTAATTTGTAATATATAAAGTAACGAGTGAAATTAAATATATTTTTTTGTGTATGTCAACGATACTTACATTGACAACAATAGATTTTCATGACAGTGACATACTACCAAAAAATATATATAGGTAATGTTTACTGTGTGATTGTGTATTCAAATATTTAAATGTGTTTAATTGTATTCTTTAGAATCGGGAACCATATTGAATTTAAATCTTCCGAAGGCATAGCAATACAGTTATTTTTATTTAAATTAATTATAGCGGTTTCTTTTAATCTTCTGTATTTTGTTATATCGCTATAATTAATTTAAATAAAAATAACTGTATTGCTATGCCTTCGGTAGATTTAAATTCAATATGGTTCCCGATTCTAAAGAATACAATTAAACACATTTAAATATTTGAATACACAATCAAACAGTAAACATTACCTATATATATATATATATATATATATATATATATATATATATATATAGGTAATATATATATATATATATATATATATATATATATATATATATATATATATATATATATATATATATATATATATATATATATTCTTCCATTGACAACAATAGATTTTCATGACAGTGACATACTACCAAAAATATATATATATATATATATATATATATATATATATATATATATATATATATATATATATATATATATATATTTTTGGTAGTATGTCACTGTCATGAAAATCTATTGTTGTCAATGGAAGTATCGTTGACATATACAAAAAAATATATTTACTTTCACTCGTTACTTTATATATTACAAAGTAATATAATTTATTTTTTAGTTTAGTTTTGAAAACGGGGGGAGAGTACCCTCCGAAACGTTAAAAGTTTGTAAATTTTTTTATAACATTTTTATATCTTTAAAAGTTTGTTCGTTAGGCAAATTTATTACAAAAAAGAATCGCTGAGAAATTTGTCTCCGTTTGGTTTTTTGTTTTTACCCAGTGATTCTTTCTATAAATAAGAACAGGTATTTTTGATCTTTTTTGAGTTTTAGATAGTGGCGAAAAACCCAAATAAAGGAAAAAATATATGAACGCTCCACAATCATTCAGACATTACTAAGGAAAAAGATTCCTATATTAATTATTACTCAACCTTATAATATGAAACACATATACCGAAGCACTGACAGGAATATATAAACATATCAGCATGAGAGCTTATTTGTTGGCTGGACCTACAGGTTAACTTGGGTCCCAAACTACAGAGTTCAGTTGTCAATGAACTGCAATCAGCACTCCTTTCGAGCCATCAACCTTTTAATCTCTCAAAACTTTTACCGATTGCGAGTGACCAACGCAGATCTTTCGCCCTGTTTGGTGTATCTAAGGGACGATTTCTTGTCGGATTTTATACTCTTGTTTAGTGAGCTTCTGATGCTTTCAAGGCCAATCCTAGTATTAACAACCATCGCTCCAGTTAATCAAATACAAATGTTAACATCGTGGGGAAAACCATTCGGTGCGGTGAGTTGAAACACTAAAAAATTAGCTCTTACCTTAAACCTAACCTGGCTGACTCTTCATCAAATTCCTCTATTTCCTTTTCTTGTTTCTCGTGAAGTATCCTGATTCTTTCTCCACGTTCCTCAATAAATCGATTATTCTCAGCCACCATCTAAAATCATGAATCGCTTCAGCTATTTAATTGACCCCTTTAAACAATAAATATTTTACCTTTTGCTCTAGAAGTGTTCGTCGGACTTCAACCCTTTGCTGGAGTTCATTCTTTTCGCGGTCGCGTTGGGCTTGGGCCTGCATTTTATTTTTACTCTGATAAGCCATCAATATCTCTAATTCATACTGTAATCGCTCCTTCATTTGTTGGCACTGCAACTACAAAAAACAGAATGTTATTTGAAATTCAATCTAAGATTTTAGCGAGTCCTACGAAAAAATTATGTTATTTGGTTGTATTTTTAAATTTGAAGCATTAAAAATGGCAGAAAATAAGAAGCATTTTAGACATATTGTTTTTTTTTGTTTCCGAAAAGAAAAGAATCCTTCTGAGACGTAAAAGATATGTGCTGTGTAAGGTGAGGGTGTCGTTGACGATTCCACATGCCGAGGAACAATTATAATCTTAGCGATGCACCACGTTCTGGGCAATCCGTCAAAGCTGATGAAAACGAAATATTGGCGCTAATTGAAAGTGATCGGCATAGGCATTCCAGAGATTCGAGAAATTCTTGGAAATTCCAGAGTCCCAATTAGTGGACAGTGTCAAGGCGATTATGTCAACTTGGATGGTTAGTAAATTAAATGTATGGCTGCCGCATGAGTTAATGAAGAAATATTTGATAAAGCCCAACGAAATAGATCCATTCTTAAAGCGAATGGTTACAGGTTATAAAAACTGGATCATGGACATTATGGATTGTGTATAATGTTACACGTAAGAGATCATGGTGTAAGCGCTGAGATTTCCCTTTAACCAACGCAAAATCCATTTTACATACGAAGGTATGTGAATAATGAATAATGCTATGTATCTGGTCGGACTGGAATCGAATCGTTTATTATGAGCTCTTACCTGAAAACCAGACCATTAATTAGGTGATATACTGTTCACAACTAGATGTATTGAAGCTAGCAATCGACCAAAAGCGGCCTGAAAGACATTGTGAAAACACACGTGTCTTTGGCCACCCGACACTAACTATTAAAACTTGATAGGGATATTTTGGTCGATCCACCGTACTCTTCCAACCTTACTCTCCGCCCTATGACTGCCATTTATTTAGATTACTTCAAAACATCTTAGATGGTAAAAAGCTTCCTTGAAAGTTGAAAGATCAATTCTTTAGCCAGAAATCCTAGAACTTCTATGAGCGCGGTATTCTGCAGCTACTGAGGAGATGAAAGAAAAGTCATTGAACAGAACGGCACATACTACACTGAGATAAAATATGACCTTTATAGTAAATAAAATGTTTCTTCAATTTGTCGATACTTGGGATCAACTACTCAAAGATGGACAGGTCGAGCTTCGACAGTTGTAAAGATGAATAAACGGCAAGGAGAACTCCGCCGCCTCACGTACCTGAGGTCGAACAGCTCAGCATCAAAAACAGATGGTTCTAGCCAGGTCTCCGACAGAGCAATAGTGTGATAATTTTTGTATAGGACGGACTGGTAGAGATCCGCAGTTTTTGTTCTTACGCCATGCACGTTCTGATAAATAAGAGTAATGCTATGAATTGATGCTGGGTTACGTGTGTAAAACACTCTATTTAGTTTAAACGGCATGTTGACTATTTGGATTGCTCATGAGGTACAATAAGTGGTTGGCCATCCGATAACCAATTTTAATATTACTCAGCCATTAAATGACGATCCAGTTCATCTTTAATTAATTTGTAGTGACGGATTTGGGGGGTTAGTTTTATTAGACTGAACTGATATGTCCCAAAACATGGTACCATTAACTAGGTTTCTAACGTTCTTAAGAATAAACTTGGCAACATCGGCAGAATTACACATTACCTTGAGCGGGCGCTTTTTCCCATCTGTAAATTTACCAAGGCGATGTATTCTGATTTTGCTGGAATTAATCACAAGATAGCACGTGGTTTGAATTACGCTTTCCACAAGTGATCTATCGCTCTCAGTTATGGCTTGAGTATTTGGGTCCTCTATGCCAAAAGCGATAAAGTTTGATTTGCGTCTTTCGCGGTCAGATAGTTCATTTAGCAATTCTTCTAAGCTTGGAATCAGGGTCTGATGAAAATCATTGTCAGGCTTTAAGAGAGCTAAATTGTTATTTAACAGTTCGATTTGATTCCCAAGGGCATCAATTCTATTAGAGTTATTTTTTCAGATCAGTTAACTCTCTCAGAAGGGTCTGGATTGTGTTATTTTGTTGCTGAATCGTACTGTACAATTCAGAGACCAGCATGATAACATCTTTGATATTTGGTTTAGCTTTAGACAGGATAGAAGAAAATATGCTTTCACTAAAATCAGAACCAGGGGTATTTACCCTGTCAGGAGTGAGAGGCTACGCCGGTTTGTGAGGGAATTTATAGGGCTTTTGGAACAGGAAGGGACTGCGCTAAACTTCTATCTGCACGCAACGCAATACCACATATTCTTATTTTGTAAGCTGTCTTCGAAACCTCCCGCTGTTAGTTGGGCACAACTTGAATGGAACCAACCACCACAGCAACCCAAACAATCAATTATGTATGTTGTCTTGCCAATAGTTTTTGATATTCACCAATACAATCACATATTTAATATACAAAACAATATATTCGACTTAGTTATTGCAATGGCGGGGACGTTTCTGTGCGCTTACTCAGTATATTTCAAAATTTTTGTAATGATCTTAGAATTAATTTTTATATAAATATTTTTGTATCATTGTTAGGTTAAGTTCAAATTATTTTTGTTATATCTATTTGAGTTTTGAATTGTCTTTTAATTGGGCAGTAGCCTGTTAAACAATAAAGCATCATTCAATCGTTCATTCAAAGCATCATTCAAAACTGCAAAAATGTTCAGAATCAAAGATTTCTTAATAAATGAAATAATATACATACCTCTTGACTTTCGTCCAACTTTATACATTGTTTCTGCAACATTTCTGCAATGCTTTGTTCATACTGATCGCCTAACAATGCCAATTTTCGCCTCTGTTCCTCCTTCAGTTTTTTGATAACAGTCTTTTGTTGCTCTTTAGGGGTAGACATTAAAATATGCGCTTTTAATGCCTTGTATTGCTTCGTTTGTACTTTGCAAGTTTCACGAAACTGTTTTCGCACCATCATCTCCTTTTGCTTCAACGACTTTGGTTGTTGCTTTAATTCTAAGGCATGTTTCTTGCGCATCTCACGTTCCGTCCTCTTCATGTACTCAGCTTGATTCGACAATTCGGTATCGTGCTGATTCTTCACTTGTTCCTCCCTAAGAGCGTGCACAGCTTTCTGTTGACGATATTCTAACTCTTGAGTTTTTTCGTGATGTCTCAGTAACATCGCATGCGCTTGTTCCAACTGTTGCTGTCTTTTATTAAGCTCTTGTCGTAATAATTCCTAAATAAAAGAAGAAAATAACCAACAATATGCAACTGATGAATTGTGATAAGATACCTGTTCTAAATGATGGTAGCCAATAAGCCGTTTTCTTCTGAATTTTCGCAATTCCAAATCTATCTCAGCCCTTTGGCCTCTAAGCAATCTCTCTTCTTCTAATGCATCTACTTGCTTTAAGTTATCCTTATGACTTCTAAAAAATATTCTCAATTTATTCTCATCTACACTAAAGGCCAAAAGTTTAAAACCACCAAAACTTTTTTTAATTACCAAATTATTATTTTTTTCTAACTCGGTAATATTGATTATAGTTTATTCAATTTAATATACTGTATTAATACCTTCAAAAATAGCTTTATAATTAATAAGAAGATAAGAAAGAAAGTAATAAATACAACCAAATTCTGGTGTTTACTTACTATTCTATGAAGTTAATTAATCCCATGTTTACAAATCCCCTTTTTATTTTGTTTAAAACATTATTCAGAATCCGTTTGTGTCATATTATTCCTAGTAAAAAGATGATTTCTTTAAAACAAATTTTATTGTTTTTAATTTTATCGCATCCAGTGTTTTTGTAAAACAAAAATTATTATAAACATGGCGAAGTAACTCGACGATTCTGATATTGTTTAGGGTAGGCAAATCCTAACGAAAAATTACGGCCGAGTTAAAAATGTCCAAGAGTGGAATTCACAGAACCATAAAAAGACGAACATAGACAGATCACAAGACAAGCTAATTATACTACAAAGCAAAAGGAGATTGACTTCACCACAAATAAGAACTAACATTAATGAATTAACAAAGAAACCAGTATCTTTAACGACTGTGAAAAGACTGAGAAAAGCTAAAGAGTCTGAGAGAAGCTAATATGTAGAGTTGCTTCAACCATTGTTGCGGTAACAAAATAAAAATAAACGCTTTGAATGGGCTATGGTTCACACAGACTGGACCATTGAAGAGTAGAAAAATATTTTGTGAATCTGTCCAAATCTAAAAATCCAAATCTTCGGATCCAATCATCGGATATTTGTTTGTCGTGGACCACATGAAAAAATGGCCCCCCCAGTGTCTAGTATCTTCCGTGAAACATGGAGGTGGTTCTATTATGGTGTGGGGTGTTTCTCGGCGTCTGGGGTCGGAGACCTTGTTAGAATATCTGGAATTTTAAATAAAGAAGAATTTAAGACAATTTTTGTCGATCATACAGTTCCACCTGGATTAAGATTAATTGGGTCTTATTTTGTTTTTCAACAAGTTAACCCAAACACACCTCAAAACTACCCCGCAGTTATCTTAAAAGATAAGACCAAGGAACTTTCAGGATTATGTAATGGCCAGCGCAATCATCAGACCTCAAACCCATTCAGCTTCTTTGAGATGAGTTGATGCGGAAACATCCGTGAGCAGTGTCCAACATCGAACAATTGTGGAACTTGCTTAAAGAGTTGGGAAAAAATGCCACTAATCGTAAATTGTGAAAAAATAAATTAAATCCAAAACTAACCTTATTTGTCAATCTTAATGATATCAAAAATATATGGAATATATGGAAGGAATGGATGCGGCCTCTGCCTAACGGTGATCAAAAATTGGAACAAAAGCAAATTTTTTGTGAGTTTTTATGGTTTCATTCAAAGAATAAAGTCGATTTTATGAGTCTTATTATCACTCGTGAAATCTGGGTCTATTACTACACACTGGAAACTAGCCAATCTAACTATGGTAGTGGCATATTGATTTTCCTACCCCAAAAAAGGCAATGGATGGAAAAAAAGAAGAAATGAAATATGAAAAGTAATGAAGAACATTAAAAAAAAACAAAAATGTTCCAATATATATATATATATATATATATATATATATATATATATATATATATATATATATATATATATATATATATATTGTATAACTGGATTTACTAACCAAAAACAGCATCTTTCAGTTTGTTTACAATATAGATAGATCCCTGAAGTTCTTCAACCAATAATGTTAATCCAATTATCTTTCTTCTATCAAAGTGAAAATAAATCTATAATGGGACGTTAGGAGAAAGAAATAAACAAAAAACAGAAATGCACAAGCGAAGAATGTCAATTTCGGAAATCTCTCGATGTACAAGTAGGAGTTGAAACGTAATTGCTAATTTGATTAAATATCCTAAAGGGTACAGAAAGAAAAAGATTACTGAAAAATCCTCTGTTTCTTATCTATTTCAGATGTAACACTTCATTAATATCAATGCATCAGTTTTTTGGTAAGAAAACTGAGTTATAAAATATAAAGCATGAATAATATGGAATAAACATTAAAAATAGTAAAAAACCGACGTGTCCTATTTTTTGTCCTGAACCTTAGATTTTAAATATAAAACAACAGTCTCCCTCTCACGGATGGAAATAATCATCTCCTGGTGCTATTGACGTGGTTAGCGAAACGTCCATTGAGAAATTAAAAAAAATAATCTAGTTAGTGGAGCTTATCATAATTATATATTGAAATTTTGTTGAAAAGTTTTTCTTCACACTAAGCGTTCCATTATTAAAAAATTTACTCAATATATATATATATATATATATATATATATATATATATATATATATATATATATATATATATATATATATATATATATATATATATATATATATATATTAGACTATTAGTCCGGGAGTACATCCGATCGTTTGTCCCGTCTGTTGGGAACGTGCAGACGTTTCGCCAAGGTTACACTTGGCATTTTCAATACTTGTCTGAAGACTTTTCAGTCTTCAGACAAGCATTAAGAATGCCAAGTTATAAAACACAGCATACAGAGTATGTCAGAAAAATAACAGAACTTTTGAAATAAAAAAATAGTTAATTTACGAAAATATTTTTTTTAATTGAAAATACATCCCCTCCACATCAATAGACCGCAAGGTACATTCAACCAATGCTTGCAAAGATTTTTTGACGTTTTACGGAATCGCCTCAATGATCCTCGTATAACACTGTCATAAAACGTTCCTTTCATTGCCAGTTAGAGATTCGGGAACCGGAAATACACATCTGGAGATAAATCAGGCGAATACGGAGGATGTTGAAGCACACAGACTTGTATTTTCGCGAAAAATGTACGGAGAGCTATGGTCCTCATTTAAGGCGTGAGGAACAAATCGAGCACAGACTTTCCGTTTGTTTAAATCCTTTGTCAACATTTCATGAATTATGTCTTTGGTCATATTTAATTCCTCCACTATCTCACAAACGAATTCGCATCGTAGGCGATCATTTCACACAGTTTTTCCGCCGCGATTTTTGTTTTTTTGGCCGGCCTGGCTTTATGTCGTTTTCCAAAGCATCACGACCGTCCTGAAATCGCTTATACCACTCGAAAACACATGTAAAGGGATAAGCAATCACCATAAATTTTTTGATCAATTCAAATGTTTGTGTAAAACTTTTACTAAGCTTGAAACAAAATTTAATATTATTTCTTTGTTCAATCGTGTTTTTGAGACGAGTTGACAAAATATACGTCACTTTAAGCACTACAACTTGACAATAATTGATTCTAATGATGGCGGTCTCGTTTTATGGAGAGATAGTTTTTAGATTATATTACGGGAACCGAAAAGTAATCAAAATTCCCTACACGGGCTCATTTGCAGTCAGTTTGTATCGAGACACGCTCCCGCAAATATGGAAGTTTTGTTGTTACTTTCAAGCTTGCTTGTAAATTTAATTTTTCGGTTAAAGTCTTTATTCTACTAAGAAGGAAAGATGTCAAGGCCAACAATAGAAGAAGCACACTTCCGCCATTTTATGCTATTTTTGTTCGATCAAGGAATGAAGGCAAACGAAGCAGTGAAAAAAATTACCGATACTTACGAGGATGTTCTGAAACTAAACAAGTATCATAGATGGTTTAAAAAGTTGAAAAAATGGAAATCATCAAAGATACCGCACGAAAAGGACGACCCCAAAAATTAGATCATGATAACCTGAAGGCGATGGTGGATTCAGATCCTCGTCAAACAATTGAGGAATTATCACTGAAGATTGGCTGTCCATGGTCTACAGTTCAGGATCATCTTCGTCGCATAGGGAAATTATACAGGCAAGAAATTTGAGTTCCTCATGAATTGACGGAGACGGCGCTCGATCAACGGCGTACCATCTGCGCGTCTCTTTTGTCTCGGTATGAAGCCTATCCGATTTTGCGACGAATTGTATCTGGAGATGCGAAGTGGGTACTATACAATAATCCTGTATGAAAAACACAATGGTTTTCTTCCGGAGAAGCACCTGTTCCGACACCTCGACCATCACTAACAATAAAGAAGATCGTTGTTTGTGTGTGGTAGAATTTTTCCACCACTACAACGACAGTGTATTGTGAATAACTCGAGTGAATGAAGCAAGAGCTCATAAAAAAAACGATCTGTTTTGGTCAATAACAAAAAAAAGGATCCTTCAACACGAGGCCTCACGCTGCAAAAATAATGCAGGAAAAAATATGGGGGCTTAGATTGGAACTTTTACCTCATCCACCCTATTCACCAGATCTCGCGCTGTCGGATTATCGCCTTTTCAGATCGTTAGAGCATATATTAAGAGGTAAAAAACTGAACAATGTTGGAGAAGTGAAAACGCACTTGGAAAAGTTTTCCAGTGCACTTAAAATGTCTCAACGATAATAAGTCATGAAGGATTTTTAATTATTTCAAGAAAAATAATTTGTAAGAAAAACTGGTACCGAACAATGTTGGAGAAGTGAAAACGCACTTGGAAAAGTTTTCCAATGAAAAACCCTTTCTTAAAAAGGGAATCGAACAACTGCCTTTACGCTGGCAAAAAGTGTTAGAAAATGATGGAAATTATTTTGTTGACTAGTATTTAAGATTTCTATAATAAATAAATCGCCAGCAAAAAAAGTTTTGAGTACTTTTCAGTCCCTCTAATATATTGTTTCAATAGATGACGCTAGTAGTTTTCTTTAAATCTAAAAAGTTCCGTTATTTTTCTGAGATATTGCGTATAGCCATAAAATATTCTACAAAATCAAACTTACTGCAATGTAGCATCTCGTTGACGTTTAGGTGTTGATTCATCTTGTGAAAGTTCCCGTTTCCATCTCTCCTTATTGGCTTTATATTCTTTTTTCCTATGCGTTTCGAAAGCCTTCCGATCATTATCTTGTCTACATGTGATGTCTTTAATTAACTTCTTCTCCATAGCCGCACTTTGTTTCTGTTTTCGTTCCAATTCCTGTTGGTGTTTGGTCTGTAGTTTCTCCAATTCTTTGCTAAAGTTCGCTAAAAGTACGTCGTATTCCTTGTCCAATTGATTTTTATGGCTGTCCATTTCCATTCTGCATCTGTCCTCTAATTTTATGAGAGCACTCTGGTGTTCGCGACGCATACGTTTGTATCCAGACATTTGTTCATGCATCTCTTCTTGCATGTGTTCCTTTTGCTGTTTAGTAACAATACTCGTCGTCCTTATTGTTGCAAAATTGTTTCCACTAGCGTGCTCGCTTAACGCTGCTGCGGCCGCATGATTAATTGGCCTATGGCGTTTAGTTGTTCCGTCTTCACCACCTACAACCGCTAAGATAATACATTATTAATTTAGATTAATAAAATGTCTTAAGAATACATATTTAATTCAAGAAGGGTAATCTAAAATGTCTCAACGATAATAAGTCATGAAGGATTTTTAATTATTTCAAGAAAAATAATTTGTAAGAAAAACTGGTACCGACCACTATTAACTTGTTAGAAATATACAATCAATTTCTAAATGACTTACTTGACTTGACTTACTGGAGACATTTTCAAATTACCATCGAAAGTGGGAAATCTTTTAAAACGGAAAATATAAAAATAACCTGTTGACATTTTTCAATAAAGACATTATTGACCTTTGACGTTGGCAAACAGTTGTAAATATCAGTGCCGGCTCGTAAGGGAGGGCGCCGCCCCTCCAGCATTTATCACAGTAAACAATTTTTCAGAGCAAAACACCATATTTTTATTTCCGTTCAGTTTCTTTCCTTTAACTCATTTAAAGATATTATTAAAAATTAAAATCTCCAAATTCAGAAGAATGTATATCGACACATCACCAAATAATGCGAATAAAAAATTCCATCTCTCGCCACAATTTTTACATCGTTGGTCGGACTTTTACCCACAGCGATGCCACGTCCATTTACCTCGTCGTTGGCGTTACAAGTTTTGTTGGTTGCCAGAATTCGGGGGTTTAAGTGCTTTCTAAAACATGCGATTTGGACGTAGATTCCCTGCGACCGAGCCTATCGGTAATTATAGCCTATTTATTGAAGAAAGAAACTAAACCCAAACATATTCACGCATATTGCACGTGATCGTTACAGGGCCGCACTAAGAACCGTCCTCTTTTTGGGCGGGGTATAGCTAATATCGACAACTTCATCAGCTGTGTCCGTATCAGACATTTTATGGAAACAAAATACAATTATTAATAAATCGAATGCAATTCAATAAATGAGAAAACTCAGTGCAGTGTATGAGTTACTGCCGCCAATCCTGTTTCTGTCGACCGGCAACCTGCCTATCATCTAGGTTTTCATTGGTGGTTTAAATCGGCTTGATCGATTCCCGGCAATAGCAGTGGCGCTCAGCGTTTCTGGCTAAAATATCATGTGTTGATCACGCGTTGGTCGTTGTTTATGTTGACTGTCTTTTTTCGATGAACAGACTTTAGTTTTAAACACTGATGTGATGGGTATGGAGTGTACGATATGTATCGCGTCGCGTATTTCGTTCGCCTCGCGAATACTTGTTTTGATTTGTGATTTCCTATGTGTGTACACACTGAGTAGTACTTTTTAAATAAAAATAATCAACTTTTAATTGCAAACAAGGTCTGATTTAAAACAGTTAATAATGACTAATTTAAGTTTTATTTTTCGAATTTTTCTCTATTCATTTGCAGTTACAATAAATTGTTTAAATGATTTACTCTTCGGGAAACGGTAAGTACCTACTTATTCATTCCTCTATCTGCGCAACAAGCAACAACCCATCCTCGAATGTCTTTGTAAGTAGCAACAATAGAACATTTTAATGTTTTCCTGGTTCATCTCCTGTATAGTTTCAAATGCACAAAAAGTAAAGAGGAAGGGGAAAGCAAAAAAAATCTTCAGCAGCACAATTTTCTTCTATGCCCTCTCACTTTAAAAACCCACGAGCCGCCACTGGTAAATATTAATGGTAATTATATATTAGACTAAATAAATATTTAAATAAATCATTTGCAATCTTGCTCTTTAAAAAATGCCTTCGAACTTTCCGGACAGCCCAAAATATTGATTCATGCCCAATTTTGAAAGAAAAAAAAAAGTGTAAATTAATAACATCATTTTCTAAGTGCATACTATATATAACACATTGGTCACTAAATCCCTGGTCTGACAAATAAAATACTTTTTTTTTGCAAATTTCAATTTTACTCAGTAAATATATTCTCCTTGAAAAGGAGAATATATTTCTCCTATTCCAACACTTCCACACAGCAATTCCTAAACTTTTGCTAACATTTCTACACCTTTTTTATAGAACAATTTCTCTTTGCCTGCAATATATCCTCCAGATTCGGCAATTACCTCTTTATTGGAGCGAAATTTCTTTATAGCGAGTATTTTTTTGAAGTCGGAGAACAGGAAATTGTCGCGGGGGGCCAGATCTGGAGAATACGGGGGATGAGGAAGCAATTCGAAGTCCAATTGATATAATTTAGCCATCGTTTCCACGTGCATTATCTTGGTGAAACAGCACTGTTTGTCCATTTGGAGCCTTTTTTGCGATCTCGTCCTTCAAACGCACCAATAATGTTATGTAATATTCGCTACTGATGGTTTTATCTTCCCCAAGATAATCAATGAAATATCCCAAGCGCATCCCAAAATACAAAGGCCATAACCTTGCCCGCCGATGGTTGTGTTTTTGGTCGCTTTGGACGGCTTTCACCGGATGCTGTCCACTCAGCTGAGTGCCGATTTGATTCCGGAGTGTAGTGATGGAACCATGTTTCATCCATTGTCACATACCGATAGAAAAATTCCTTTTTATTTCGCTTAAACAGCTCCAAATATTGCTCAGAATCATCAATACCTTGTTTTCGGTCTGTTGTGAGCAAACGCGGTACCCATTTCGATAGCAACTTACGCATTCCCGAATGTTCATGTAAAATGGTGTATATACTTCCTTTCAATAACTTCATGATATCAGCTATCTCCTGCAGCTTTACTTTACGGTAATGCGAAATATTGTTGGAAATTTTTCAGCATCAACGGTGCTTGTACGGCCACTCTTCTATTCTATTCTCTTTTTTTTGTTTTGAAAATAACAAAAGTAGCGTCACTTAAAACACAACCCAGGCACTACTTGTTGTCACGAAATTTTGACACATGACGTTTGAAGGTTGGCGCAATCAACTATTAGTAAGGATCTTTCGTAAGTGACGCCATCTATATGTCAGACTGGGGATTTATTGACCGATGTGTTACATATATTGAATGATATAAAGTTGAGAACATTTCAGACAACTACCTTAAACGTTTTAAACATAAATACTATAAAAGTGCTACCTGCTGGCAAGCTGTTTGTACTGCTTGACTGACTACTGGCTGAAACTCCAACTGAATGAACAGAATGTTCTGAGGTAACTGAATTGCTTTTTGAACTATCTCCGCCTGTTGGTTCCTCGGGCGTATCATCGACATCAGGTAGTGAATCGATATTGCTCTCTGTTTCACAATTTTCAACCATCAGAATTTTTTTCATCTTTCTGTAATTTAAATTATCCAAATCTCTCACAGCTGCCTTGGTTCTTTGTATTAAATCAACTAAAACGTTAGGTGATCTACTTCTCGTTACAAAAGGATGCGCTAATAGCTGTTGAGAACTTGGTCGTTTTTGAGGTGACTTCTACAATACCAAAAAACAGGCAATATAATTTTAACAGTTTTTTTTCTTTCTAATACCTGTAGGCATGCCTGTACAAAATATTTAAATATATTAGTCCAGTCTGTAGCAGAAGACAAAGCTGGCGAATCATTTTGAGCTATATGATATAATGCCGACATAGCATTCATATTGAAATATGGCGGTTTCCTTTCAGCCAATTCTATACAAGTTATGCCCAATGACCAAACATCCACCTTACCATCATATTGACCTTCATCCATAGCTAATATTACCTGTAACAAATGAATTGTTGACTAAAAAATTATTACTGATTCTACAATTTTAATTAAAAAAATAAAAATTAGTAATCGTTTTTTAATGAAAACACTAAAGTGTTTTCCAATAACTGTCAGAACTATAAAATGAAGCACAATGATAGCTACAAGTGATAATGCGGTAATTTTCCTTTATCTTAAAGAACAAATAATGGTATTAAGTTTTGAAACTAGTGTCGTCCAACTATCCCCTTTGATTTCATCTTTGGAATGCATTCTAGAGACCCAATTTTCGATTACTCTTTCGTCCATATCGCGTAGTATATTTTCAATGGTGGTCCAAATGTTTCATTTAAGGTCAATAATTGTTTGGGGTATATTTCTGTAAACCAGAAATTTAATGATGTTTAATGATAAAATTTAATGTCTTGTTGAGAAAACATTGTTTATATCCATATATATCAGTTCATATTCCTATAGCGTCCATCATTAACAATAGCCCAATTTCTATGATAGTATTCAAAAAAATATGCTGCTATCACCCCCTTCAACCTAAAAACCAAACAAAACAGTGACTTTTTTAGGACGAAAGGATAACTTCTGAATCACTTAAAGATTTTCATTGGCTCAAATTCTGCAGTTATGTTTGTTCACAATCTCATTAACCGAGAGGTGCGTTTAGTGAAAAAGATTATTTTTTACCTAAAGTGGAAAAAAATATTTTTATGCCCCGCGCTCCCCAACATTCAATTTCTACGCGCTATTAATTCCTGTATCTTTTCATGGTGAATTAAGATAATGTATTGAACACATCCATTTATGATTGATATTTACATTTCAAACAGTACATAAACAGTAATCAAATAAAAATTAAATTACCTCTGGTGCCATCCAATAAGGAGTACCCACAAAAGAATTTGCTGGACATTTTATTGAAGCACTACCAAAATCTGCCAACTTCACTGTACCATTTTCAGTTAATAATATATTTCCCGCTTTAACATCTCTAAAAATATAATCCACACTGAAATAATAATTTGAGTGGCAATTTACACTTCACAATACCTATGAATTCTTCCAAATTCATGCAAATAACTAAGTCCTCTAAGTACGCCATCACAAATTGCTGATATTTCATGCTCTTTCAGAGGTTTCTTGTGAACTTCTAAAATATCGGATGCCGAACCAAGACAATATTCCATGACTAGCCATGCTATGTTTTCTTTAAGGTAACATCCTTTGTATTCAATTGTATTTGGATGTTTTAACTGTTTCAAAAACCTAAAATAAAACTAATATATAACATAAATTTTTTGCTCTACAGGCCGAGTTGGCCCATGGTTTAGTTTGATACGGTCACCTAACCGAGGTGCGGTTAGCCCTTGGGCTATATAAAATATGTATTAAAATCATATTTACACAAAAACCAAACTTTTGTTCAATGCAGTAATGCAATATTCAGTACAGGTAAGAAACACTTCAAAAGACTTTGCCACCTTGTTCAGTATTTAGGTTACAGTAGTTTCAATCTATCTCGGATATCATTTCGGAAGTGTCGGGACCGAAAAATAGTTACAGGAAACCAGTTCAGGTAAATTGAATAGACGATCGAGGATTATAAAACCTTGTGAAAGAAAAAGTGACATTGGCACTGATTTTGTACTAGGGTAAATATGTATAGCAAGGTTCTATAGCCACTTTATTTTGATGGTAAACTCACGAGATTTATTTAACTTCTCAATGTCCGTTTCGTTAACCATGTTAGCGTCATCAAGAGATGATTCAATCTCATTAATTTAATCTTATCAGATTGAATTATCAAACACCAAATCACTTTATTTAATTTAAGAGAGAAATTAGTCGAGAAATGAAAAAAAAATGTGATTCAGTGTTTGGTGGTAAATCTCTTCAAGTTTAGTGTTTCACAATGAAGTTTCCAATAGAAGGATTAATTTATTCTGATGCCCTAAACTTGATGAATAGGGTTTAAATTATCACAAAACTTAAAACTGGTGTATTCTTCCATCATGGTTTCTTAACAACACCTATGAACCAACTCTTACCAAAATGATTGATTGAAAACTGATTTAAATGCTGTTGAACACAAATTTAATTTCTTTTTGACAACGTATATATTATAATATCTACAAAATGTTATAAATCAAAACTATACTTAAAAAACTGAATGACAATATAGTGAATTAAGATAAGTCCTAGATAAATGTATTTTGTGTAAAAATATATTTAAAAATGTATTTAGTTTTAAATGTATATATTATAAATTCAATCAAATATAAACAATTTGTATATATTTAAACTTCTAATGACTAAAACTAATAATGACCTTCCAAGTTGAGAATATTTTTTTATCAACTTATGTATCATTTTCATGTAGCAGCAAAGCACTTCCCATGGAAAAAACAAAAATATTGATTATTTATGTAGTACCGATTTCTTTTAATCAACATATTTTAAATATCTGACCATTTAAACTTGAAGAGATTAGGAGGTAAATCCTTTCAAGTTTAGTGTTTCACACCAAAGGTTCCAATCGAAGAATTAATCTGACCATTTAATGGCTTTAATCATTTTTCTTCTGCTGTTAATGTATACAAAGCATCTTTATAAAAATGTATATTTTTTGTTCTCCATACTAAAATTTTCTAAAATCTTTAAAATTATTTTTAACCAGTCCTCTGCAATAACATTATAATCTTGCACTGAATAAATGGAACCAAATACACATAATATGACTGTCACAATATTCAAATTATGAAAAGTTTGACGAAAAGAAATTGTTATACAAATAAACTTTAGAGGTATTTAGTTATTTTCTACATTACTTTCAGCAATACCAAGAAACACAGAATATATAGTATATTCAAAAGGTTAACAGAAAATTATATTAATATTGCATTTTAAAAAAAATTATGTAAAATAATTTACCTTATTTCTTTGATAATATCTTGCCACTTCTCTAAACTTTGTTTTCCTGTGAAGGACATTTTCTTGATGGCAACAATTTCTTTTGATATGAGGCATCTTGCATAATATACCTAAAAAGTTAAAGAAAACTATAATGAATCTGAAATAAAATTTTATATTAACAGAAAAAACTGACATACAATATTTTATTAATCAAAATAATTTTGTGAGTAGATTAAAACTTACCGCCCCAAAACTTCCATGCCCGATTTCTCGTAGATCATCAAATATTTTTTCTGGATCATGTTTAAAAAATAATTCAGCTATGTCAGGGTCTCGCAGACTTCCAGGACGGGGCACTGGAGCCATTTTAATATCCTATTAAGCAACTAATTTGAGCTCATTTTCCTAAAATCAAAAATTATATTATAATTTTATTTATTCTTAAAAAAAAAATTATTAATTTATATATATTTGTGATCAATTTAATTGGATAATAACAGTTATTCATATTAATCTACATTTTTGTTAGTATTAATCAATAAATAAATTGATCTGATAACAGATTGATTGATAGTAAAATTATTTAAAACCGCAAAATAAATGTATATTGTAAATTGCAGTAACTAAATTAATTTGTTTGAATTAATCTGTAGCTAAATTTCAGGTGTATGCAAATAAAATTCTTCTATACAATTAGTTATTTCAACTGTATGAACATAATCATTTAAATTTCAGGTAAGTAATAACAACTGTTGTAAAATACTAGTTAATGTGATAGAAAAATTCTCTTATAATGAAAAAAAAACAATACGATCAATTATGCCCTTATTTGATTAAAGCATAATGTTTGACTGCTACAAATAAAAATAGTAAAATACAAAAGAAAAATATATATATATATATATATATATATATATATATATATATATATATATATATATATATATATATATATATATATATATATATATATATATATATATATATATATAAATTAGGATGTTGTTTATTGAAAAAGGAGAAAAAAAATCTAACTCCCTATTAGTTCTTGTGTTAGAATAAGGTGAATTTAGGTAACAGTAAAGTAATGTAAGGTAATATTTTAAAATATTTTACTTGATATTTGGATTGGAAAATGTAATCAGGTTTTATTGTTTACCAAATATTTATCCTAAGAAACATGAACTTACAAAATACTAGATGGAAATCAAAATGGCGTCGTTCACAACTTGTCTGTATACTTTCACAGAATAACTGACACAAACATGATAAACATTTCACATTATTTTTTCACTGAAATACTACAACACTGAATGATCGATCGGAATTCACCCAAATAACTATTATGCAGCCTGTGTTTGAATAAAATATTTTAAAAAACAACTTGTGTGCCACTGGGAGGTATATCTTGAAACTGTCACCTAGTTTCCTAACCTCAAACTTGATGTTTCCCTGAGGATTATCAGCTGACGAAATGGAACCATCTTAATTCTGCCTTTTAAAAGCGAAAAATTTACTAAACATGTAAGAAAATACATGTAAATTCCATTTGTTTAAAATAATCCCGAAGACCTTAAAAATGGCTAACCCCACCCAAAATAGATATTTAGATTAGTAGCGGGTAAAGAAGTTTTCCTCATATTATTCAGTCATAGCTGAGACGTCATCTCGTGATGATTATTAATGGTAAATATCACAGATACCTTTAACTCTACACCTAGAATTTCTTCTATAGATGGCACTCCAATCATCAATTTTATCATTTTAAATTTAAAAATTAAAAAAATTGTTTAAAATGTACACTTTTAGAACCTTTTTAATTTAATTTTTGAACTATCCATTAAATTATGTTATTTGTAAAATATTGTTTGTTTTGTAAATGTGTCGTTTCTATAGTAACTTTTTTCAAGCATTGATTGCTGTAAACATACATATTTTATGAACAAACTGTGTTCTTAAAGCAATTTATTAAATATATAATCATCATAATGTTATTATTAGCAATACTTTTAAAATTAATTTTAATAATTAGTAAAGTATGCTTTTGCAAATATGTAGAAGGGGATTTAAAAACCAATGAAGTACATACTTTTAAATGGTTTAATTTTATTTGTAATTGATTCTATCAAAATTTCAGAACTGGGCTTTTTTGGCGAGATTTTGCTTTTTATCAGATGACGGTGAATTTGAATATGTGATAGATTACAACGAAAATCAACGAGATCTAAATTTACTTCTATATTATGATACAGAGGATCAGTGGCCAGCTGTGTATAAATCTAATAAGGTCTAATATAGTTTAGATCAATTCCTCAGCTATAAAATATTTTAATTTTAGACATGTGAAGAGAAGGAAGCAGTACTGAACATTCAACAAAATCAGATCGTTAATTTATCTGCACGTGTTCCTGTAGCGCGAGAATTAGCAGGATGTCAGTTTACGCCTATTGTAGTAACCACTCCTGCACCCCTCTATACCATAAATATTCCAAAACCTAATAAGTGGACCTCTAAACAGAAAGGTAATTTCTATATCTTCTTTATTCAGTAATATCTTCATTAGGAACACTAATTATAGTATTCAAATCAAAATATCTAATTGGTGTTTCTTTAGTCACACTGAAAGTTCTAATCTTCTTTTGAAGAGCAGAAGGGGCATGACTGTTACTATGTTATTGCTATAATTAGTTTGAAAAAAGAGTTGATCTGTGATAGTAAACAAGCCTTTCTCTCAGTGGCGCCTCGTGGGTTTTTAAAGTGGGAGAGCGTAGAAGAAAATAGTGCTGCTGAAGAATTGTTTTGCGTTCCCCTTCCTCCTTTTTACTTTTCGTGCTATTGAAACCCTATGCAGAAGGTGAATCAGGAAAATGAGTTAAAGGAAAGAAACTGAACGGAAATATAATATGATGTTTTAATCCGAAAAAATGTTTAGTGTGATAAATGCTGGAAGTGCGAAGCCCCAACGCCCTCCCTCGCGATAAAGGGAAAACGATAGAACGCAGTGACGAGCCGTCACTGCGTTCTATCGTTTTCCAATATGTAATTTTTTGAAAATAAATATACATGCAAAAATGTATAGATACCGAAATGTTTCGAAAATGAGTACGTCAGGAACATTATTCAAATTATACAAAAAGTTTAAAGAAGGGAAACTCGCATAACAACGATCTTGAACATCAAGTTGAGCAAATTCAAAAAGAAATTCACTCTCAAGAGAAGCACTTCTGTGCTTCCCGATTCAGAAGCATATATCTTTGATTATTAATATCTTTTGAGTAAATTATCCAATTTAATATATATTTTTTTAATTTAAACCTCAATCAGTATAGAAAAAGACTATATCTATAGAATGTTCCAAAAAATAATAGTATTTCTAATACCATCGAAAAAATCAGCAAAAATTAAAAAAAAAAGTTAAAATGAGGTGTTCTATTCAAACTATCATATTAAGGCAAAATTAATAGATCATAACTTTCCTCCAAAGGCATTTAAAAGGGAAATTAATGTACTTTCAGATACTTATTACATAATTTAGCTTTAAAAAATATATTTATTTAGTTAGGTAAAGTTCATTGGTATGATGTTCTTCAAAAACCGATTCGGTCTCGCTTTCACTCTCTTTGTCGTCGAAAATATCAGCTGCCTCATATAACGCTTCTACTTCAGACGCATAGTGAGTACGAGAACGTGTGTTTATTTTGAGCTAAATAGAAAATGAAATAAACCGATAAATAGATATTAAAAAAATTAAAAATCAAAGTTTTCAATAAAAATACTATAGAAAATATAATATTTATGATTTACTTACCACAAACTGTGTCAAGATCGAAACAAAACCACACTATTTGTGCAAAAAGGTTATTTAACAGTTTTTATGTATTGACAAAACACAGCCAAAACACTGACACAACAGCAGCACTGGGTGGCGTATACCCATCGACTACTGCAGTCGCTTATATTTTCGTTAGTAATTACATCTTAAGATGGCTATGGTGAGGGAACTGTAGTGGGGATAGTAAATGTTTTTCTCCCACTCAAAGTCATCCCCTCAACGTGACCATTTATAAGGGAAAAACACTTGGGTACACAACATGGGTATCCCTTATCCAGTGCTTCTCTTGACGGTTAAATAAATCTTATAAAATTTGAATCCGCAGAATCATTACAACTTAAAATGTAAAAATCAATAATGGATCCCCGTCAATTAGAGCACTGACTGCGAAGGCCAATATAAAAAAAATATGTTAGTGGGGATATGTGTGATGTGCGATATGCCTGCGATGTATTACTAGTTGCCGAAAGTTACTTGATCCATTGAATTTATCTTTGTTTTCTGTAAATAAACATTAACAATAAACAATTGGTGAAATGGTGAAAGTATGTACTGCATATTATTTATTATAAGTCATAAGATATGAAAAATATTATCGTCGTTAACCCCATATATCATTTATAGCCCGGTTCTACAATGGAAGTATATACCTGGTATAAGCTATACTTGGAATAACGTTTGAAACGCCCCTTCTACAATCGCCGAACAAAGCTATTCTCGGTAGAAATCGACAGATTAAATACTTTTGAAAACCACTTGACTTTGGAAAATCAATTGTTAAATTCAAATACTATTTTTTTCCATTTTAATGATGAATTTACTAAAGCAGAGGGCAAAAAAAATTCTAAACACCTGCATAGGTGTAAACACGAAAACAAACACATTTGTTTATGAAAGTACACCGTCTATATGTTGATCCTTTGTTTACATTTTTAGTTTTATCTAAATACAATTTCATGATTTATTCAATCAGTTTAATATTAGCCTACAATATGGAAATTCCCTGCACCACTCGAGAAGTGATTATGAGAATGCATCGAGGAAAATCATTTCGGCAAATTGGAAACATCTTCAAAAAGCCGCCATTGGCAATTCATTATATTATTTCCCGGTATAAAGAGCTCGGCAATGCTTGCAGTAGACTTCGTTCAGGACGGCCAGAAAAATTAAACATCCAAAAGCGTGCACTAATTAAAGAAGTCAACTCCAATCCATCTACAAGTGCCACCAAAATTGCAGATACTCTTAATGAAGATTATCATGTATCAGTAACGCCTCAAACAGTCTGTGATTTTATTAAAAAACGAGGGTTGCACGGACGAACACCTAGGAAGAAGCCCTACATAACAAAGCAGAACAAGAAAAAATGCCTCTAGTTTGTTAAGGAGCAAGCAAGCTGGAGGGATTTTGGGAGACTGTTATCTTCTCTGACGAAAGCAAATTTAATGTCTCAGGGTCGGATGGAAGGAAAAAAGTGTGGTGCAGGCCAGGGGAACATTTAAAACTAACAAATATTGTATCGACGGTCAAACATGATGGCGGCGTGGTGCTCATTTGGAGTTGCATGGGAACTACACGAGTTGGAAATTTGTACATAAATGGTGGGTTAATGGATCAATACAAGTACATCAATATATTATAAAATAATTTAAATAATAGTGCAATTAAATTGGATATACAAAATAATTTCCATTACAAAATACTAATAAGATAACGACCCCAAGCATATGGCTCGAAAACACAGGAATGGCTGGTGTACAATGCACCTAGACAGCTCCAGGCATCACCCTAATCGCCAAATCTGATCCCTATCGAGCATATGTAGGACAATATTAGCAGGGAATTTAAAAAAACAATAAAAACAAACATCATCTTTGAGAAGAAATTTTGCAGAAATGGACTCATACGCCAAGACGTAACAAAAAAATTAGTTTATTCAACAAAAACCTGTTTATTGGCTGTTATAAAAAGTAAGGGTGGACCAACAGGATGTTGAAATAAAATTTAAATAACGACTTTGTTTATAACAGTTTTGAAAAATATAGTGTTCAGAGACTTTTTTGAATACTTCCGTATTTTACTTGGAAACTATTGTTGTTTACGTTATACAGTTTTATTTACTGCATTAAATTTGTCAACTACAACAATACGCACAATTTTAAAAAATAAAGAAGAAATGGTATCATCAGCAACTACAACTATACCGACTTATGCAACAAGAATTACTCGTTCTAGAAGAAATGGGTTTGGTGAAATGGAAAAAGAAACTGTACATTGTACTATACAACCATATTCAGAATGAAAAAGGCGACACACGTGAAAATTTCGTAGCTAGCCGAGGGTGGCTCCATCGAGTTAAAAACAGAAACAATCTTCATAACATACATATCACTGGAGAAGCGGCAAGTGGAGATAGAAAAGCAGCTGCATACTTTCCAGCGAAATTAAAAGCAATCATTGAACGAGGGAATTATTCTCGTGAATCAGTTATCCCGTGAAGAAAAGCGCGCGCCAGGATTTAAACCTGCAAAAGATCATTTAACTCTGTTTGTTAGTTGGTAATGGTAATGGAGATTTTAAATTAAAAACACTGCTTGTTTATCATTCCAAAACCCCAAGAGTAATGAAAGAAATTTCAAAATCATCTTTACCAGTAATTTAGCAGGTCAATAAAAAATCTTGGATCACTATGAAAATTTTCCAGAATTGGTTTACGGAACATTTTTGCCCGTCTACTGCGAATGTAAAAACTAGAACCGAAAGTTTTACTTTTGATTGATAATACTCCAAGCCATCCAACGCATTTGTCCGGCTTAACAATATACATTCCAATAGAAGTGATTTTGCTGCCACCAAATACAACTTCGTTAATACAACCAATGGACCAAATGTTAAAGCTTATTATCTGGGGTGGATAAAATAAAAAACCCATTCAAGATTTTTGGAAAAACTACAGTATCATGGATGCTGTAGACAACATCAATCTTGCATGGATTGAGGTGACCGAGAAATGTTTGAAAGGAGTATGGAAGAATGTATGGTTGGAGCTAAGCAAGGATGTTGACACCAGAGAATCTATTGTTGATGTCGACGAAAATGTCAAGCTAGCTAATGAAACAGGATTGCATATAAATGCGCAGGATATTGAAGAATTATTGCAAGTTACAACCGGTGAAAATATTTCCAAAAACGATCTTAAAGAATTAGTAGAACAAGTGCACGAAGATGACAAAATTAGCGTTTCTGAAGATGAGGAGCAAAAGGAACTCTCAACGGATTTTCTATAAAAAAGTTTAGCCACTATAACGGAAATTATGGATCAGTTTATACAAAATGATTTAAATTTTCAGAAGTTCAAATTGATGCGATGTATTGCTATCGACAACTGCTTGCTGAAAATGGAAAAGGCAAACGACGTTAGATGATTTATACACTAAAAAACAGAAAAGATGTCGAATGAGGAACTCTCGCGTTAAGCCGTTTATTCGGCGAATACGGCGCATTAGCAGGATTTAGAAACGTAGGAGTTTTGTAACATCAAGTCGGAACGTGTATGGAAGAGCACTATTGTGGTGAAAGAGATGTAAACGTTTAGTCAGAATAACACCGTAACACTCCCCGGTGAATGTTTTTGCCAGGTACTATATGAGCACTAAACCATGAAAATTGAGAAAATTGTCTCTAAGGCATAATAGAAAATCCACGGTTCATCTGCTGTTCTAGAAACGTAGAAGAGATTCGATAGAATCGCATTTAAATTAGTCAAAAGATTCTTGAGAAGTGCTCATTTAAAAACATCTTTGATTGACTGTTAGTATACACGATATCCATCAAACTAGCTTTATTTAATGATAAACCGATTTATAATAAAATATATATGACATGATAAAATATATATATATATGATAAAAGATGTGCTTTGACACTGGAGAGTTAAATGCTATCAAACAGACGCTGATTCTACAATGCTAAATCGAATCTTTTATCATATTCTAGATCTTGTACCGATCGCCTTTCACCATCTCTGTTTATTTGAATGGGGTTGTAATGGGCTACCGTGCCTTTTCATCCGCTGATAGGGTGTAAAATGACTGTTAATTGATCAACATTATATGTTTTTGTTATATACATACCACCTAATATCAGTTTCGATGAATTTTCATCTTTCTTCGAGTATTTGAGAACAATTTGTTGCCTTTATAATAATAATGTATTGATTTTGGGGACTTTAACGTGCCGAATCCTTGTGCAGATATTATTACCGATCAAAAAGCAGAAATAATATCTGATTTTATTAATTTACTTGTTTTAAATAATACAATAACTATCGCAACACACATCATAAAATATTGGATCTTATTCTATCAAATATCTCTGGCAAGATCTCTAAAGAAGAAGAATAATTTAGGTTGATAAGGCCGCATTAGCAACAAAGCCTATTTAGCGACCGTCTCTCTAGAGAGATGTCACCATTGGTTGATGAGGATAGTCACCGTCCTTCCTTTTCTATTTCTTCGCTTCCAACTCCGATGCGCAGTGTCAGATCAACAGATCGCAGTTCGCAGATCGCAGTTCAAATATAATTTTAGAAAAGCAAATTTTTTGTTGCTTTATCAGAGGCTCTTGAATATAGACTAGTCAGATTTGTATGTTATAAATGATGTGGGTAGGGCATGTATGTATTTATATGAGGTATTTATATGAGAAGATATATGAGGTATTTATATGAGAAGATATTATATGAGGTATTTATATGAGATGAATGTGTACCCAGATCTATCTATACATCTAAGAGGACATTTCCGATGTGGATTACGCCCGAGATAAAAAAGAAAAAAATCGGATTCACACCCTTTACGGAAATACTTTATGAGGTACAAACTTCTGTTATAAACACGGTCCACAAAATCTATCTAAATGAAGCTGAGAATTCGATATCTGATGATACTTCATCATTTTGGACTTACATCAAACCAAGGATGCTCACAGACGGAGATTGTGAGTACTGGGACCATAATGATATTGCCAACGCCTTTCTAAATTCTTTAGCAGCGTTTATTGACGTCCATCTAATCGGAACATGACCCCACATAGTGATAATTCCAACTTACAAGTAATACTCGACCATTTATCTGATGAAATGATAATGAGGGCACTGAAAAGATTGAAGAAAAATTTTGTGCGGATCCGATGAGGTACCGTGCTTTTTTGTCGGAAATTGTGTTCATGCGTTATTGAGGCTGTTATATTTTGTGTTTAATCTGGCAATTTCAATCAGCACGTTTCCAAAAGTGTTGCAGAAGGCAATACTTGTTCAAATCTTTAAGAAGGGTGATCGTGGTAAGATCTTAAAAAAGTAAAATGTTTGAGATGTCCGTGCATTTGTATATATTTAATCAAGTTAAAAATATGATATCATCGAGGCAGCGCGGTTTTTTTGCTAATCTTGCTCCTCTTATTTTGCACTGTTCACCAATGACATAGTAACAAATATTTCAAGCAATATTTTAATGTACGCAGTTGATTTCAAACGATACAGAAACATAAATAGCACTGCTGACTGCCTAATGTTGCAGAATGATATTGAGGTATTGAAGGATGGTGCAGCATCAATAACTTACCGCTGAACTTTGGCAAGTGTTATGTCATTTGCGAATGTCAAGAATATCACATATTTTAATTATTACTTGAGTGGCGCGATTATTGAGCGGCTCAGGATTTTCAAATACTTGGGAATTATTTGTGACGCTAAAATGTCCTTTTCATTTCACAATAACCACATTCGGAACGAAGCAATGAAACTGTTAGGATTCGTCTTTCAGAACTCGGTAGATTTCATGAATATAAATACATTTAAAATTCTGTATCGCAGTTATGTGAGATCAAAGTTAAAGTATGGTGCTGTAGTATGGAACTTTTTGTATAACAGATACAAATTACCACTAGAGGGCAGTTTTTAGCATTCAGACATGACGGAAGATATGCGACGAGACATATGGGGAAATGTCAAATATCATTGTTACCTAGTCATTGAAAATATGTACTACTTCAGTTCCTCAATAAAATGTGTAGATCCCTCATTGACTACCCCGAGCTGCTTTCAAGTGCCTTCGGGGTGTGTCAGATCCTATCCTACATTTCATTTACCCTATGTTAAAACTAACTTCAGGGTCAAAACACTACTGTTTCAGGCCATGAAGCTCTTCAATGATCTGTGCTGCGATGTTGATATTAACCACTTTTCTGCAGATCGGTTCACGATGTTTGTCATCTTAGAGTTGTTGCAGTGGTTGGAATAAATTGTATGGGTGGGTGTTGTAGCTTTGCTTATGTCTGTTCTTATATAAGTATTGTTTTTTGTCTTGATTGTGTCTTTTCTCTTTGTTCTTTTTTGTAAATTTTCTTTCTTGTAAATTGTCTCAAATGGATTTACTCGGTCAGACAATAAAGATTATTATTAATATTAATAAAAATTTAAAAACTATTATTAATATAGCATATTTAGGTGTTTGTTTTGGAAATCACTCCAACTTATAGATCACTCTACCGGATGCATGATATAATAAAAATAAGGTTTGTTATATTCAAGGGACCGTAAAAATGAAATTCACAACAACCACCATGAAAATTATTACTACAACAGAGTTAACAACCCCATACTCCACCACTTTGGAAGCCGAAACGACCAGCTATGTACCTACCAAATATACTCCAACAGAAGATTCAACATTTTTAAATTTAAATTCTGATTCTACTACGATTACTACTACTACTTCAATAAATACTGATTCTCCAACTAGTACAACATTGCAGGATGAAGCATGGGGTTCTGAGACTGTAAGCTATATATTAAATCCATACAATTACTTATATTGAAATATACTACCTTTAAGATACCTTAGAATTGTTTTTGATTAATTATAGATTTTTTAGAGCATTCAAACCACGCAATCAACAAAGAGAATGTTTAAAAAAAGATCAGTACCTACGAAACCAAATATTCCAAATATAATCAGAAGTGGTAGAACTGTCACTTGCCATAATGCAAGGCGGTTTAGAAGTGCGAGAGAAAGATGGTGGTTTATAGCAGTAAGTAACTGCTATGGAACGGCGGTTAGTATAATTTGATTTCCTTGAAATATCCCGAAATGTCGCATGATCACTTTTAGGGGATCAATATCAACTATCAGTTGTTGATGACTAATGGACCAGCAGGAGATTATTGGCATGAGCATTTTTCAGCTGACGAATTCTGTAAGGATTCTTTTTATAAAATAAAGGGTCAATTCTTCTATTGGAACCTTTGGTGTGAAACACTAAACTTGAAAAGATTTACCACTAAACACCAAAACACTTTAAAAGTTTTGGTGTTTAGTGGTAAATTTCTTCAAGTTTAAAATAAAGGGTGTTATAATAAGAACACAAGTTGTGAATTTTAAATAAAATTTTCTGTAGCAAAGTATTGAAATATTTATTGATTTATAATATAGACATTTGCAAATTATGTATGGACCAGCACATCCAGTAAATGGCCGCCACGGCTTTGGTGGCACACTCGTACTATTCTGGCAAAATTTTCAATAACGGTTTTGCATAAATGTGGCGCTATTTCATTGATACAGCGTTCAATTTTGACCTGCAGTGCTTGGGTGGTCATGGCTTTGGCGTAAACCTGAGACTTAAGAAAACTGTACAAAAAAAAAGTCCATAGGTGTTAAAGCGCAAGATCGTGGCGGACAATTATGGTCAGCAAAACGGGAGATGATACGACCAGGAAGAGTCATGCAAAATCGTCAATGTTTCACGAGCGGTATGTCAAATGGTACCATCCTACTGAAACCATATGCCTTCAAGAGCAATATCTTCAAATTGAGAGTCAAAGAACTGGGTTAAGTCACTATAACGTCCGCCTGGTTTTGTTTTCAAAGAAAAATGGTCCAATGGTTCCTCCAGACCACAATGCACACCAAACAGTGACATGTTGAGGGTGTATTTGTTTTCATGAATCATTCGTCAATTTTCTGAGCACCAAATGCAGCAATTGTGCCTATTAACAAAGCAATCGAGGTGAAAATGGGCCTCGTCGCTGAAGATGATTTTATCCACAAAATCGGCATTCGGTTCTTGTTGTCCAATGATTCAATTGGTGAACTCTCTTCGCTGTGACCTGTTGGCAGAAGTTGTTGAGTCAATTGGACTTTGCAAGAATGGAGATGCAAATCTTTAGTGATAATACAGTGAAGAGTTGCTGTTGAAATGTCCAATTCTTCATTCAATCGAGGACCCTGGACTATCGGCCGCACTCTCACGAACTGCCGTGATGTTTTGTTCTGAACGATCACTGCGAGCTCGTGTCGTGTGTTTCACATCAATAACTGAATCAGTACTTTAAAATTTTTCGATTATTCTTTTCACAGTCGATACATTAGGAACATTATTTCAACCGAAAATCCGACGCACTTTATGAATCGTAGCAACCAAACTTTCACCATTTTGATAGTAATGTTTAACAATAAGGACGCGTTGCTGTATCGTGTAATACTCCATGTTTATTAACTCCTATCTGTCTCTTATCGACCTGTTACAATTCTTGACCTATCGAATCATGACAGCCAAAATGGCGCGCAATTCAAATTTTGCGCAATTATCGTAACACCATTTATAAACACAAGTTGTCTAAAAATGTAACTCTTGCCTTGAAACGTTACTAGTAGTGCTATTTATAACTTATAATATTCAGTATTTTGAAAGTTCATAGATCGTGTATAATATAGCATCAAACGGTTCATAACAATCTTTTGGGTCACGTAAAATTTAATAGTTGTTAATATTACAATCCACTATTATTCATATCACAATCTGCTGAAATACTATTAAAAATACAGGACATAGGGTATAATGGTGATTTAATGGAAACGATGAAACAATGCGCTAGCATAAACATTTTACCATAACTTGAGTTATTAAATCAGTTAAATTGAAATCAATGGCGATTCTATAAACCTGTTTTCGGTTCGTTTAGACAATTCAATGGAGAAACATTTTTGAAACCGATTTTTTCCACTAAAACTTTTATCTCCGGCTAGCTGACGATTTACAGTTCCTAAAACTTAATATTTCAATGAAAAGTGCTTCTGGCAATTATATTTCTGATATTGAGATCACTATCACTACAATACTGAACGATTTATCAAAGGGAAAGGTGAAAAAGTCTTTTCAAATACTGTTTACTCATTCTGAATGTTGTACTATTAACATATATCCTAAAATAAACGTATTTATACCAATTCTTCTATTGGAACCATGGGTAAGACATTAAACTCAAAGAGATTTAGAACTAAATACCAAATCACTTATATTTAATTTATCGTCACTCGTTTTGCTAACCATGTTAGCATCATCAGGACATAATTCTATATTATTTTTGTTTCTCAATATTAGAGTTTTACTTAATTAGTTATATAGCTTAGTGATATTATTTTTTATACATGAAAGACCATTTTAGACCTATTTGTCTGTTTTACGGTCTGTTAAAGTCTTGTTTCATATCAAAGTTTACAACTAAAACAGACCAATTTATTGATTTTTAGATATTCTACCGATCTTGTTGGCCTTTTCGGTAGCATACTCATTTTTACTGCTAGGAATAACTGTCTGTTCATTGGAGCTCAAACAAAGACAATTGCTACATACTACTTATAAAATTTTCGTTTTATCCTGTGTACTTCAGCTAATTGGAATATTAGTTTTGAATATTGTGTATTTGAAAGTGGCCGTAAGTGGACGAATATCACCAAAAGCCAAAAGATTGGGTAAGTATAAGTAGCGCACTAAAAAAGTAACTGTTATATGTAATGTATACGAGGTAGGGGTCACTCTAAAATGTTGGAGATTTGTTAAATCGAGTCACTGAATGAACGAGTCACTGCATGCAGGGAACTTGCATACATTATAAATATGCCAGCTACATTTACAATTAGGACAATTCTATTTTATCAATTTTAAAATACTTGTATACGTTATGAGTCAGTACGATGCTATGTTCTTTTTTTTGGTATTTTAAAGTTATCTTTTGAGACGGCTCTAATTCCAAGGATAGTATCATTTTGCCTCTTGTACATGGCAATCTTCTGCAGGATTCTAGCCATTGAAAAATAAATCTTCTACATCCTCCCCTAAATAACATCCATAACATCATTCAAACATTTTAAGGTGACCCTTATATGTATGTTATATTAACATACGACCACCATATATACATATATATATATATATATATATATATATATATATATATATATATATATATATATATATATATATATATATACACAAGCATAAATATGATTTTTAGGAAACATGTTATTGGGATCATCAGAAACTTGTTTTCTGTTACTTCTTCTTCTCTTAGCTAAAGGTTTTACAATCACTAGGGGTAGGTTATCAGTTAAAGGAACCGTCAAATTGACGATTTTTATGTGTTTATATGTAACCACTTACCTTACCATTTTTGTCTACGAAGCAGTGGTAAGTAATCACCCCATCATTACATAAAATTGACATTTTTATAAGAATAAAAATCTATTATTGGAATAAGAACACTTTACTTTACTGACGATTCAGTTATCAAACATTATAAAATACCAAATTAACTTTTCCTAAGATAACTACAACTTAGGTTGATAACTCTTAATCAGGCATTGTATTAACCATCGATATTTATGATAATGATTTTTACTTCCTTTCACTTCCTTATATTATTTTTCTGTCCATCTTTTATAAAGTTTTAAAATGGTTTCTATATGATAACATCAATTGTTTTATTGGAACGTTCGGTGTGAAATACTCAATTCGAACAGATTTAACACTAAACATCGAATCACATTATTTAATTTTTCGATGGGCGTTTCGTTAACCATATTAGCATCATTAGGAGATGATTCAGTTCTCCAAATTGAATAATTTCTTGATGATGTTAACATGGTTAGCGGAACGCGCGTCTAGAAGTTAAATAACATAAATTGGTATTTCATTGGAAATATCTTCGAGTTTAATATAATAACATGTTTAATGAAATTTTACCAAGTAGTCATCATTTCTCAATTGTTGCACATCGTTTTCCGATTTTTCTAGTTATGTAGCTAATAGTATTCAACAATGTGTGTGCTGGAAGTGAACAGTGAATTTCGTAAAAAATAATTTAAAGCGTCATATCATCATTCATCATCAACAATAATAAAATAAAATAAAAAGCACATCGAATTGATCTTTTATCCACCGCATAGTCCTGATTTATCATTTTGTGATTTCTTTTTTTTTCCCGAATACCAAAAATAAATTGTGTGGTTGTCTACTTTTAACTCCTTATCAAGTTTATGTAGAATGTTTTAGAGATCGCCACTGAGGAGTGGAATAAATATTTCGAAAATTTTGTTAAATCAAATTTGTCTGCTTGTTAATTCCGTTTCCATTTAAATGCTTTAAATTTCGATATGTCGCACAGCTTTGTTTGTTTTTGGATTTATGTACATACAAGGCTTGTTCAAAAAGTTGTAAGTCTGACAGAGAGACAAACTCCATGAGTTACGCTTCAGAGTGCTTATATAGTCGCCGGATATGGTTGCAGGCGATGACTTCCTCTTCCCAAACCTGAAGAAATGGCTCGCTGGATGAAGATTCACACACTGCGATAACCGCTTATGTTGCAGAGTTGCACAAATTGTGCAAAGAATTGTACTTCACCTTTCTAAACCTGAAGCAAAAGTTCGTTGAATGAAAAATTCCCTTCAAATATTAGGGTCAAATAAGTGTGAGACAACCGCTTTTTTTGCAAAGTTGAACAAATCGCATTATACTGAGGGTATTAAAGTCGTTGATATAAATGTATTGAATTGCAAGGTAACTGCCTTGAAAAATAAAGGAAGAATCTAAAAAAACTTGTATTTTCTTTATCACGCCGAAAATTTTTCGAACGACCATCGTATTTACATATTTCGCACTGTGGCCTTGAGGCTGTTGCAATAATCGATAATAAATTGTAGGGATCGTTGTTGTAGCTTTATTTAAGTCTGTTATATACGCATTGATTTTGTCTTGATTTTCTTTTTTTTTGTTGCTTTTTTTTATAAATTGTCTCAAATGGATTTATTCTGTCAAACAATAAAGGTTATTATTATTATTATTATCTAAGTCTGTTATTATATAAGCATTGTTTTTGACTTGATTTTCTTTTTTATCTTTGTTATTTTTTTTTTTTTGTTAATTGTCTCATAAATGGATTTATTCTGTCAGACAATAAAGATTATTATTATTATTATTATTATTGTAATGTACCATTTATTTCTTATTGCACTTCCTTAACTTTCCCACTCATTGGACTGTGTATGCTTTAGTGACATCTTTTTTTAGTTATATAAGTTTGTTAAATATTATTTTTTATATATTTCTATTTCTCATCTTCGTTTTTTCTTTTTCTATATTTTTCGTCATCAATATATTTAACAATAATTAGTAGGATATGCTAATTTCTTATTTCAAAAAGACTTCATAATTATAGGTTTTGCTTCTTTTAATATTTAGGTAACGACAGATTTTCTACGGATTTTCATTTAAAATACCTCTAGAATATTTTGAAAGAGAATAATTTATATAACATTTTTTAGGTATTTGATCCAGGGGAGGTCCTTTACTTATACGAATCACCGGCAGGTTACAGCCTCATAATTTTGAGAATCTTTGCTTGGTTGATGTTCATAATTTCCACCGTAATCACTTTGAAGAAATACCCTGAAAAGGTCAGTATTACCATTTTCATTATGACATTTGTCACACATTATTTGATGGTGGGGTTTTAGTCGAACTTTTACTATCCTTTCAATCTATTTGGAACAATTTGGTTTGTGGCTGGACCTGCTTTTATAATTTCGGCCAATACCTACATAGACAAATGGGTCAGAGAATCTGTAGTGTGGGCTGTTTTGTTATTTATAGCGTTTGGAGGACACCTTATGTTTTTGGTTAGTATTTAATTAAGATTATGATAGTTTAAAATTATACTCGTGCGATTTTTACAAGATGAATTAAAACCTGCTTAATTTTAAATTTGTTAATTAAATATTTAAAAATATATTATCGTTGTTTTTAATAATAGTTTAATAATATTGCATTCATAACAATTTAATGGTTGTAAGATATAAAAATGATAACATTTTGTTTTGATATTCTTCACATTTTCGAATAATTTATCATCCAGTTAATTTTTCCCAGCTAAGGCCCAAATACTCTATGTTCCAATTATTTCATTTTGTTGCTAATACGTCAAAATACGCAAAATCTACACGTTAAGACGAGAAGCATATATCAGTCTTTTAAAAAAAAGAAAGGATTTACGGTTAGAGACGCATCAGCAACTCCAACTATTTAGCAACTGGACCTACAGCTTAACGTGGGTTCCGAACCACGGTCATCAGCCACCGATAACCCAGGCCAGCACCCCCCTCAGGCTATCAACCCTTGATTATGTGCTTATCCATAAGTCTATCAGGAAGCGTACCGACTGGCGAGTGACCAACATAGAACACTTCTCAGAAGGCATCTGGCCTTACCCAGCCTTTAACTGGCAGGGGTAATTCGTTGTCGGATTTTACACTCTTGCCTAGAAACAATCACAAACATTTAGAAAGTAAACAGACAGAAGAAAGAAAGAAAAACATCCATCCGAATGCTGGAATCGGACCAACTACCGCTCCAATGCGGTTTCGGCATAGCAGCGGCAAGCCGCTGCTCTTACCGTCCGCACCAACGCGACGCGCAGTCTTTTAAAAACGTTTGCAGTGTATTGTGGGATGTATCCAATTGGATTGACATAATTCTTTCTATAGATTTACCATGGACTAGTGCGCTACAAAAATGTTGTGTAATTTTGCAAAACTACATGAACATTAATTCCTAAAGCAGTAATGGGCATAAGTGTAATTGTAACCACTAAACTGTCCTATGAACAAGGTGGTCCACGGAATTATATTCATCACACCACTATGGACTCGAAAGCACCGCGTGTTTGCTTACGATATATTTTTCAAAAGACGTAATAACTCTAGGTATTAATTCAACATTAGACGTCATGGCGAGATCCCCGGCCATAACACCATACTCAGATGGATAGTTGCACTTCAAACGAAGGGTTTGTTAATGAAAATAAAGCCATCTGGTCGGTCTTGATCGAAGCATATATCGAGAAATGTGGATAATGTGACGAAGGCGATTTTGCGAAGTTTTATTCATTTTGCTAGACAACACGTTTCTGAACTAAGGATGAGTAAGATCACTGTAAAGCGTATTTTGCATAAGGATTTGGGCTTTTACCGATGTAAATTGATTGTTTGAAAGTTGAATCAAGAGAATTATCAACAACGCATCACATTTGCTCAAACATGTTTGAAGAAAACAAAGGTTTAGCAAACATCTGGAAAGATAAAGCTCATTTCCATTTACATGAGGTAGTCAATAAACCAAACTGCCGATTTTCAGAAAATGCCCTTGAATTATACGAGATACCACTAAACAGTCGAAAAACAACGATTTTATGTGGTATTAGCAATTGCGGAATGTTTTTCCGCCATTTTTCTTCGAAGAATATGAAGATATAGTAGTCGTTAATTCAGCTCGTTATGTGACCAGATTTAAAAACTTTTTTAAACCAGAATTTCGGAGACGAGGAATCAACAGAAGGGATATGTGGTTTCAACAAGTGATCATTGCTCATACGGCTAGAACTTCCAGGAATATTCTTCGACTTACATACCCCAATTCAGCAATTTTCGCTTTGGTGACCAACTTCAATAGCATTATTTTCTCCACTTAAGCATTGAAAGTGCATGTTAAAACCGTTATTTTATGTTAATATTTTTTTTTTACTATTTCTTTAAAAAATGCTCCTTTCCCGTAGACCACCTTAATACATTAATAAGTTCATGCACATCGGATAATTTTTAATATATTTACATTACAGATTTTGACTATGCCCAGTGTAGCAAATAAAAATTTTCCCTACCACGTCCGAACGTCCCAAATAGGCGTAATGGAAATTAACGGTAACGCTGGGAACAGTACAATGGAGCAATTCGGGCATCACACTTACGAACCCAATGATAATTTGAGGGAACAAACCGTAATAATACCTTTAACTCGCAGAACTGAAGAACTTTGTGAAGGTATTTAAAAAATAATGATTAGTGTTACTATTTTTTCTAATGGTTGTTTTTAAAGGCTTATATAATCAAAAACGACTTGCTACACCGAAAATAACGGAAATATCAGACGAAATGACAATGAATGACGAACACACCAGGGATATGACAATTGAAAACGTTATTAAGTGGTCCTTGGCAAAAAATATACCTGCTTTGGACTTCCCAAGTTTTCGGCATATTAAAAATAAACGCGACAGTATCGGTAATATTTTATTCACTTGTATACTTTAATGAGATCAAATTTACTAGTGATCGTTATTCAGGTATTCAAACATATTTGTCTGTATTCACTAGAATGTCACTGTAGGGCTTATCAGAGTGAAGTGTTTTTATCTGTCGTAGAAAACTAATATGCATCATTCAATTAGAACAATTTTGAATCATCCTTCATGCATTTAAAATAACAATTGCGACGAGTATATCGATGAAATATTTTGTTTTTTAAGTTGGTATTACTGTCCGTGACATCTGACAGAAGTTTCATATCATTGCGCTTGTTAAGTTACCAATTTATTTAGAGAAGCAGTTGAAGGTAAATCTCGTTCAGCGTGACCTTCCACTTCAACTAATGAAGAAAACATTACCAAAACTCATGGATCATGTACTGAGATAAACGTCCAAATCTATGGCAAAATAATTCATAGTTCTTCAATAATTATTCGTCAATTTTTCGCACTATATTTACCAGATATAGCATCGTGTGACTTTCTCATGTGCCTCTGGTTACAATTAGTATATTACAGTGAGAGGATATTACTTAGAAGGAGACCAAATAAATTTGGATGAATAAATAAATACTTTGTATTTTATTTACAAATACTTTTTGATCATAATAGTAAGAACAGAATTTGGAAAAGATGTTTTAAAAAAATGGTTCAAAAAGTAGGTATTGATCACTCAAAGGTGCACCACAATCAAAACAACAAAAAAGTGAACAATTACGTTCTGCACACGATAACATACAAGCTTCATAGAGAAGAATTATTGGTTTTTCTCTTTGCGAAGAGAAGAAATGGATTAATTTTTCATTCAAATTATTTGTATTGCATATCGTTTTGTTGTTCTAGACGTGTACATTAATATCGAGTATTAGTTATACATAAGCTCATTTATGTTTTGACGATTTTTAAAAAAATATAGAAAATTTGGAAAATGGCAATACATTTTCATATTTTTGGAAAGATTAACAGAAGCTATGGAGAAAAGATTAACAGAAGCTATACAATTTAATGGAAATTCAAACTGACGACCTATTGATGTTGGTCAAAATCTGCAGGACGGATGTTTCATCTGCAGATTGTGAATTACAATGAAAGACAGTACAATAATCCAAATAAATAAATATTTTGGTTAGTCCACGGGCAAGTGGCGGAACCCATTACCAAACGGGACTGATTTCTTGGGAAAGCATTGCTATATATATTTGCTGGAACTTGATTTGAACTCGATAGATTTGAAGAGAAATTGTCTCGAGAACTCGAGACATTTGAACTACTGCTGTATTCACTATACAACCTAAACCTTACCGAAATCATGAGAGTTTTACAGTTTTTATTCATTGCCACACTTTTTTGCTAGAACTGAGCTTCATTAATCTACATCAGGCTTGAAATCAGGGGTCTGACATTTTATATCTCTGATTGGTGATACTACAGACCTCAGGACAAAACATTTTGTACATAGGTGATTTGGAACAATTCATCAAATGATTTTTATTTTGGAAATCAGTTTTTTTTGTGCGTCTAATAGTTTTATCTTTTCCAAAAAACATTCTTCCATATTAATTCATATAATAAATATCTAAAATATAATTATATATATATATATATATATATATATATATATATATATATATATATATATATATATATATATATATATACATATACATATACATATATAGCTTTCATATACATATTTTATAAATGGAGTTTTTTGACTTCTTTGGACTGCGTCCAATGAGACAACAGTAGTCAGAAGTTATACATCCCCGACCGTTGGGTTCCACAATCTCATGTGGAACGCACAACCTGTGTCTCCGCCATAATGACCAATGGTTAGCTGCTTGACCGGGAGGAAGCCCCACCCATCCCTTACATTGGAGGGTACATGTTTCGTCTGTTGGTGGTTAGACTCATCAGGGTACCAACATATGCTCTCTCGCCAAGAATAGGGAGTCCCATTGGTCATTATGGCGAAGACGCAGGTTGTTGTGCGTTCCACATGAGATATTGAAACCCAACGGTCGGGGGTGTATAACTCCTGACTACTGTTGTCTCGTTGGACGGAATCCAAAAAAGTCAAAAAAACTCCATTTATAAGCCATCTGATGAGAAGTCGGCGAAAATATGGGTTGTTTGATTGTGGAGAGGAAACATTTTGTACATAGGTGATTTGGAACAATTCATCAAATGATTTTTATTTTGGAAATCAGTTTTTTTTGTGCGTCTAATAGTTTTATCTTTTCCAAAAAACATTCTTCCATATTAATTCATATAATTCATATAATATATATATATATATATATATATATATATATATATATATATATATATATATATATATATATATATATATATATATAAATTATATTTTAGATATTTATTATATGAATTAATATGGAAGAATGTTTTTTGGAAAAGATAAAACTATTAGACGCACAAAAAAAACTGATTTCCAAAATAAAAATCATTTGATGAATTGTTCCAAATCACCTATGTACAAAATGTTTTGTCCTGAGGTCTGTAGTATCACCAATCAGAGATCCTCTCATTTCAAGCCATCATATAATAAAGTATAATACAAATATTTTTAGGTTCAGCATCTTCAAAGCTTACAGACAGCACTTTCCATAATGAAAGTGTTACTCGCAGGCCATCTTTAATTAATCACTTGACGACAGAAAATCAGAACGGTCCTGGAAACTTAGATGATTATGTTAGGGACGTACCAATAGAGTTGTTTACGGTGTCCAAAGTAGTTGCTACCACTAACGGCGTCGAAGCAAACAATTCAAAATCGTAGTTGAATATCGATTGATTTTCTAAAAACACGATAAAGCGCACAAGAGATTTGTAGAAATATGGGGTTTAAATATATTTTGGAAATCACTTTACACGTGGGTTTAAAGGTATGAAAATGTGTATGGAATGGATCGTTTGAAAAATAATTTAATCTTTTTAATGAAATGGAAGCACATCTCTTATGTATTGTTTGATTTTATTGCTACAGGCGTAAAACCCCGCGAGAAGATTTAATCACTGAACCATAAAACAAACAAGCTTCACAGCGGGATACTCTGTCAACGTCCACTTTCAAAAATAGAGTAATAGAAAAATGCAATGAATGTAACTTACCATTAATGTAGATGTTACCGATGATGATGATGACTTACCACTGTAGATATAACTGATGATATCACAGAGAAGGTTAGAATTGAAAGAGGTATAAGACTGATGATTGTATCTCACAAAAAATGTTTAATATGGTACTGGAAGAAGTTTTCAAAAATTCACAATGGTCATATCTAGGCAATAACTGCAGTAAAACAAGGTATCATCTCTTCTTACTGTGGTGCTACAGCCCATAACTTTCACCTCCAACTGAATTGATCTCGAGCAGCCCCTTGCCAGTTTTTGATGTGCAGCACTTTTTCAGGATCTGTTCTTACATTGTTGTGCTATCGTGTCTTTTATCTACCTTTCTTTCCGTTACCCCCTATTCGTCCATCGAATAATTTTCCTTGATATTTGGCTTTTTGACATTCTCGCCACGTGTTCATCCCGCCCAGCTATGTCGCTGAGCCATAACATGATCTGCAATATCCAAATATTTGTATAACTGCTTAATTTCGAAGTTATACCTAATTCTCCAATTTTCACTATCACTCTCAACCTCAAAATCTTGGGAGTGCTCTTCTTTTAAATACTGAAAGCATATCTTCTGCTTTCTTTGTAAGTATCTACTGATCCAATAGTGTTTTCAAAGCATCATCAGCGTCATGTTTAAATCACAGTAATAATGTGCTCCGGTGTTTGTGAAGATTCCATGCCTAAATAGAGAGTTCAACAAGTTAATCTTATTACTTGAATAATTTGCCAGAATACATACATTGAAGTTAATTTTAATAATCCATGTTTAATACCAATTAGTGGTGTGAAGGATTTAGTATTTTTTGATTGATTAATTATTAATGTTATATGATTTTGTAGCAGAAAATTTTGAGCCAAATTAATTTTTAAATGATCCTATAAGCCTTGGCATTACACTGTAACTGAGTTTATATATTATGTAACAGGGGTACCCATAAGTAATGTTGTTTCTTGAAACTGTACAAATTTTCATTTTATTTAAAAGTTAATACAGTTTTAATCTACAATATAATCTTTATCGTTATTGAGGATCTTCGTTAATCTCTCTCACAAACGTTTTATTTTCTTTCTGTAAAATGAGACTGATTTTGAATTAATGTTGATTTGATAGCTGCCGCAGTAGGATTTTTTTTTTTTGTAAAGAAAATGTTTCATAGATCTGAAACAATAGTAATCTGGCGGTGTGACATCAGGAGAATATGGCGAGTGACGAAATACTTAGTCAGCCTTTTTTCCTTGGGTGATTTTGCTACTATGAGATCTTGCAAGCTACAAAATAATACCTTTCCGATTAATCAGTATTGGACATATTTGAATCAAAGCCATGTTTAGTCCATTAAGCTGAACACAATAATATTTAGCATGTATGATTTCGTTAGAATTCAAAAGCTAATAGTGAATAATTCATGTAAAATCCCACCATTCTGATAATAACATTTGCACATGTACACACACAGAGTGAACATCAGGTTCTGGAGTGCGCAAAGATGGTTGTCTTGATGTTAACCATAGTTTTTTCTTCTTATGTGGATTTCTGTATAGAATCCACTTTTTATCTCCAGCAACAATTTCTTAAAGAATTGGATCTCTGTCTAATTTGTACAACAGTTCACTGCAAATGGTTACACAAACGAATTTTGTTTTTAACTGAAACTTGATATGGCGTCCACATTCCTTCTGTTTGACTATGTTTAGTTGTTTAAACATCTTTGTATTGTGTACCATGAAATTTTAAGCGTTGTGGCTAATTCGTGGATAGTTTCTTAGGGATCAGTTTAAATTTCAGCCAACAACTGATTCTTATCAAAGTCAACAGGCCTTTCAGATTTCATACCATTGAAAAGAATGAAATTGCCATCCTTATTTTTTTAACCAAGGTTGGAACCAGTGGCAGCCCAACACTGGAAACAGCGCTAAATGTTTTGTTATGCTTTTGAAAGTTATAAAGCGTCAAATGTCTATGTGGCGCTTTGCTCTTCCACTCTTATAGGATTCACCTAATTTTTTCAAAGCACACTATATATCAATATATTTTACTAAAATATAGGTTATGTTATATCAATTTTTATATTGGAACCTTCAGTGTGAAATATTAAACTTAAAGAGATGTAACTCTTAGTTAGCTTCACGCTTCATTAGATTCGGTTGCCTCATAAATAGAATATAGTTAAGTTTCAGAACTATATTAAATCACCTCCCAATGAATGGTTAGCGAAACGCGCCTCGAGAGGTTTAATAAAAAAAAGTGATAGTGGTAAATTTCTTCGAGTTTAGTTTTTTCGTCAATATAAACATTATTCTTTCATGTTTGAATACAGAATTGGACTTTATTTAATTTGTGAACTTTAATTGCAAAAGTAAGTTATTTACAAAGAGGAAGAATCCGGTTGTCATATAAATAAAACATAATTTTGTTTTAGAATTAGATTGAATCATCTCCCGATGATGCTCACATAGGTTAATGAAATGCGCGTCGAGAAGTTTAAAAAAGTGATTTGGTGTTTATAATGTTATAGTAACTTAAATTAATATCACTAGATGGCAATGTTTTCAAAATTAGAAAAAACATTATTAATGGGTGCAACTAATAAATAAAACACTGTTCATGGGTCTTTTATTTTATTTGCGTATAAACTTAAGTTGTATAACATTACAAAAATGATAAAAAAATTACAGCATTACAAATTTATAGATTTTAAAAAATAATATGTATCCTAATGTCCTAACAATATGTTGCTAAACTTTTAAATTTGAAAATTACATAACTGCTCATTTCTTTAAGACTCTTTTAGATAAAAAAAACTACAACCTATTAAATATACATTATTCTTAGTTATATAAAAATACACTTACTATAAAAATACAACACTATGTACCATTAGTTAACTGAACAATCATTTTAGCAAGTTTAACAATAAAACTTCATAGAAAATATTATTATCATAACAAATTTAAATCTTCATCAAAAATATCAAAGTTACAATTAATAAAATTTATAAGAAAATATCTGTTTATAATAAAGCACCTTAAATGGTGTTATTGCTTTCGAGTTAAAAATATCAGTATGAAACATTTTCATTGCCCCACGTTATTTAATTTTTAAATTTAACAAAAACATTGTGCATAAAAAAAACATGGTGCCTAACATTTTTAAATTATGTAATATTAACTTGGTTTTTAATATATTTTAAATTATTCGAAACATATTCTGTAAAGAAAATTTAAAGAGGTAATAAACAGGGTTCTCGCCAATGATAAAAAAGTACCTAGTTGTTCGTAGATTAACAAATATGATGTTATAAAATGTAAAATTACAGCTACACAAAATAAAAAAAATATTAAATGAATTGTTTAAATGAGTACTTAATAAATAATATTGTTTCATTCATATATTAATTTCAATTAATATCAATCTTACTAAAAAAAAATAATGTGTGTATTATAGGGTCCAAAATTATGGTAATTATTCAATGTACAAGGTGTCCCATAAGAAAGTTTCTAGCTCACTGCGCAAACGCAACAACTGTGAGGGGCGCGGGGCGCTTGTGAATCGATAACCCCGTTTTTAGGAATTTAGTCGGTATGGAGCGTTTCTCGGGAGCAGAGCGTGCGTTGTGTGTGCGTGAATTTTACAAAAACATTGATTCGGTGACCGTAACGCAGAGAAAGTTCTGCAGTCATCGTGGTTTGCGTAACATTAAAGATGAGTGAAGTGGTCCCCTTATCAGGAAATGGGTTAAGAAGTACGCAGAAACCGGTTCAACTATGGATAAAAGTAAGTCCGGGCGACCAAGGTGTGAAGTGATGAAAATGTTGAAATGGTAAATCAGTTTACTCGTGACTATCTGCGCCTTTCCGTCCGTAAGAGAGCGTATGCTTTAATAGTGCCGCGTTTATCATTGCACCGCATTCTGTGCAAGGATTTAAAACTAAACCCATACAAAATTCAACTGATGCAAGAGATCCCAAGTGAGCCGGTCAGAGGTTTCAAATCGTTAAATGAACGTATAATGAACGAAAACATTTTGTTTTCGGATGAGGCTCATTTTCATCTCAACGGTCATGTAAATAAACATAAAGTCACTCTTTGGACCGCAATGTCAGCGCGAGGAATAATCGGCTCATATTTTTTTGAAGACGGCAGGAGATGCGCAGTTACCATCAATTGAGAGCGTGAATGTCGGGCAATGCGGAAATGTCGGGCAATTTTTATGTACCTGAACTGCAAAACTTTGCTGCTTATAATCAAAAAAACATGGTTTCAGCAGGACAGAGCAACGTCACTCACTTCGAACTCATTTCTGCCACGAGTTCGTGAAATTTTCCAAAACAACTTGATCTCTAGGAAAGGTGACATAAATTGGCCTCCGTGTAGTCTGTCGTTATGTACCGAGTCGTCCTAAGGCCTTCCTAAGGAAGTATGCTGTTCGTTTAGATAGTGCCGCGAGCGTGAAAGTTTACATTTGGATGACATTATTTTTAAAAAGTAATTTCCTAAAATGGGTTTTATAATAAATATTAAAGGTTTTTTTTTTGATGGACTTTTTCTTTAATTTATATCGCTATATCAAAAAGAAACTTTCTTTTGGGACACCTTTTATTAACAGATATTATGAGGGAAAACCAATATACGGGAACCAATAGCAAGGTATAGCAACCAATAGCAATCTATAAATTATGTATAAGGCTCATTATAACATGGCATTGACACAAGATCCGACACCAACAAGACAAAAAGTATGCTAAGAACTGCAGAAATGATGGCTGAGGGCCATTACGGGAAGCACAATTAAAGAAGCATAAGAAATGAAACAATATGGGAAGAATTGTAACATTGATGATGTAGTGAGATGGGCAAGACAGAGAAGACGATACTGGTATCTCTCGAATTGGATCATAAAACGATCTGTCATTTGCCAAATGATTTATCATCGAAAATAGATGACTAAAAACGGTATCAATGTCTACAAATAAGGATTCACTCATATCAAAATAGACCCAAAGCAACTAACAAAACTTTTACGGTATCAACCACAAATTGAAAAAGCCGACTTAAAAAAGAAAAAGAGTTTACTCATATCAAAATAGACCCAAAGCAAACTGTGAGTCCTCTCTATACTTACACTGATGAAATGGGGATTGAAACATTTTTGATGTACCATTTTTAATAATAAAAAATAGCCTTTGCAATGATAAATGGTAAAAAATATGAAAATTGATAAAATAAAATAAAACTCAGAACTATACATTAGACAGACAACTAAATACATAATAAACTTTAACAAAACATTTTAATTTTCAGTTATAACAAGCAATATTTTTACTATATTAATATATCAGATCAGTTTTTGTTTTGTATTGCACTGAACTAAAATGTTATTCTGTAAGAACCCTGAATTACCATAAAACATAATTTTCTAACACGTATCTAAAAACGTATAACTGGTCAATTATTGTAAATCTTTAAACTGGGAAAATAAATGTAGAATAACTAAAAATATTAAAAGTTCCCTATAAATCTAACGTGATTCTTGCGTTTAAATATTGTATGTGAATATACTAAATAAAGAATTAGTTGGTGATGTAATAAGAATTGCTTAAGAAAATTCTTAAAGAAAAAAATAAATTAATCTTAATCGCGAAACTGATACTTCTTAGTAGCTTGCTTCCCAGTCAAATGTCTCTCATGAATGACTCTCAAATGATACAAGAACGAGGTAATCTGTATGCTGCGATATGGACAATCTGGACACTAAAGAAATCGGCTTATTTTAACGTGTACGATTTAAAAATGTTACATTTCATCACAGCTATCAATTCTATTTCCACCTTTAATAATTTTTATGGTTTTTAACAATTTTAACGATGGGTCAATTGGAAAGTAATTTCCGGTTTTGCATGAAACCATGGTACCATTTTTTATAGAAATATATTAATCGGTCAAATATGAACACAATCTTTGTTAGGTTTAAATCATGGCCACAATTGTAAATGCTATGAGTAACTTATTACAGTTTAATGTTACACAATATATTAAGTTTTAAATAAAGGGACTAGATTTTTGTCTACATTTCCATTATATTAGTATAGTGATATACAATAATAGTGACATACAATGAACAATAATACAGTGATTTAAATACTTGCTGAAAAAAAGAAATGCTCTGATTGAATACAAAAATGTTACACTCTTAGATAAACAAGGAAAGCATAAAACTACAGATTACTGAAGGGGGAACTTCATCAGAGGCCTCAAGAAAAACTACTGGTTGCCAAAGGCAATGATAATGCAAGAATATGTAGCTAAACACGATACAAGAAACTTGTTCCAAAACAGAAGTATCTTTGGACCGCAAATAAACAACATTGCACTGGTACAAAGTGCTGATGGTAAGGATTCAATCACTACCATAGAGGGTGTAAAAGGTAGGTGGAAGGAGCATTTTAAAAAACTTGCTGAACATTAACTCGACGGCTAATAAGTCTTGGAGTTGATCCCTAGAAGACCTGCAATTATGAGCATTGGTAAAGAGCCCACCACGAACGAGGTAGAAATGGCAATCCGGAATCTAAACATAGCAAAGCTATAGGCGGCAATATGAATGTAAATAAACTCCATCAAATAATTTGCTTGTCCTGGAGAAAGCAGGAAATACCATCGGACTCTAGATATGCTTGCATTATACCTACTTTAAAAAAAGGAAATATAGCTGACTGCAACAACTATCAGAGTATATCATTGCTTTCTGTATTAGGAAACATTCTGGCTAGAATCAAACTAGATAGGTTGACTGGTATTGTTGAACTAATGCTATTGGAGTCAGTGTCCATTCAGAGCAGGTAATGAAACGGCAGATATGATATTCTCCTTACGTCAGATACAAGTAAACTGTTGAGAAAAAAAAAAATGAAAATCTATTTGTGGCCTTTGTGGACCTGACAAAGGTATATGACTCCGTTAGCAGAAATAAACGGTGTTTTTTTAAATGTGTCCGAACTTCCGATAGAGGTTGCTGTCAAATGATCTGTGAGTTTACGCGCCTCTAGTTTCAAAATGATTCAGTATAGTCTGGTAAATCATCCTGTAACCTTTAACATCAGAGAAACGCTTGCAAATTGTCAAAGATTATTATCAAAATCATTTTATGTGCGTCAAACAAAATTTTGTTCAGCTCATTTGGCTAAATAAACAAAATTGCAGCATTTGGAGTGAAAATAATCCGCAAATGATCAAACAATTCCGTTGTATCCAGAAAAATGTACCGTATGGTGCGAATTGTACACCGGTGGCATTACTGGGCCATATTTCTTTAAAAATTAAGCTAGAAAGCACGTTAGACGTAATGGAGATCGTTGCAGAGCGATGATCAATGATTATTTTAATTCCGAATTTGAATGGTATTGATCTGGAGATGTGATTCCAACAGGACGGCATGGTTCCACTTGTCATACAGCCAACGCAATAATCGATTTATTGAGGGAACAATTCGGTGAGAAGATTATTTCAAAAAACGGATCTGTTGGCCACCTAAGGTCATGTGATTTAACCTTTAGATTATTTTCTTTGCAGTCATGTTAAATCGTTGGTATAGGCCGATAACCAGCAATTAGTGATGATTTGGCAGCCAACACAACTCGGGCAATTGAATCATTTTGAACAAAAAGTTTCCATAGTAAGTTTTCATAGTAATTGTTATGTTTTTGACCCTTGTAAGAAACGTTTTTTTTTCAAATGATGTGAAGAATTGTTGGCTAAATTTACTAACTTATTCCCTTTCCACCCTGTATATAAAAAACATGATTTACTGCTTCTATATATAGCAGTTACCCAATTGATGAAAAGCTAATCCTTAAATATTATGGTGTGAACTTGGAAATAGAATCGTTAGCGTATAAAACGATATTTTAAACACGATATTACTAACCTTTAAGATGTCGCCTTCACCGCAATCGTGAGTTCTCATATGGGCGTCCATCGATACTTGACGGTTGGTTTTAAAGTTACACTGCTCGCAATTCAGTCTCGGAGCTCCGTGGTTCCTTCTGATGTGTCTCTTCAACGTGCTTAGGCACTTCGACTTATATTTGCATTCCAAACATCTAGTTTAAAATATAAAAATTTCAATACTACATTTCTTAAAAATATCAAAACCTGAAAAGAAAACATTTTAATTCCATTTCTTACCTAGATAGAAGACAATTAAATATTTAGAGTAGCAAAATATTTGAGAATACTAAATGAAACAATGAAGAAGAGATTTTGTATTATATGTATGAAAGTCTGAAATTGTCAGTGAAAGATAGTTCATGTTGTTCATAGCAGGTGCATATTAAAAAGAAATCCAAGAAGCTATTGTTTTTTTAAAAGAAAAATTGTTTATTCTTTTCAGTTGCTCACATAAACTCGAAGAGATTTACCACTAAACACCAAATCACTTTTTTAAACTTCTTGACGCCCGTTTCCCTAACTATCTTAGCATCATCAGATGATTTCATCTTGCCTAAATCTGTTTCGGTTTAGTACCTAATAACACATCGGTCAATAAGTCCACGATATGACATATAGATGGCGTCACTTACCAAAAATCCTTCTTAAACTTCTTGACGCACGTTTCATCATAGATGATGCATCATGTAAGCATCACCAAGAGATGATTCAATCTGGATTAATGGACCAATCTTTCTGAGATTGAATCATCTCCGGATAATGCGAATATGTTTAGCGAAACGTGCGTCGAGAAGTTGAAAATGTCAGTTGATGTTTAGTGGTAAATCTCTTCCAGTTTAGTATTCCATACCGAAGGTTCGAATAGAAGAATTGAATTACTCATATGTTGAATAGTTTAATGTAACTTTGGATTGGTAGGTAATTTACATAAAATGTGTTTTCGAAATATTCTATAAAGAAATAGTGAAAATGAGGACAGTACTTATGTGTAAATGCATATCATGAACAAGCATTTTCTTATAACATAAAACATTTACAGGCGGGAATAGGTTAAAGATGATCCTCTGGAAGATCTATCAAAATAAAGTTGGATGAGCAATATAATGCTGCAAGTGGAATGTCACATGGTATAAACTCCAAAAATTCAATAAATAATAAAAGTATAAGGACACTGTTCATTGTCTAAGATCATAGCTAAAAAATCAACTACAGAAAATATTTTGGGTGTTATTTGGTTGTTTTTAAATTTTGTTGGACATTAAAAGAGGAGCAAGATGGCGCAATTTGGAGAGACGACAATACTGTGCATTTGGTGGGATCAGAAGGGTGTCGTGTATCATGAGCTTCTGAAACCAGGTGAAACAGTTAATAGCGTTCTCTACCGTCAACAAACGATCAATTTGAATCATGCATTGATCGAAAATCGACCAGAATGGGCTGCAAGACACGGAAAAGTGATTTTTCGTGTTTTGGCTGGGATGTGTTGGTCCTCCGACTACCATTTATTAACATCGCTTCAACACATCTTAGAATGTAAAACATTTACTTCCTTGAAATAAATAATTGAAAAATCACCCACCTGTATCAGTTCTTTAGCTGGAAACCTCAAAACGATAAGCGCGGGATTATGTAGCTACCGGAAAGGTGGAAAAAGATCATTGAACAGTCCGGCACATACTAAACGGTGATTGTTTTAAGTGCTCGAACTTTCGATAGGGCTTGCTGCCAAGCGAACTGTGAGTTTGCGCGCCTCTAGTGTCAAAGTTATTCAGTAGTCTGGCAAATCATTGACACGTTTAACTTCAGAGCAACGCTTGCAAATTGTCGATGGCCAAAACGTAATTAGCCACCAAGCCCATGTGATTTAACGCCTTTAGATTATTTTCCTTGGGGTTATGTTAAATCTTTCGTCTATGCTAATAAACCAGCAAAGCTTGGAAGCCGACATAACTTGGACATAAGACCCCCAACTGCTTGAAAAAGTGGTCGGTAACATTAATGCAATTGAATGTTGTTTCACATAAAATAAATATTTTCAAGGCATATAATTTGGTTGTTATATTGTTGTTATTGAGAGGGTCGGGATGTTCAGGGACTTGGGAATTGTTTTTGATACTAAAATGTCTTTTTCATCTCACATTAGCCACATTCGGAGTGAGGCAATGAGAATGTTAGGATTCATCTTTCGGAACTCGGCAGATTTCGTGAACATAAATACACTCAAAACTCTGTATCACAGTTATGTGAGATCAAAGTTGGAGTATGGTGCTGTAGTATGGAACCCTTTGTATAACAGATACAAATTGCAACTAGAAGGTGTCCAGAGAAAATTCGCTAAGTTTTTAGCATTCAGACATGATGGAAGATATCCGACGAGACATATAGATCAGAATAGTCTCCTGTTGAAATTTCAAATATCATCGTTAGTTAGTCGCCGAAAATATTTACTTCTTCAGTTCATCTATAAATTGTGTAGATCCCTCATTGACTGCCCTGAACTTCTATCTGTGGTGGGCTTCCACGTGCCTTCGAGGTGTATCAGATCCTGCCCCACCTTTCATTTACCCTATGCTAGAACCAACTTCATGGTCAGGACACCTCTGTTTCAGGCCATGAAGCTCTTCAATGACCTGTGCTGCGATGTTGACATTAATAACGTATCTGCAGATCGGTTCACGAGGTTTGTCGCCTTGAGGCTGTTGCAGTAATCAATAATAAATTGTAGGGATCGTTGTTGTAGCTTTATTTAAGTCTGTTATATACGCATTGATTTTGTCTTGATTTTCTTTTTTTTTTGTTGTTTTTTTATAAATTGTCTCAAATGGATTTATTCTGTCAAACAATAAAGGTTATTATTATTAGTATTATCTAAGTCTGTTATTATATAAGCATTGTTTTTGACTTGATTTTCTTTTTTATCTTTGTTATTTTTTTTGTGAATTGTCTCATAAATGGATTTATTCTGTCAGACAATAAAGATTATTATTATTATTATTATTATTATATAAACCCTATATATTAAGTAAATGTAATTATTAGTAAATAAAATGTTTCTTCAATTTTTCTAAAAAAAAAAAATGGTTTGCATTAATCCAATGGTACTGCAACCAGAGCCAATTATTTCGCAGGATAAGAAATAAATTAATTTTCATTCGATTAGTTAGTTCTGATAATTTTAATTTTGCTAAAATATTACCAAAATACCTACCATAATCAATCCACTCAAGTACCTGACAAGCAAATAAAAACTTTTAGCTGTATAAGTTAGTTCTAAAATCAAAAATAGTCAATTAGAAACATACTTTTGATATGCTTCTTCAGGCAATTTTAGATGGCACCTAATAATGTGTGCTTTGAGCCCATTCTTGTAAGTAAAATCTCTGTTGCAATGACCACAAATAAATTTCGTAAATCCTTTTGAATTTTGATGCATGTGTAACATGTGAAACTCCAGATTTTTTTTATAGATAGATTGAAAAGCACAATTATTGCATCTAAAACACATAATATTAGAATGATTGCAACAATCTGCAAAAGTATCTTACTTATAGATGTTCATTTTGTCTTTGTTATGCATACGGTCATAATGTCTCTCTAATTCCCTCTTTGTTTTTCCTTTATAAGAGCAAGTATCGCACAAAAACGGTTTTTCTACCTCGCTATGCACGAACTTCATGTGGGATTGAAGATATTTCTCTTGTTTGGTCATGAATTTACATAATTCACATTTGAATAATTCTTTTGAATGCTTTTTCATATGTGCTACCATTCTCTCTTTAGTGAACGTTTTATATGGACATTCTGCACAATTAAATAAGTACTCTCTATCAGAATGAATAGATTTGATATGATGTGTAAGATTGTGTTTACGTGAACATTTCAAATCACAATGTGGACATTGGAAAAAATCAATTTCGTCAGGATTTCGGTGAATGATGAAGTGACTTTTCAACTGGTGTTCATATTTAGTCTTGTAAGAGCACTCCGTGCAGTTATACCACTTAATATCTGCGGGATCCAAATGAAGGAGTGTATGTCGTTCTAGATTCGCTCTTGAATTGCCCACATAAAGGCATTTCTTACAAGCGTACAACTGCTTCAATGATTTCCTGTAAAAATATTATTTAAAGATTTAAATAGAATATATTCAAAAACACAAAATTAGTAACTTACAATGTAGAAGTACTATTTAAATCCACCACATGGGTAGTAATGTGTTTAGCAATCTTCTTAAGTTTACCCTTCAGATTACTCAACTTTCTAATGCCCTTAGTGACTCGTTTCCTAATTTGCTTTCTAACGCCATTTTCTGCATCATTACTTTCTTCCTCACTTCCTGATTCATATTTAAATTCCTCATGAAGCTGATCAATTCTTTCATATTTAACTAAAAATAACAAAAGCACTTTTAAGTTGACATCAACATTGATGGTTCTCAGCATTGAGTAACCCCAATATATACTATGAAGCTATTTAACCTAGTATTAGGACACAAATCTTCTGTATATAAATAGTGAAAAAATCTTATCAACCCTGTTATGGCTTAGAGATATTTGACGTATTTGACTTAGAGGTATTTGAGTTTTAGATCATGGTTCATCTCCTGTGACTTGAGTACTGTAAAATGTATTGTTCAACATAATATGATTAAAAATCCAAGTCTTATAATATGTATAAAAGATACAGAAAATAAATTGCATGACAACAGATTGATCTGAAGTACGAAATATTAGGAGCAAACTAATTCTTTAAGATAAGCAGCAATAGATTCCACTGGGTATATTGTAAACAAAATATTTAAAGGTCAATTAATATTAGCACATATTATTTATTATGATAAATAAATTTGAATAAAAAGCTTGGTTTTTAAAAGTTTTTTCTACCACTCTTATTTTATTGGCACCACTGTATATACGATAAATGAAAATTTAGATCCACATTGTTTATTACAAAAACGATACCACCCGCATTTCGGAAATACATAAAAAATGAGCTCTCTTCAATAAAATGTTGCAACAAAAATTCTGTAAACATCTACTATGGAAAATTATTTGAAGAATATTTTTTACAAAACAAAATTTGCTGCTTGCTGTCTCTCGGTAAGTTCCATTAACCATATTACCGTGGATGATAACTAATATTTTGATGTCAGCATCGAGGGACTGGAATATATACTATCTTCTGTATACAAATGGTGAAAAAATCATATCAAGCCTGTTATGATTTGGAGATATTTGACAGACATTAAAAGTGATGAGAATTTAAAATTATTAAGGAACCAAGAATACACGAAACTTTTAGAACATCATGAGTCATCTTCTGTAAGTACTGTAAAATTTGTTCAATGCAATTTGATCCAAAATCCATGGCTTATAATGTATATAAAGAATATTGAAAATAGATTGCATGTCAACATAATATACTAAAATTTCTTATATATTTAAAAGAACTTTTATGCAAATATTCATTCTGTCCTAAACAGTTATGACTCTTAGTGTATATAAAAAGTTAATCATAAGTATAAAAATTAGGAGAAAAAAACACATCATTAATTCGCTTGAAAAAAATATTCTGTAAAAAGATACTCTATATTTGTATTGTTTTCTGTTATTGATATCATAGATATTATGTTTTTTTTTACAGTTCGTCAGGAAGAATAAATGTTTTAAATTTGTACTTGAGGTGTAAATTAGAAATGGGTAATAGGGCATGCAGATACTGCATGCCCAAAAATACCAAAACTAAAGAATATAAATTGGACATATAATGAACTTGCAAATAATTCAAATATAATTATCAAAACTACTGGTAGAAGTGATTATAATAGGTCAAACATAATTAAACAAAGACTGGTGAATACATGAATAAATATTTATAATGTTCATGAAGTATAACATATATTTGACTAATACACATTCTAACTAAACATTCTGTTCATAATTGTTAAAATTATGATTTGTTCTGGATCATATAATTTAACCACATCAAATCATAAGTTTTTTTTTAAGAAAAAAATAGAACACCGAATTTTTAAATAAGACAGCTTTCTAATAATGTATGTTATTTTTCTGTATACACATAAAATGTGTCGACAGGGCTATAATGGCTACCTATAATAATATGTTGTGATATTATATTCAATAGCCTTACCAATATCGTCACATTCTTCATTTAGCGAATTATTTGGTACTCTATTATATAGTGCTTCATCAAGATCACGTTCTATTTTAATTTGAAGGTTTTTAAAATTTGTTGGGAGATGCGGGTTTTGATTTTCATCAACATCCGTCCTAGATTTCAAAGTATTATTTAATTCACCAGGTTCTGTTTCCTTTTCATCTTCCTCTAGGTAATTTAAAATTAGCTTTTCTTCCTCCCCCATAATTAACAGATGATGCTATTTATGAATTTTCCAAAAAGCAATTAAAACCGATTTAATTCGATTTTACTTTAACATAAACGCTTTAAAAAATGTATAAAACTATTCTTTTAAAAAAATAAACAAATAAAAAACACAGAATGAAACTTAACTAAACCATGTAAAAAATATCCAGAACAAACATTAACATAATTTGTAAGCGAACACTATCCAGGTTACTTTCTGACATCTTTAATAATACGTTCCGTAAATAGACTTCAATTTTAAATACAGCCACTAAAATGCATTCAAAACTGAACATATAGAAAGAAGGTTAGATTATTTACGGTCGGTAGTTTATATATCTACAAAAGTAGCTAACTTATCGATAGATGAACGAAAAATATGTAGTTATTAAAAATATGTCGGAGGAAGTTGAAGAATATCCTTTACATAAAGCCGTTTTTCAAAACGACTTGCCTAATTTATCGAAACTATTACGAAAATTGGATGTAGCTTCGAAAGATAAACACGGTATGTGTATATTATCTCTAGAATTACTGTACAACCTATATTTTTTCATCGTTTTTAATGATGTGAGGTTACTAATTTTTAAAAACTTTGTTTATAAATAGTGAAGTCTATGTAACAATACATTTATTTAAACTGGATCTTTCTCTTTGAACTTTATTGCGTTACATTGATTTATATTTACCTTTTCAGGGAACACTGCCCTTCATTTGGCTGTTATGCTTGGAAGAAAAGGTAATTCTATTAAATCATGAGTTCATCTTTATCAGTGATATTTAAATTTTTAAAATCTTATCTTTTATTTTCTTGATAAGAGTTTAAATATGTTTTTTAGAATGTGTACAACTTCTTTTAAAATATGACGCTCCTGTAAAAGTGAAAAATGGTTTAGGATGGACAGTTCTGTCTGAAGCAGTAAGCTATGGCAATCGACCTACAAGTATGTTCTACAAAAGGTAAATTGTATGTTTTTACATTTTTTATTACATTTTAGTATCTTCCTTGGTAAGGAAGTTTAGACAACAATCTAGGGAACAAATGGAACAAAGACGTCCTAACTTGGTAGCTGCATTAAATAAAATAAATGATTTCTATATGGAATTAAAATGGGATTTCCAAAGTTGGGGTAATGATTGAATTTATAGAGGTAGTGCATGTTTTATATATTTTTTTTTTTTTGTAGTACCCTTAGTTTCAAGAATATTACCGTCAGATGTGTGCAAAATATATAAATCTGGAGCTAGTATACGATTAGATACCACACTTGTTGATTTTTCTGATATGCGATGGGAAAGAGGTGACATTTCATTTATTTTTAATGGAGATGCCAAACCAAATGAAAGCCTAACTGTTTTGGATAATAATAGTAAAGTTTATCAACAAGTGAGATATGAGGTAGGAAGTCAGGTACGGTGAGTAATAAATTAACCAAGAACTTGTCATTTTATTTTTTAAGGAATCTGAAATGGAAATTGAAGATGAAGTAGACCTCCTAATGTCAACAGATATCTTAGCTGCCCAAATTTCTACAAAAAGGATCTCATTTGCCAGAGCTCAAAGTGGATGGATATTTAGAGAAGACAAGAAAGTATGTAGAATTGTTTATATATTTATTGAAACAAAATATTTACAATATATTATTCCAGGAACTAGTTGCAGGTCAGTATGATGCTGAACTATACACAGTGCATGGCCTAACACTTGAAAGTAGGAAAAGAAGGGAACATCTTTCATCAGATGATCTGCAGAAAAACAAAGCTATTTTAGAAAGTTTTACTAAAGGTGGAAATTTACAAAATTTGGATCAGAATGGGGCTGTAAGTTTATTTATTTTTAAAATTTTCCTTTTTTAGGTTGGTATACTACTTAGAAACTAATGGGCCTTAGAGTGTAAAAAAGCTATGAAGGTTGTGCAGTTGATTCTAGATGGAACTCTTAAGACTTTTTATTAACATACTTTCTTAAATTTTTCTTTTATTACAGTTTTTGAATCAAAATCATCCTATACAAATGGATTTTGAAGTTTTAGATTAGCGTTTCTTAAATTTTAAGGCAAAAAAAGCAAATCATAAAGAAAGTCAGTATACACATAGTATAAAATGTATATATTTGCTCATTTAGAAATTCTTCTTTTTCTTCATCTTGTGGTGCTACAGCCCATCAGTGAGCCTTGACCTCCTTCAACCTTTGTTTCTAACCAGATCAATCTCCAGCAGCCCCTTTCCAGTTTTTGATATGCAGTGGTTCTTCAGAATCTGTTCTTAGATTTTCCTCTCACTATGTTTTTGATATATCTATCTTTCTGTTACCCCCTATTTGTATTTTCATAATATTGTTTGATATTTGGCTTTCTAGGATTCTCTCCACGTGTCTTGTTGTTTTAAACCCTGAACAAGTTCTTGACCTCAAAATATTCAGCGGGCCACTAAAAATATATCGTGATATGTGTGAAAGAGATTGGATGTCCAAAATGCATTTCACCAGACGAAACCTAAGGGAAAACCAGATCATTTTCAAAACATAATGCCATTATTTTGTTCTTCAAGATAAAATAAAAAATTCCCGATTATTTGTAATTTTCATTGTAACCTAAGGACTTTGTTAGTTACTAGTTACCTAAGGAGCATGTTTCATTACCTATCCCAGTGTTTTTCAGAAGGGAATAAACTAGGGACAGACAGGTAAGATTAAACAGTTTAGCCAATAAAAATTAAGGCAATACTTGCATCACATATTACAGTGTCTGTGGGATACTTCCAATTGCTTTAGCATGGGGTATCCTGAAAGTCACATTTTGATCGCATTGTTTTAATAACATAAACGCTTGAGTATATTTTTTCTCTGCTTTTACGCAAAACTTGTTTGAGGTACATTTAAGAAATATGACCGATCGTACAGTCGATATTGTATGGTTGAATCGATGTTATACAGGGTGTAAGGGAAAGCCTTCGTAAATTTAACCAATGATTCTTCACATCATTTTAAAGGAAAAAGTTGCTTACAACAAGGGTTCAAAACCTAAAGGTTTCTGAGAAAAAAAAATGCAAAGTTACTATTACCAGTCAAAAAGCTATTAACATTTTAAGCAAATATGTGAAATAGCCCATTTGACAAATATTAATTTATTTTTATTTGTTCTTGTCTGGTATGTACTCTTTATGCGCTGTTAAATTAAGATATATACATATATATCCTACATAAACCCTGAAGGAAGTGGCAACGTCGCAATATTCCACGACAAAGATTGTTATTTCAAAATTGCTACAAACATTACTTTAGTGCGTACACTTAAGTTCGATTTATAACTCAAAAAGCCGACCGCGGTGGTCTGATGGGTTGGTAGCTCGCGTGGCAATTCAATGGTCCCGGGTTCGAATCCTGGTGGAGGCATGGATGTTTAGTGGTGTAGGGTGTGTTTGTCTGCCCATTTGGTGCATTGCATAATTTATAAATTAATTGCATAATTTAATCATTTATAAAGGTTAATGTTCGGTGGTCTCGGCATGGTTTAGAACCAGATAGACTGGGGTTGCTAAGGAGATTAGTGGAGCTGGCATATTGTACAACTTGGAGCAGTGCCATTAACGAAAAAAAAAAAAATAACCCAAAAATATATTCTGGACGAATATCAAACAAGATTTTTGCTCCTAAACTACGGGGATTTTCTCTAAAATTCTGAAGGAGCTAAGCGTATTTGCGGGCAACGATATCCCAAAACGCCACTTTCAGATTGGCAAACAGTTCCTCAAAGTCTTTTGGATACGTGTAGAGTGATTTCAAAATTTCCAGAATGTGAGTGGCAGCTAGAAATCGGCCCTAAAGTTGAACACATTTTACATCTTGTTAAAGAGGATTCTACTAGAAGTACTCAAAGTGTTGCTCAACAACACTGAAGTTTCCATTGAACTGGAAACACTGAAGTTTCCCATTGGATTGTACATAGATCACTAAAAGAGCAATTACTCTACCCTTATCATATACAAAGCGCTCAAGCATCCTTACCTGATGATTTTTCACACAGGCAGAAATATTGTGAATAATGTTGAGTATTGATTAAAACCAACGCAATTCAAATTTTTGTTCAATATTTTATCAACCAATGAAGCTTCTTTAATGAGGAATGAGGTGGTGCACATGTTGGAGAGTTAATTTACTAAAACAATTAATTATGTGTCTCTGAGTGTGACGCGAATTTTTTAAAAAGTGGTATGATGTGAAAAATTTCAAGTAACTTGAAAATAACGCGTAACGCGAAAATAATGTGTAAGTTTTCCTTTTTTTGTAATAAAACAAACCAAATTTATGCGGAAACCTGTTTTCCACCAAAATGGCTGCATTTTGGATACACGTTTTAAGGAAACTTTTTGTTAAAAAAACAGGAAAGAATCCCTGGTTAAATTTACGGAAGTAAATATCCTTTCCTTTATTCCATGGATATTAAATTTTACTCTTTCTAACTAAATGGCAAGTCTAGTACCATTTGTAGAGTAAATGTTTTATTTTATTTTAATAAGCAATGTATTGTAAGGATAAAAGTTTAACTTTTACTGTGAAAAAGAATATGATAAATGCCGTCACTAATAAATAACAGTGAGAACTTAGTTTATACTAGGCTAATTGAAAAGTTCACGGAGCGGAAATGACAAAAAAAGTTTATAGTATAAAAAATTACGTTATTCTTCCGTATATTCTCCTTTAAGCTCAATATATGTTTTTCTAGCGGTTCTCCAATTCATTTATTCCATCTCTGAAGTGATTTTCTGGAATTCCTTCAAACTACTCATCTTCGGCTGCTATAATTGTTCATTTGATGAAAAATGCTTGCCACGTAGGAATTCTTTGATGTTTAGAGATAGTTGAAAGTCAGAGGGGGCAGATCTGGTGAATATGGTGGACGAATTGCTCCAACAATTCATAGTGTAACTCCTTCAATTTGGCCATTGCAAGAACACTTCTGTTAGCCGTTACATTGTCTTCATGGAAAAAAAAATCTTCGCTAAACCAGGTCTTTTTTAATTAATTTTTGTATGCAATTGATTCCAAAAGTTTGAGTCATACTGTCTTGTTATTGTTTTACCATTTTGAAGGTAATTGATTAAGAAAATGCCTTTTGCATTCCAAAAAATGTATACCATAAACTTTTAGGTCTTCGGCCTATTTATTTTGACCACTTCGGCTGCTTCAAAGCTGAACAACCGGGTTCCACTTCACTTTGCAGTTTGTTGTCGCAATTCAGGATCATAGTGGTAAACCAAAGTCTCATCCAAGTTACAAAGCGACGTTTAAAATCTATTACATTTTTTCGAAAAAAAAAACTAAATGTTGGTTAGAAAGTGTTACTTGAAGTCGTTTTTGATGAGAATATAACAAATTCGGCACCCATCTTGTACATAGCTTTCTCAAGCCAAATTCCTTTTTCAAAATATGAAACACCCGTTCAGTTGAGATGTCCGTGGCCTTAGCAGTTTCACTCAAAGTCCATTATCTGTCATCCAGAACCATATCATGTATAGAATTATTTGTTCAGTAGTTGGACTTGGATTAGACATTGGACGTCCAGAAAGAGGATCATCATCCAGGGTTGTAAGACTATGTCGAAACTCACCTTTCCACTTACAAGCCATTGGTTTTGAAGGAGCAGACTCCCCTAATACATTAACATTTCACTATGAATTTACATTGCCTTTAAACCTTTTTTTACAAAGAATTTAATCACTGCACGATTTTCAATATTTTCCATTTTAAAAAATAACAGTGATACATTTACTTTAAGTTGCTGTTTTTGTATGAATGAATTGGCAGATTTGATTGAATGAAGTAATAGAACTCACACATGTTCATATGAAGGATGAAACTTCAATATGTAGTAGATTATATAGTTCTTTTACTGCTCTATTCAATTAGCATGCTATAATATATGTAATAAAAATCAGACTTTTGTATTTTTATATTTAAAATGATATATTTTAATACATCTTCTTTTCTGCTGTTTAAGTCTACTAATTAATATCAGGATGATAGATTATTTAAAAACTTTTAGCCTGTAAGGAGAACAAGTTTAATTCCGCCACCAGATAAAAATATTACTTGGGAGGAATATCAAAATGCAGAAGTGAACAATTATGCACGGCTAGGCAGGGACTTAGTATATAAGGAGTCATCAAAATCATTTAAAGCCACTATTGCAATGGTAAAATAATAAGTTTTAATTAATTTATGTGAATTAAATGATCAACATTCGTTTCAGAGCACGGATTTTCCTTTATCCGTCGAAATGCTTTTAAATGTTTTGGAGGTCATAGCTCCTTTCAAGCATTTTTCAAAACTTAGGGATTTTATTAACTTTAAATTGCCTACTGGTTTTCCAGTTAAAGTTGAGCTGCCAATATTGCCTACAGTCACAGCGAAAATTACATTCCAAGAATTTGAATTTAGAAACGATATTCCAAACAATCTGTTTAGTGTACCTAATGATTATATAGAGGATCCTACCAGGTAAGCCGTTAGAAAACTGTTAATATCAAGTATAGTAGTGGATTTTCTGACGATATAAAAAACACCTCATCAAGGTCTCAGTTCGGAATCATTCATAGGTTTTTCCGCTTCGTTAGGTATGGTTGTTATGTAAATAATGTCATGTAATTAGATTGCATCATTTCCTAATTAGGTGTTTAGTCAAAATCGTTGTGAGTTTCACACCAAAGGTTCCAATAGAACTGATCACATTTCCGAAATAAATAGTACTAATTCGCTATAGTGGTAACTGTACTTTCTCCCATTTTTGAGAACAATTGAAAAATTGTAATTTTCTAAAAATTACACAATCAATTTAATATATGCCGTTCTGTTCGATGACCTTTCTTCATCTCTCGGGTACCTACATAATTCTGAGCTCAAAGCACTTCTGAGGTTTTTACCATTAAGCTGCATTGAATCGATTTAAATAAGTGGTAGTTGGAGGGGGCTAGGTCGGGGTAGTACCAAAAACAGCCTAGTCAAGTTGTAAAGATTTGCGTCAGATGGTAAAAAACACGTGTAGCTAATATTGTCTCTATGGAACACAATGCTCTTTTTGTTGGCTAATTCGACCTGCTTCTGATCGATTGCTCGCTTTAAGTCATTTAATTGTGAATAGTTGTTCTCTGAATTAATGGTCCGAGTAACGATTTCCTTCTAGTCCCATCAGATGCGTAGCATAACCTTTTTCGGATGTAAAATAGTTTTTGCGTTGGTTGAACGGGCATCTCCGCGCTTACACCGTGATTTCTTACGCTTTCTTTTATTTTACACAATACATTTTTCATTACCTGTAACCATTTACTTTAAAAATAAATCGATTTCGTTGCGCATCATTAGACAATTGCAAGCAGAACTTGCAACTTGCCGTGATATGAACTGTTTATTTCGAAGAATTTCTTCGATCTCTCGAGTTATTATTATGCCGATCACTTTCAGTTAGCGCCAATATTTCGTTAACATCAGTCGTCCGGAACGTGGTGTATTGCTAGGCTCATCCATAGTTACAAAGCGACGTTTAAAATCTATTACATTCTTTCGAAAAAAAACTAAATGTTGGTTAGAAAGTGTTACTTGAAGTCGTTTTTGATAAGAATTTAACAAATTCGACACCCATCTTGTACATAGCTTTCTCAAGCCAAATTCCTTTTTCAAAATATGAAACACCCGTTCAGTTGAGATGTCCGTGGCCTTAGCAGTTTCACTCAAAGTCCATTATCTGTCATCCATAACCATATCATGTATAGAATTAATTATTTGTTCAGTAGTTGGACTTGGATTAGACATTGGACGTGGAACGTGGTGTATTGCTAGGCTCAAATTGTTTTTCGAAATTTTCTGCACCGCTTACGGCATATGGAAACTTCAACGACACCATCACCGTACACCGCACATATCTTGTTTTGCTTCGGCCAATATTTTTGCGATGCAATGCCATCTAGCGCCAAAAACGGGATACACTTTTGCATCAGTCTAATAGTAATTTAATACCTTATTGTTTTGAAAAGTATATGTTGTAACATTTGAATAATATGATTTGTATGTATTATGTTGTATTTTACTTTTTTAGTTTAGTAACACTCTTATAATTTTGCAGTATCCTGAAATGTATTAGTAACCCTTGAATATTGGAATTTAACTTTTGATTGGATGAGTAATTTTAAAAATATAAAGTAAACTTTTATTATTGCTGCAGGTTCCCGGATTTATGACGCCCTGAATTGACCAGTTGCTTCAAGCTACATTTCGAGCCCAAACCACAATTTTTGGCAATCAGTGAACGTCGGCGAATTCTCGTCAAAAGCTCGAGAGGCCGCTTTAGAATAAAAAGTCCTCTATTGAAAAGTGACGAGGGACCAAACAAGAATCCCGTACTACTTCTCGAAGTTCCCATGCTCTTTACTTTGGGTAGCGTTTATGGAGCGAGCTGTCTGGTCTATGTTGAGTAGTAATTTGTTTTATTTATAAATTAATTCAAGTGTTTTACTGGTCTTAAAGATTTAATTTATTTGGCAGTACTTAGCGAATGTTTTTTGTACTAATTTTTAAAAGCTTTTCGGTGATGAGATGCGAAAATATTCCATTTATTTGTTATAGCTTTATTGGTTGCTGATTTACAATTGGAAGATTTTTATCTTGACAGGAATTATTTTGTTTATCCATACGTTATTTTTGCTATTCAGTATTATTTATTATTCGCATCATATTAGTTATCAAGTTATAAAAATATCACGTATGTTTGTTGTTGAAATTATTTTTTGTCGAATATACGGAGTGGATCAATTGTTTTTGCGTTCTTTTAGTTTTTTCTAATCAAATATACAACCACTAAAATTCTTATTAATTGTTAACGCTTTATCTAACTTTAGGTAAAAAATTATGTTTAATTAATATTTAGGCTTTAATAGTGCGGCTGTGGTTAAAATTGTTTAGCGATATTTAAGTCTGTGCTTATTTGGAAATGTATGCTTGACTGACTACCATGAAAAATAATGCAAAAAGTAATACATTTTAAACATTAATAATAAATCAAGCTCAGACTTCAACATGTTTGATATTTAAGGATAATTTTTGTTAACCTTCATTATCATAGTTGATCCACTCTGCAATTCTAAAAAAATAACAGGGTCTTTTTAAGTGAGTGTGTGTTTCCAGGTTAATGTTCTTTAAATATCTGAAATATGTTTAATAAATTTAAAGAAAAATACTTAGAAAACCTTATACAAAGTCTAAAGTTTGTTGTATTTGGTGTGAAATTATCATGTGTAATAGTGTTCATGGATCTTTGTTAAACCAGAAGAGCAATCAATAAATTATGGATGTCATTAAATGTACCTTCTGATTTGATAACAGTTTATAGTAAACGACAAGACATAGAGTGTAGACTCAGAATTCATTCAGTAACTGAGCAGCATTTTTTTTTCTGGAAAGTAAAAAAATAGGTATGTTGCATGTTATTTTGTAAAAATGTTTGTTGAATAGTTAAAATGATCAAAATCACTTTGCTTAGAATTATATTTATATAAAGGTATCAGTTTTCCAGTTAATAATGCTCCAAAGTATATGCTTCAGATTAAAAGTTTGGATACATCAAATATGGATATATGGTTTGGATATATAAATTTATATATGTATATACCACTACATACCATGGTATCATGCCACTGTGCTTGGCTTTTATCGACTACGAAAAAGCATTTGATTCTACTCAAAGCATGTGATAATGGATGCACTGCTTAGCCAAGGTGTAGAGAGAGCCTATGTAAACCTATTAGAATCGATATATGATGGAGCTACAGCCACAATTCACCTTGATGATCTTGAAGTGGGAATTAATATAGAATGAGGTGTACGGCAGGGTGACGCAATATCGCCTATTCTTTTCTCGGCTGGCCTTGAAGAAGTATTCCGTAAACTGGACTAGGAACAGGATGGTGTAAAGATCAATGGTGCAAACTTAAACCATCTTAGATTTGCAGATGATATTATTCTCATTTCACAAGACCCAGAGGAGGGAATTTTTTTGCATACTTTGCATACAAGAACTGCAAAGGCTGGCGAACCATTTGGCTTGAAAATAAACCTGAAAAAGAGTCAGAGTCAGAGAAAAGAGAATTTCAGTTTTAGGAAGGGGTTTAGAGATTGTGAACAGCTTTATATATCTTGGGCAGAGGATTTCAATGAAGGGGAATACCACCCGGGAGGTGGAATGGCGTGTTAAATGTGGCTGGCAGGCATTTGGTAGGCTCAACATAGTGTTTAAGAGCAGACTCCCACTTTGCCTGAAAAGAAAAGTCTTCGATCAGTGCGTTCTACCCGTTATGACATACGGAAGTGTAACCTGGACACTCACATCGCAATCAATTCAAAAACTTCGGGTGGCACAGAGGGGAATGGAAAGATGTATGCTTGGCTTAGAAGACGAGACAGAAAGTCCTGCGCATGGATCAGGAAACAAACAAAAGTCTATGACATCATTGGAAGAGTAAAGCAATTGAAATGGAGATGGGCAAGCCATATAGCGAGGCGATGGGACGACAGATGGACCAAGGCAATCCTGGAGTGGATACCGCTTGATCGCAAACGTCCGCGAAGAAGACCGAAAGCACGATGGGTTGATGACATCGTTAAGTATATTGGGCCCGAGTGGCAGAGGACCGTGAAAGTGACCGTGAAAGTTGGAAGCATGCTGAAGAGGCCTTCATCCTGCAGTGGATCGATACAGGCTTATGATGATGAATATATATATATATATATATATATATATATATATATATATATATATATATATATATATATATATGTGTATATATATATATATATATATATATATATATATATATATATATATATATATATATATATATATATATATATATATATGTGTGTATATATATATATATATATATATATATATATATATATATATATATATATATATATATATATATATATATATATATATATATATATATATATATATATATATATATATATATATATATATATATATATATATATATATATATATATATATATATATATATATATATATATATATATATATATATATATACATATATATATATATATATATATATATAATTAATTTATTTATTTATATATTCAAACCATGCAAGAAAGAAACCACAATAAAATAAAAAAACAGACATAGGAGAAGAGCAGATTTATTAGGGGCACGGAGTCTAATTGTATCCAGTTTGTTTTATACAATTGCAAACTGATGCAGTCAACCTGGAGTTCTTCTGGCTATATTAGCCTCTTTGTCCTAACATAACAAAATGAGTAAACTCAAATGGATTTACCACTAAACACCAAGTAATTTTTTGATTTGATTGATCCCTGATGATGCTGACATGGTTAACGAAATGCAAGACGAGAAAATTAAAATAAGTGATTTGGTGTTTGTTGGTAAATCTCTTTGAGTTTAGTGTTTTACATCAAAATGAGTGTTTTTCGGAGTTCTTTATTTTAGTACTTCCATAACATTATAAATTCATCATTATGCTTAACTGTGACATTGTCGAAATATGTTCTGATGATAATTAAGGTCTTATTTTAAATGAATAATCCAGTTTCTATCAGTATTTCATGAAGTGTTTCATCTGATCACATTCTAAGAATATTTACATACATTTGCTGGTTGTCTAAAGTATTGGTTTGTGACTAAAATATGCATATTCGTCTAAAAAAAAATTGATATGGACGTTTATAGAAAAGAATGATAGTGATTAAGGATGTCTGATGATATTACAAGATCATATAATTTTTAATTGTCTTGGGCCTAGAAGTCCCACCCCGGAAAACAATTGTTACTAGGAAATCTTATGCAAGCTATGTAAATAGAGTAATGAGACTATAAAGTATTTTATACTTTTTTTATTCAGTTGAAAGTACAATTCTACATTATCTCCCTCAAAGTAGTTGCCTTGGGAAGCCACATAGTGCTGAAGACGCCCATTTTTGGTTTTTTTTGTCCACTTTTCATAGCAGTGTTGGAACTCAGATATTGGAATCGCCTTTAGCTGGTCGGTCACGGTCTTTTCAATCCAGTGTCTCAAAATGGTATCCTTTGAGGTGAATTTGCAATATTGGGAAAGGGATAAGTCACAAGGCCTCAAGTCTGGCAAATAAGGGGGCTGTGGAGCCACAGTGATGATTTTACTTGCCAAAAATTCGTTAATTGAAATCGCTGTGTGGCACGACGCATTGACGTGATGCAGTAACCAGATGTTCAGTCTAACACGAATGACCATTCATTGAAGTTTTTAGAATTTCTTATGGGCGATTCTCTGGGTATCAAAAAAACAAATCAGCATGCTTTTGATCCTTGATTTGCACATCCTGAGTTGTCACCAGTAATGACACGTTCTTGAAAATTAGGGCCATTTTCAATGGTCTTTCAAGTCCAGAAATGTTTACTTTCTGTTGATTTTTTGAAACCCCACGAGAGGTTTTTCGGAGCCATTTTCGCGTAGAATTACTTCATATCAAATTTATTGTCAAAATCAAATTAACGGTTGTGTGAGTCTCTTCCGGTGATTAGAACGCACAAAATACCGGATGTTGGGGATATTTTCACCACTTCTGCAGTTGAAGGCCTTCCGCTGCGACTTCAATGGAGTCTTGGTTTTTTGAGAATCCTTTAAACCACCCAAAACCTGGGCCCTTGACAAAACACTGTTTCCATAGTGCTATTGAAATTTTGCAAAAGTTTTTTACTCCATTGCTTGAACTTGTCACTCACTTTCAAAACGCACTAGAAAAATGCGTTTTACAAAAATAATTGCTACGGACCAAGTAACTCCAAGGCGCTCAAACTTGCGCGGAATACCCATTAGGTGTTGGTATGCCACTCCTCCGAAGAGGAAGCTAACAGTGTTGCCAGATCGAACGCTTCAATTCTACTCGCTAATTCTAACGCTCACTAGTCTCATTGCTTTGTTTGCACGCCTCGTTCATAGCCTCAGATAGGATTGATTCAATATATCGAATTCGTTGGAGGTGAATGTTATCGGCGGTCGTGACCTGCATCAGTAACGGGCTGCAGCTCCAAAGGAAGAATATAACTTTCAAGGAAACTTTTGCTTCACTCCTTTATGTAAAATAATTATACAAAAAGCTTCTCTGTATCTTTTATCATGATATTTTCATGTTAAATATGAAATGCAAAATATTTAAAGTTTAGTTGTGTACTTTTGTGCCAAGGAAGCATAATATAAATAAATACCTTATTGACATAATGACATGTTTTCTTTCTGCTGATTTTTTTAATGCTGCAAAAGGTTTTTCAGTGCCATTTTCGCGGAGATTTACATCATATCCAATTCATTGTTCAAAGTTTTTTTGCATCGTTGCACTGCCACGCACTAGAAAGTCAAATTTGCGCCGAAGACGCATCAGATGTTGATCTGTCACCCTTCCAAAGGGGAACCTGACAGTTTTGCCAGATTGAACACCACGCCACCAGATTCAATATATCGATCTGATTGGAGGCAAATGTTGACGGAGGTCCAAGCTCACTAACGGGCTGTAGCACCACAGGCAGAATATAATTTTCAAGAACACTTCTGTTTCATTCCTTTATATAAAATAATTAATTAATAATAATAATTATACATAAATTGTATTATATATATTTTTGGGATTTTCAGTCAATTGTATTAATAAAATTATTATTTTAATAACAAATTTTTCAAATTTTTTCACATAAAATATGACATATTGATTGGTATATATGTTATATTTTGTATAAAAAGATTTGAAAAATTTGTTCTGCAACAAGATATAGTTGAGTTGAAATAATTCTGAGGATGGTTTTGTAAAATGGACCGAAACGTTAATAAAATAATAAAGAAATAATAATTTTATTAATACAATTGACCGAAAATCCCAAAAAAAAATAATTATACATAAAACTTCTCCGCTCTTTTATCATGATTTTCTGGTGTTAAACATGACATGCAAAATATTTGCAGCTTAGTGGTGTACTTTTGTGCCAAGGAAACATAACATGGATAAATATATTTATTATATATATATTTTTAGAATTATAATATTTCAGTTTTGAAAAAAGGTTAAACAAACTAAGAGTTTTCATTAATCTCATTGTATACAGTTTTAATATGTGGCTGTTACTCTAAATGAAAACAAATCAACAATTATTTTTGGAAAAAAGTAGCAAAGTGTGTTGGGTGTATCCAAGCATTTGATTAGTGGCTTATATAATACGGTTTTAAATAAAACGATGCTCATCGACATTATATTATACAGAATGTTTTATTAAGTAAATTTATTGTGAAATTTATTAAAATGTAAATTTAAGTTAAAACAACGGTTATGATATTGTACAAAAACTTATATACCTAACATTCGGATTTTTAGAGCCAGATATGATCCTAATAAACATATTTCTGGTAGAAACGCCAATTTATATAGATTTAGGCCTCTAAAGACAAAACCCCAATCAGCTTTAATCTATAACATACCATTTGGTAAAGAACAAAGAATGAAAGTTGATTGGTATAAATGCTTAAGATAATAGATGGTTATCTATATGTTTATGGTACTGATTTATGAACAGGACTGGTATAGATTTGAATGATCGAACTAAATCTTTTTTTATTATTTGCTGACTGACAGTTAACGCTGACAGTTAACGGCAAATAATTTTTTATATGTTTGCTAATTGACACTGGCCTATTCTCTACAAATTTTTATATAAAACCTAGAGAATCATTAAGTCATTAACCTAATTTTATATTTACTATTTATCATATTTGGGTAAATTTATAGGATTTTCATGCGGTGATACTTCCCGATATATAGTCGTCAATATACCTGACCCAGACAAAATTGACATGGATGTTCAAAATATCAATGCCTTTCTGGAAATAAACTGCTCAATTTCTAAAACTGTTCAGCTTTTTGTTTTGTTACATTATAAAAGTTCCAAATAGTATTTATTATATAGTTTAATATAAATGTTATAGATAATTTATATTTAAAAAATCAGAACATATCAGTATAAATATTTTTGTGTAGTCTGAATCTTGAATTCGTTTTAGTAAAATACAAAAAAACCAATGAAATCGTGAAGTGGAATTTAGTAAGTAGTATATTTGTGGTTGCTTTTATATTGTGTCTAATAATTGATGTTTTATTTTGAAATGATGTTATATTTTATAATTTTGTTTTTTAATTTTTCATTGGAACAATAGTTTTCCATGAAGTCATTTACAATTTAGTACTATGTTCCATTATTATAACTAACTGTAAAGATAAAACTTTGTATGACGAAAAATCTGTAAATATAGCTTTTCTGAACTTTAATTGGCGCATTTTTTAAGAACCATATTGTATTGTTTACAGATACTAGAAGTGTGGAAAAAAGTAAGTATTGAAAAAGGTTCGATATTTTTTGGTGCTGTATAATTAGTGAAAAAATGTATCAGATACTTATTTACATATGATAAGAATGAGATATTTGTGGTATTTATTTAAATAGCAAATTAGAGGTAAATTTAAAGGACTTTGGAGTGCGTAAGCATCTAAGGTTTTTTTAATCGGCTCGATCAATACAACGTGGTACGTAACCTCTTATCTAAAAAACCGACTGATTTAATACTTTAAGTAAAATATTACCTCGTTTATCAATCTTCTTCTTGGCATGCTACAGCCCATCGGGGACCTGTTTCAATTTTCGCCTGCAACCGGATCCCAACAGCCCATTTCCAATTTTTGATGTGAAGTAGTTCTATTGTATCAACCTGGTTTTTAAGTTAGCCTTTTCGGCTTCTACATTTATTTCATTAGATTGACCTCAGCTGGGGTTTTTCGGGAATTTTTGGGGGCCTCTAGTTGACCCAGGAATTGTCGGAGTTTTGTGGTCCTGAAGGGACGGAGGTCCGATGATTCATGAAATTGATATTTTTCAACGAAGTCCAGACGAATTTCACGGAGGTTAAATTTAAGTCCGATGAGGTTATCGGTGTATTGGTGCTAATTTTTGCCGTTGCCAGGCTGACGCTGCGCATAGGTGCAATCGCTGGGCTGGCATCGACAAAGACGTTTGAGTATTCGACATGCAGGCGGAAGGGTAGACATACACAGGTCGGGAATCTAGATAGTTTCGAAACCCGGGTCTTGATGCCGGTGACGTCGAATCGTCCGCAAAAATGCGGGCTTCACATCAGGGAGACGGGGGATACCGGCCATGTAGATGTTAAACAAGGCCAGAGCCAGTAGAGAACTTTGCGCGATGAACGATTCGATGGATTTCCTCATGGAGAGAGAGAGGATTTGATTTTAACCTGGAAAGATCTTCCTTGCAGGAAAGATTGGATGAGCATGATTAGGTTCCGAGGGAAGCTCAATTCGATGGTTTTGAAGATGAGATCATCGTGCCTTGAAGATGTCAAGGAAAACTGTACCGAAGTACCGTTTCTCTTGATGGCCTTGTGAATTTCGTTTGCCAGTCTGGCTGCTTGATGAATTGAGGATTGTTTTGTTCGGAAACCGAACTGTTAATTCGGAATAATCCCCTTGTTTTCTGTAAATTCATTGAGATCTGCCAAGATTGTTTTTTCGGCTATCTTGGATAGGTAACTGATGCGGCTGATTGGTCTGAAATCGAACGGCCAACAGCTGCTGTCTTTTTTGGGAATTACGGCTATGAAGGCGTGTTTCCACGAGCTTGGAAAGTGTTGCAGATGCAGAATTGAGTTCACGATGTTTGTGATTTCTGCGATCTGCTTGACCAGAAGTTTGTCGATTTGTCTGATTGTAATATCGTCGCGACCAGGGGCTTTTCTTGTGGCGAAATTTTTGACAATAGCCATGCCGGATTTGGGTGAGACTATATAGTCTTGTAGGAAGGAAATTTGTGGGAAGATATCTAGCTGCTGACCTCCGCTTCTTTCCAATATATCTGCCTCGGGGTGTCTTTGACAGGTCATTTGAACTTTGAAAAACTCCGCCAGCAGCTCGGCTTTCTCCACATCGGAGACGGCGTAGACGCCGTCGGTATCTGATTTGATCGAGGATATATCCCTGTTGGATTTTCCCGTCAATGATCTCGCCAGGCGCCAAATTTACCTAGGACTGGATGAGTCCAGGGAGGAGAGCAGGTTGTCCCACTTCTCTTCTCTGAAAGACTTCATTGCTTTCTTGGCTTCTCTGATTGCCCGGTTAGCCCGTCTTTTATCCTTGGGGTCGAGATTGGGTCTCACTATTTTCACGAGACGATTTTTTGCTCGAAGAAGGTTTTTCAGATCCAAAGAAGTTCAAGTTTTATTATTCCCCCTCTGTTTTCTTCCTTTACTCAAAGTATATATTGTACTTCGAGTTTATATACTGATATCAAATACATTTCGCTTCAAATAGAATATATTTGCGCACATTTTCAATGTTTGCAATGCTAATCAAAGCAAAAGCACATAAAACAAATATACTATAATTATTCTATTTGTGGACAATTTTTTTTTAAATCATTTAGTATTACAGGACTTGGAGGCCCTTGGCATTTTGTTATCATTTATATCACTAAGTGTCGGTTTATTACGGCCACTCGTCCAGATATTGACCACGACCGACGTCGCTTAATTTCTGTTATCGAGAATTGATGTTCAACGTGGGGCAGCTCGGCCTTTGGGGCTGTGGATTATTTATTAGCTTTGAAAAATGTGTATGTTGTTCTTACAATAAATAAAATTTGACTAATTTTCAGAATGCACTAAAAAAGGCCGGTTCATGAAAAAAATTCCTACGGACCACAAAGTGACTCTAGGTAGTTCAAATTCGTACTGAAGACGCATCAAATAATGACCTGCTTCCCTTCAAAGGAAAAGCCAACAGTGTTATCAGATCAAATGATATGCATCTAATCAGTCTCAATACTTTATTTACACACCTCGTAAGAATGTTTAATGTATGTACAGTTAGGCCTTTTGAGAATCAACTCCAATATGAGCTACTGAACTAAGGGTTAGGGTTAGATTAGATATATAATGCTTGATTGTTCTCTAGGCAATTTTATTCCAGAGTTATAAATATGCTGTGTTTGTATAGTATTTAAGAAGTTGATTTTAATTTTAGATATGATTCTCCATGAAGAACAAATCTCTTATTTATGATCTCATGACACGCTTTTCGCTAATGATGTTATTATTGGAAAAATATTCAGTTTCCTTTCTGAGATATCGTGAATTAGTAAATAACCGTGAGTTCCATTGAAGATGCGTAATTAAAGTAAACCTAAACTCTGAATACCTTTTTTAGCTCAATTGAATACGGGTGTTCAAAACTGGAACACCCATTTTGGACGGGTGTTCTTTTTGGTAATAAATTGGCCAGTCTCTAAAACTTTCCATATTTTTGTTTTGTTATATTCTAAAAGTTTCAGATAATATTTATTTTATAGTTTAATGTCAATATTATAGCTAATTTACATAAAATAACTAATGCAAACACATCCGTATGAATATGTTTTGTAGTTGCTGCAAAATTAGAAAGTTTCTTATCTGATTCAGTTTAACTTTGAAATAACACATAAAAAAAAGCAGGATAAAATCTTGAGGTAAACTTTAATAACTAGTAAATCAGTCACGTATCGTTGATTGTATATTGTTTATATTAATTAATGTGTTTTATGCTTAGATCGATTAAATATAAAAATCATCTTTTTTGTTTTTCATTAGAACAATAGTTTTCCGTGAATTCATTTAAAAAGTAAAGGTAAACTTTGTATGGTGAAAAACCTGTAAATATAGCTTTACTGCAATTTAATTTGCGTATTAGATAAGGGAATATTTCATATTGTTTTCTGATACAAAAAAATAAAGGAAAAGGTAAGTGTTAGAAATGATTCGATTATTTTTGCTTAGTGACGTATAACAGGCGAAAAAAAATGTATCAACCACTTATTTCCATACGATAAGAGTAAGTGATTTGAAGTATCTACACTTTCTGCGTTTTTAGAATACCAATGTATTAAAATAATTTAGTTTTGCGATTACCTTCTTCAAACTACCTTTGGAAAATGGTCGGTGTAAAACAGCTTGTATTAGTACTAGCTTTACAGTTGATTGCTTGTTTTGCTGATGAGGATGGTCAATTAAGAGCTGTTGTCGTGGTAAGTTTTTTGAATATCTCTAGTGGCAACATCAATTATAAATCCTTTACAGATAAAACTTATACAAGTTAATAACAAATTAGTTTAATTATATGTGTAATTGTTATATAAGTATACGAGGTATGTAAATAAAGTAATAAGACTAGTGGCGTAGCGTTCGATCTGGCAACACCTTTGGCCTTCCCTTTGGAAGGTACGTATGCCAATAGCTGATGGGTCTTTAGTACGGGTTTGAACTCCTTAGACCCACTTGATGGTCCTTGGCAATTCTTTTTGTGAACCAGATTTTTCTAGTGCTATTTTATATTATATTTATATTATTTTATGTTCTAATATTTTTCTGGTTTCTACAGCAAATTAGTATGCTTTTGATATTTGATTTGCTCTTTTTTGATTTTCTTTAACCGTGATGAGGTTGGAGTGTACCATTCCTGGCTCTGGTGCTTCGTTTGCGGATCCTATTCAAAAATCCAAGGCACGACACTTGTTATGACACGTTTCAGAAAATGAAGGACATTTTCAATCTACCTCAAATAGTTTCCACATGTTTCCCTGCTGACGGTTATCAAATTCAACTCTTCTCCGATTGTTCTCACTGTCAACTGACGTTCAGAATGCACAAGATCTCGGATTCTGTAGATATTTTCATCACTTCTTGCAGTTGAAGACCTTCGGCTCAGTTCAGGAACTAGAAAAATCCGCTTCACGAAAATAATTGTTACGGGATACGAAGTAACTTTAGGCGTTCAAATTTGTACTGAATACGCATCAGATGTTGATCTGATCTGATCTTTTCAAAGGGAAAGCCAACAGTGTTGTCAGATACCACCAATTTCATTACTTTATTTTCACGCCTTGTAAATATAAAAATATAATATGATGTCGTATAATGATAACATAAATATATTATAACTATATAAATATAATATAATAATTATTTTAACTAACAATTGTTATTTACTATTAGTTGACATATTTAGTCCATTTGTTTTTTTGTTTTTTTTGAGGTTTGCTCCACACTACGTTGAATCAATTGATCAAATTGTTCTATTTCCGTTAAATGTTGCTCAGCTGCACGTTCATAGGTACATAACTAGTGGCGGCTCGTGGGTTTTTAAAGTCGGATGGCGTAGAAAAAAATAGTGCCGCTGAAGATTTTTTGCTTTCCCCTTCCTCCTTTTTTGCTTTTCGTGCTATTGAAACCCTATACAGGAAATGAACCAGGAAAATCAGATAAGAGAAAGAAACTAAACGGAAATAAAATATGGTTGTTTTGCTCTGAAAAATTGTTTACTGTGATAAATGCTGGAGAGGCGGCTCCCCAGCGGCCTTTATTGGAATCTAGTGGATAAATATTTTGCAATACTTTCGCTATTAAAATCTCATTAATCAATGAGAAATTTACATGTTCATCTGAACTTTTTTTGATATTATTTCAAAATTTAAGCCATTATTTTAAAAAAAGCTTCAAAGCCAACTAATGTCGCTCATGACATTTGCGAGGAAACTTTCAGGGGAATTAGGAGTATCTCGCAGTACCGTTGACCGGCATTTGCGAGGTATATGAATTGTAACAAAGAGCTGTACAAGAATAAATGATTTAAACAGTGCATAACTAAGTACCTCAAAAACGCACTTTTGTTAGATCCTTGTATACATCTAGAGGTTAAGAAGTTGTCACTCTTATAATATTTTTACTCCTCTACTGTTTATCTAATGATAAAAAATGCAATAAATGAGATAGTATATCTGGAATTTTCTTACAAAGAAAAAACATCATTCTAATCAATTATGTCTGAGTATACGCTTTCCCGTTGCATACAACAGATTTTAGCCGTAATTATATTATTCCTGTCAAAAATCATAATGGTCAATGCCTGGTGGTCAATGCAATGACACCAATTACTAATCATAATATCTTTAGGTTGAAGTGTATCATTTTGAATCATTTGAAGACAACTATTAATATAATATTCATAATATTTTAAAGGATTAATTTTTATCAATCAAACGATAAAACTGGCGTCTTTGAATGACGTTAATTATTAACCTTGAGAGCTAGTTGCCATCTGTTAATATATAATTTGATTGAGTCAACCAAGATTTTTTTGGTATTTCCTAGAAATAAGAATGTAATTTTTCCCAAATACTACACATATGTGGCCAGATGCAATGCTTTAAAAATATAAAAAATGGAAAAATGAGTGTTTTAGATTATCTGTTCATCTAAACATTCTAACGAAATGTACATATTCTATATTTGCTTATCTACCTGACATTGATTATCTACCGAGAATTCTATATTTGCTTATCTACCAAGATTTTTTTGGAATTTCCTAGAAATACGAATGTAATTTCTCTCAAATACTACACATATGTGACGAGATGCAATGCTTTTAAAATATCAAAAATGTAAAAACGAGTGTTTCTTATTATCCGTTCATCTAAACATTTTAACGAAACGTACATATTGGACAGAATTCTGTATTCAAAAAATTTAATATTTTTTCTACGATCATAAAAACGGAAATTTTAACATTTGACATTCACAATTTAAATAACTATATCACCAACAGTTTGCTTAACAAAAGCGATTTTGCTGTTATTAGAGCAAACAAATTAGGTGTATAAATAATTTCTGACCTCTCCGAATTAATCAACTATAAATTTATTAAAAGTTCAAATATTTTTCCCGTTACTTTGAGAATTGGTAGCACCAATCACTAACATAAAAAAACCGCATATGAAAATTTTGCTACGCGACATAACCTCACAAATGTCACAAGTAAGCACGATGTCGTCCGACAGCCATGTGAGGCATTGAATTCTAAGAAAAAGTGTTCTCGAGGCGAAATAAATGAGTTGCTCTGCTTTGGGGGAAAATGCGGTATCTGACATTACGTACAAAAGATGGTACCGAAAGTTTCGGACGGGTCATTTCGATCTTTCCGGTCAACATCGTTCGGGAGCACTAAAAAAAGTTTAAGACGAGTAATTGAATTAGCTGCAAAAAAATCCTTGTCAAACACAAAAGGAGCTTGCTGAATACTTGGGTATCAAGATTTAAATAGAAGGATTTTCTGTTTAAAATCGTCACAGGTGATGAGAAGTTGATTATTTTCAAGGCTGACTTGTATGTTGGTTTTGTATAAATAAATATTCATTTTATGTAAAAAAAGGGTCGACATTTATTTGTAGACCTAATATGGTCCCTGTAGTGTCGCCGAAGAAATTTTTAAGCAACCATTAAACAGAAATTAATTTGTGGACTTTTTTTATAAAATTCAGAATGTGCGAGGCTTGTTCGAAATGTTTTCGAACCGACAAAGAACCCTCAAGATTTTTTAAATCTTTTATTTCTTAATATTTTAATACCATCAGTATAATGTGATCCATCTAAAGTGGATCTTCATGTAATCACTGGGGGCCAAATCTGGGAAATATGGAGCATGTGGAAACATTTCGAAGCCTAGGTCATGGAGTTTGACAGCATCAAAGCGTGTGTGTGCAGATGCATTACAAAAGAGAACTTTCTTTTTACCTAGATATGGACATTTAGCCTGAATAGCACCAATTAGCTCAGTAGTGAAGTGTAATACTCATCAGTAATGGACCTGCCTTTTACCAGGTAGTCTATAAAAATCACTCGACGAGAATCTCAGAAAACCCTAGCCATGACTTTTCCTGCACCTATTTCGCTTTCTGTGGCGCAATAATGGTGAATCCATGTTTCATCTGCTGTTATAAAACGTTGAAGTCTAAATACTTTTGAAAAGTGTTCAGTCGAATACGTCTTTGGTCGAATGTTAACAAACGGGGCACCCAATGAGTGCACAGCTTTTTCATGACTAATACATCTTGTAAAATGTAGTGAATACGATATATCGATATTTTTACAATGCCAACAAGCTCGTGTATCTTCAGTCAGTGATAATTTAATGCAACATTGTGTCTTTTTGTGACAATTTTGTCGGAAGTCGCATTTTTGGGTTTCCCGACTTTCCATTTTCACCATTTTCAAGAAATATAAGACCATGTTTAAATTCTGCAGCCCACTTTATGAAAACGCCCCAAAAAAGTTGGGGAAAAATCCTTTAAAGTGGAATTTAACTTTTTTTAAATATCTGTTGGGGTTAAACACTCCAAAATAAAGTACTTTATAGCTTATTTGTTTTTCAAGATCGGCACAAACAAGGTATAAAACGCACGCGAGTATAATTTCACAAGCACGCTGTCTAAAGCGCTTAACACTGCCAGCCGAGCGAAGCCAAGCTAAGCAAGTCCGATATTGCTTTGAGAAACAAACGCATGAATCAATACGTGACTATTCATACTGAATGCCAAGCGAGTTCAGATCGGGCCTAGTGAGAATAGCCACATACTGATATATACGTTTGTTTCGAATGAGAAATCGGACTCGCTCGGTTTGGCTTGGCTTCGATTGAGAGTGCGAAAGTCGTCTAATGAATCACACTTGATAAACATCATAGATATGTAGTCATAGTTGCGCCATCTCATGTCAGATCGAAAATTTTTAGTATGATCCTCCCAAAAATATATACTTATAATATTCAATATATTTTTTTAGTGTATTGGAGGATCATAACAGGATATAACTTTGGAAGATGGGAGTAAAAATAAACAATGCGAAGAATATCTAGGTTTTTATATTTTACTTTATTAATTTTACTTCCATCTTCCAAAGTTATATCCTGTGATGATCCTCCAATACAGTGAGTGAGAGCAATAGGCGATGGGATTTTAGATCTTATAAATTCCAATAAAAGACAGAAACACCGAAGGGAGAAAGGCTAAAGCTGATGAACGGAATACTGTGGGACCAATCAATATCTAAAATCAACATCTAATATACAACACTATTCTGAAAAGTATTGTTACATATGGTAATAAAGTATGAGAAATAAAGCAGAGTACAGAGAAAATGCTGTTAACAACCAAAATGGATTTTTGAAGATGGTCACGGTGCGAGAAGGAACAAAGTACGAAATTAAAACATTCGAGAAATAATGAGTGTCAAACCTACGGTAGGGCCACGTACAAAGAATGGCGGAAGGGGGCTACCAAAACAAATCATGACATGGACACTATAAGGGAGAAGAAGAAGGGAAAGGTCGAGGAGAAGTTGGAGAGACGGAATCGACGAAGAAATGAACGAAAGGGAATAGCCATATGATCTATGGGACGACAGAGATGGATGGAGATTAGAAATCTGAAGGCGTCGAAGAATGCTGTAAACCAATATAATAGATCTTTTGGGCAAATAACGAATGTAATCGCAAAAAAAATGAGTGGGAAAATTAATTGGTTCTACTTCGAACGTCGACGATTATTTTAAAATGTTTATCAACCCGGTGAAAATGATAAAATAAGTGGTTGTCGGGCGAAGTACGATCCTTTTGCGAGTGATCTAACGTTACCATATTGCAAAATCGATTACCGGCTCTAGCTAGCAATATAAAGCTTCTTTTACTGAAACGTATCGAACAAATGGACATATTGTTGTTAACAGAACTTCGCAGTAAAAATCTGAATCAAGCAACATGTAATGCACCACACCCTTCATTTCCACCAGATATTCAATGACAATTCGGCCGACATTCTATCATTTTGGGTATAATATTTTATTTATCACTTATAATGATTTTGTACAGAAAATGTTTTCTTTTAAATCAAATCATCAAAAACATTGCGGTGTCAATAGAGCCGTAAACATTACTATTAATTTCAGAAAATTTTCAGTCAACGTTTCGAGTTCCTCGTCAATTTTTTTTTTGTTGACAATATTTAAAGATGCAGTAATTATACCTATCACAGTAAAAACTCCAATTTAACATTAGATTTAATAGTATAATAAATTATGTTTAATTAGAAAATCATATGTGGTAATTTTTGTTTAGCACACCTTTACTTTAACGTAATGTAATTTTTGTTTTAAATCTTACCTTTGTTCAATCAAAATTACTTTTAGTTATATAGGCATGGTGACAGAGCACCTTTATCTTCCTGGCCAAACGACGTATACTACAATGACACCTCCCTCTGGCCTGATGGGTACGGACAATTAAATAACGTAAGTAAAACATAAAAACTTCCTATTAATTTACATATTGTGCTAATATTGTAAAAACGTAATAACTAGAAGTGGTGCTGTTAAATAAATTATTTCACGACCTTGTTAACATTACTATTTTTATAATTTTATCAGATTGCAAAATATGTCTTAATTAAGTACGAGTAGTAATGATAATAAATTAGCAACTACTTTAGTTTGCCTGGGAAGTGATTTCACACATGCATAAAGATTTTACTTATTATTTAGGATAGATTGGTAGATTTATTTTGATTTTATTCAGAATTGGAAAACAAGGTACATTGTTGCCACATTTTGATTTATTATTTCAAAAAATGTGGAAGACATATTTTTAAACGGAACTGGAATAGATCAAAATGACAGATCATAGTTTATGAATACAGCCCAATCGCTAGTAGAGGTACCATCATTGGTGGAGGTGGAAGAAAGTTTATCGAAACTCAAAAGCAATAAAGCCTCCGGGCTAGACAGCATAGTTTCAGAACTACAGAAGCCCGAGGAAAAAAAATAGCTTAAGTCATTAATTAATATTCAACATCTGGAATAGTGAACAGATGCATGAGAAGTAATAGCAGGTGGTATATATGTTTGATTCTTATGGATTGTATCATTTTGAATACTGAACCAACAACCTACATATCAGCAAACACAAACATCTATTCCTAAAATCGATATTTGAGCTGGGGTTCGATAGTTGCCAGACGAGCGCCTAAATATACAGGGTTACTTCAATAAATATGGTTTACTGACTGATTTATTCCTACCAAGGGGAAGGGGTCGTCGGTGATTTTTATAAGTGATATCGGAGGTGGCTAATGCCAGGTAACCTAGGAAACCTGGCTCAGTTGTCTCCAAAACTTTGAAGTGCGTAGATCGCGTAAGAAGTGAATGTGTGTTTTAAGTTTGCATCGGGAGTCAAGATGCACGAAACCATCGAGCAGCGGTGTGCCATCAAATTTTGCGTGACATTAAACAAATCCGCTACGAAGTCTTTTCACATGATCGGTGAGGCTTACAAGGACGAAGCCATGTCCAGAACACGTGTTGTTCAATGGCATGAAATATTCAAAGGAGACAAAAGATAAAAAAAAAAAAAGATAAAAATGGGAAAATGTTGAAAACGAACAACGCCCTTGACGTCGGATTTCGGCTCGAACCGATAAAAATGTGGCCAAAGTGCGAGAATTTCTGAACTCTGATCGTCAGTGTTCGTTTGATGGTACAAGAGTTGAATTAACAGAAATCAATTGTGCATTCAATTGTAACCAATGATCTGCAAATGCGAAATGTGTGGGCGAAGTTGATGCCTAAGGTTTTGTCAGACGAGTAAAAGGAACACCGTGTGACGATTTGTCGTGAAATGTTGGAACTTTTGGAAACCGATCTAAATGTTTTGAACAGAGTGATAACCAGTGACGAAACTTGGATCTTCGAGTACGATCCGGAGACCAAAACGCATAGTTCTGAGTGGCACACAAACGTATCACCTCGATCAAAAAAGCTCGCATAAGAAAGTCAGGAGTGAAAGCGATGCTCATTGTTTTTGTTTAATGCATAAGGTGTGGTCCACAAGGAATTTGTGCCCGCTGCCTAAACAGTGAATGCCAAATTTTACGCACAAGTGCTCGAACGTTTGAGGATGATGCTCCACCGCGAGAGATCGCCGATTCCTGGATGCTGCATTATGACAACGCGCCCAGTCACATGTCGTTAATTGTGACAGAGACACTGGCCAAACACAACGTGGCAACGCTATCCCAACCACCTTATAGTCCAGATGTGGTTCCCTCAAACTTTTTTTTGTTCCCTCAGATCAAGAGAAGTCTGAAAGGACATGGTTTCGGGACGATTGAGGGAGTCCAAAAGGCTTCGACGGAGTGCTTGAATAGCCTTGCAATTGCGAACTTCCCGGGGCCTATGAAGACTTGAAAAACCGCTGGCAGCGGTGTATTCATACAGGAGGATCACATTTTGGAAATTATTAAGTTACTTTACATATTTCTTTAATAAATATTTTTTATGACCTCAATCTCGACCCGATTCTTATTGGACAAACCCTGTATATAGTCCATGGGAAACAGATGTTTTTATAATAGACAATACTCGGTTAGTAGAGTGAGAAAGTGTTTGCGGCAGGTATGCATTGACTCTCCCTGCGTTGATGGCTAATATCCCTCATGTAGCTGTAGACTCGACAGCACTACGCATTTAGTTATCATACATTTGCCATTTTTATGTCAACGACTAACATTTGCTCGAGCGATGAACGCGAAGATAATTACCACCAAATCACTTTTGTAAAACTTTTCGATGCACGTTTCGCTAACCATATTAGCGTCACCAGGAGAAAATTCAATCTGAATCATCTTCTGATGATGTTAACATGATTAGCGACACATGCGTCGAGAAGTTTAAAAAAGTGATTTGATGTTTAATGGTAAATCTATTCTAGTTTGGCATTTCACACCGAAGGTTCCGATTGAAGAACTGAATTGATGAGCGATGAAGCTCATTTCAAATCAAATGGGGTAATCGATAAATAAAACTACCTTTTTTATCCCAGAAACTACTACGCCGCCATTAGTTGTATGACATTATTTTTCGTACTTAAGCATTGAAAATGGCATGTTACACTAATTATATTTATGTTAATAAATATTTGTTTTAGAAAAAAATTATGGAATCAAATAACGTTCATTTTTCGAGGACCACCTTGTATATTAATTAATTACAGTTAGAATGAAATTGTTTATTCTATGATTATCCTCTGGATAATGTTAGGTCATGTAAAGATTTTTTATGAATTCCATCTTATATGGGTCATGTATTTTTGACAAAATACGTAATAATCAAAAAAATGGTGATTGTGGTCCAGAATATATTTGGCAATATCAATATTAATTAGATTTAAAATTTATCAATATAAATTAAATTACATTTAAAAATGTATAAATTAATTACATTTTTTAAAATTTATTTATTTATTGTAGTTAGGTAAAGAACGCCATTACCGGTTAGGCCAATGGTTGAGAGAACGTTATAATGGATTTTTACCAGCAAGATATAACTATGAAGATATTTATGTTAGGTCAACTGATATTGATAGGACTTTAATGTCTGCTCAATCAAATTTGGCAGGGTTATATCCACCAGTAGGTGACCAGATTTGGAATGCAAACATTCAATGGCAGGTAATAAATGACCTCTTTTTTACATTGTCATTAAATTAAAATAAATTGATGGTGGGAATGAAATTAAAAATTTATTTATTTGTTAATGTACCAGTTAGATTTTTGGAAATCAGTCATTTTTAGTAACGAAAGCAAGTTATGTTTATATAGTTCCGATGACCATAAATCTACGTGGAGAAAATATAAAACGGAGCCATCGTCAAAATAATATTCCCACAGTAAAACCCGGTGGTGGAAATATCACGTTCTGGGGTGTATGTCTTGAGCTGGAACTGTAAATTTACTAATTATTGATGGGATTCTAAATGTACCGATGCATGTGAACATATCGCGAGAAAATTTATTCGAAAGCGCTTCGAAATTAGTTACCAGGAATTTCTTGAGATTTCAGCCAGACAACGACCTTAAGCACGTAATGGGAGTTGCTAAAGAATTATTACTCTACAATGACATAAGGCTGATTATACCACCTCAATCACCGGATATTAATCCCACTGATAATATGTGGCATTTAGCAGAAGAAAAAGTGATAAAAAACTATGTGTATTAATAATAATAATAATAGTTGTATTTCATTACATTTCACAATAATAAATTCAGAAAATAGCAGTATATTACAATATAATAGAAAAATCATATAAAATAACTGCAAAATGACTGAAGTGGCAGAAGTACTGATTTAGAAACCTCAGCCCTAATTCTTATTTAAGTCATAATACACATAGACTAAACTATATTACATATAATAATCTTATAGGCAATAAATGAAAATTCAAAAATATATTATTGTTCATATACAATGAAATAAGAAATTAAAAAAAAACAAAAAATCAGTCATTGAAAAGAGGTGACAAGGCAATAGAGGCACATACAAAATCATTGATCATTAAGGCAAGCCTATTGCTTCCAATTGCTTTTCATACAAGTAGTTGTAGTAAGATTTTTTAAATCGGACAGGTTTAAAGTATTTATGCTCTTGAGATATATCGTTGTACACATTATGTTATACGAAATATACAGAATATATTATACGAAAACGACTTTGTCAATTGTCCAGAGTAAAACATAGGTGGCGATAATCGACCCCTGAATCTAGTATTCAAACTATGCACACGATCGAAATTTAATCTTATTATAGTGATATGAAGGACTTTTGTACAATAATATAGGATGAAATAAACAGCGCGCGTGGACTGGCCTCCTGAATAACATAGATAAACACTTCTATGACACCAGCTTATGGGACACATGTTGAAACTTTCGTATTCCTTATAAGTCCGTCAAACAAGACTTCTGCAATCGCTCAATCCTTTTAGCATCAACTGTGCTTAAAAATGGTCTATAAAGCACATCACAATAATTCATATGACTTAAAACAATTGCTACCAAGAGCCTCAGTTTCAAACTGGCAGTAAGGACATATGTCTGTTGGGAAATAGTTTCTTCCAACCAGCATAGGCTATTTTGAGTTGTTATAAAATTGGTAAATTTTAGGTCAGGGTCTATCTTCATTCCGTGATTCCTGGCACTGTGCACATTCTGCAATACAGTATTACCAACCGTTATAATCATTTCCTTCTCTATCCTATGTTGATCCTTACTAAATACCATAGCAGTACATTTTGCTGAATTTATTACCAATTGATATCTGTCGGAGAATGCTGTTAGCTCTGCAATATCTTCGTTAATTAAAACATTAGCATTACGAAAGTCGTAAGACGGAAAGGAATAGAGTAACTGCGTATCATCAGCAAACCTAGAAGGAGTACAATATTTTACGCTCTACATGTGCCATTTCTAGCAGAACAGTAGATACTCCAGAACTGATCCTTGTGGAAGTCCACAGTTGATATGCCTTGTGAGAGATTCAGCATTATCGGTTTTTACAAACTGATATCTGTTACTAAGATAGTTGATCTTCAATTTTCTAGGATTCTGCGATAGTTCTACATAATGAAAAATGGCACCCATAAGTTCAATGTTAAACCTATCAAATGCTTTAAAGTAATTTAATAGCACTAGTACAGATGTTCTACCGATATCATTATTTCTTACCATATCATCAGTTAGGTCCAGCAAAGCAGTCGTACAACTATATCCTTTACGAAAACCAGACTGCCTCAAAGGAAGAATGTTATATTCATTTATATGCTTGGTTAACTGCTCAGCCAAGATTTGTTCCAAAAACTTTAACAGTGTTGGCAAGATCGATATTGGCCTAGTATCATTAAAAGATGTTATATCTGTTTTTTAAAAGTACCATCCAGCAGACATAAATTAAGAATGTATACCAATATTGGAAAAATATATGAACAACGCATACGAATAATTTCAATATTTATCCCATCAGATCCAGCTGCGTTAGTTTTTATTGTTTGTAAATGTTTGCACAACAGCAAAATTAAATAGTGATTCAAACGATTCACTTTATATACTATATTATAGTAGCGGCTGGTATATAAGAGCTGCAGAGCTGCAGAGCTGCACACCCACAATTTTATATATAAAATTACATATATTTCGTAACATTTAATTGTAGGTTGAGCGATTTTCGGTAGGGGCAAAACTTATGGGTTCGCGTCACCGACATGCTAGTGACGTGTTGCGCCAGACTGGTGACGCCAATTGTGTTTTAAATGTGTATTAATGTGTTTTAGAAAATCATTATTTTAATTGTTTAATTGTAGAATCACTGTGCAGTACAAGAGTGAGTACTTAATATGCTAATATTTTATGTAGAAAAATGAATAACAAAAACAAAGTATTTATTTTTGAATATTTCATATATTGGTATCAATATTTGCGTTGAAAAATTTGATATTATTTATTTTTCCAATATTTAATCTCTGCAATACATCGTGCAATGAATATTTCTTAGTGGCTTAGGAGTTATCTTACTAGCGTGGTAAAACAGATTTCTAGTTGTTCGATAGTATTTTTGTTGCGGATTTTAAAATTAAAAATTCTATAAAATTTTATAGTAAATTCAATTTTTCAAAATTATTGTTTATTGGTTTAAATTGTCAGAAATAAAATACGTGTTTTGTTATTTTTTGCAAAATGATTATTTTTAAACTTATATCATTCAATTTCACCATTAAAACTTTACAAAAAAGTATTGTAATATAATTAGTTTTTCTAAATGTTCATTTTATATATTCGTTTAGATCCTCGATCCTACGTGAAAAAAAAATATATATTTTTAAATTATACATTTAAAGACTAATTAAGTTAAAAATTAAAAAAAAACAATTATTCCAAAGTTTCAAGCTTTCACTTCTATCTGCAGTACCCATGACTGCCTACCTTTTTTTATTTGCTTACTGTATCTGGTAAGTTTATATCTGTTATTTTCAATTTTGGTTTGTTAAATGTATTTTATAAATCATCTGATGCTATGCAGAACCTCCATATTTCAAACTCACGAACCGCCACTGTAATATAATACAGGGTCCGATAGGGAGTCATGGTGTTTTTATTAACGATTAAACGATTATAAAAATTAATTGCATTTATACATTAGTGGTATATTGCCATTAAAGTATATATAATACCGTTAGGTGCGAAAAGCCACATCAGTTAGTTGGCGTCCATTTTTGTCCAGGCATTCTTGCAGACGGGTAGCAAAATCATCCATACTTCTTTCGACCACGGCACGACCAATCCTTTCAATTTCGCGCGTTGTGGTTTCGGAAAGAGCTTCAAGAGTTCGCGTTTGCTATTTTACTAGTTCGATTTTGCTACTCGTCTACAAGAATGCCTCGACAAAAATGGACTCCACCTATCTGATGTGATTTTTCGCTTTATGTATACTTTAAAGGCAATATACCACTAATGTATAAAAGCAATGCATTTTGATATTCGTTTAAAAATAAAAGTGTAATTTTTTTCAAAAACACTATACCTTCCTGCCAGACCCTCTATATTACTCTATAGGGACAAAACAGAGAACACAAAAGAAGCAGGTAGTAAAAACCTTAGTTTTTCAAGTATTGCTATATACCGCTGAAACATTAAAAAAACCTCAACATGAAACATTGATTCTTTTGAACTTTGATGTTGGAGACGAATCCTTCGCATTCCGTGGACTGCCAGATGAACAAACGCATCCATTATTGAAGAAATTGATAAAACCATGAGGCTATCTCATATTATTCATGAATGGATACTAAGATTCTTTGAACCTTGAACGAACGAAAGACCTTGAACGCAGGGACGACAATAACCTGGAAAGACTAGTAGTACAGGAACAGATGGAGGGTTCTAGACAGACCTCCAAAATGATGGACAGATCAAATTAGAGACCTAACTGGTATCTCTCTTTAATATGCAACAAAGGAAACCAGAAATAGAGAACTCTGGCGAGAAGTAGTCCAGAAAGTACACGAACGGAATCAGTTTCCCTAGGTCACAACTCTTCTGTAAAGAATACAAAGAAGAATTTATTATTGCATTATTTATTCTAAAATTTGTTTTAAATGTAATGCTGAAAATACAATAATATAAAACTCTAAAAACATCTGCTATTAAGACACTAATATAATAACCAATATTGTTTCTAGGCTATTCCAGTTCATACAGTGCCAGAGGATCTAGATCAAATACTGTCTCATAAGATCCCATGCTCAAAACATGATCATCTTTTAGAAGATCTTCTTCAATCTAAAGAATTCCAACAGTTGAACACTGAAAATGCTCAGCTATATCAGAATATTTCGGAACTTTCCGGATATGATTTGAAAGATGTCAATTTGGGAACTTTTTCACGTCTTTTTTCAAGTATTACAATATACAGAGGTTTCAACTTAAGTTTACCCAAATGGACAGATTACTATTGGCCCAAGATTAAGAGCCTTGCAGCTAAAAAATTTCAATTGCCTACGTATACCACAAATTTAGCAAGATTAAGAACTGGTCCATTCCACAATTATTTTTTCAATTTTGTTAACGCTACCAAGTATCAACAACCCTTTGAGGACCAAGGTCTTCAACATGTACCGAAATTTTTAGCTTTAAGTGCTCACGATACAACTATTGCCGATGTTACTAATTCATTGGGTGCCTTTCCCGATGCTGTTCCAGAATTTGCATCGACAGTGATTTGGGAAATTAAAAGTAGAGGAGACGGTTTAGGCGATTTATATTTGAATGTATATTTTAGAAATAGTACTGGATTTAATCCATTAACCATTAGGGGATGTGACTTTGATTGTAACTTCGAAGATTTTACGAATATTATTTCAACAATTATTATAACTGCGGAAAAAAAACAAGCTGAATGTCAGGAAGATCAAGTTTTTTAGATATATGAAATATAATACTAAATAAACGATATTTTATATGTTTGGATTGTTTCACAAAGTGTATTAGGCCCTTAACTTAATTTTCGGCTTTTTTACATTTATTGTCATTTATTTATAAAAAGAGTAATACAAAATTAATTTTCGAAGTAATCTCTCTTACTTTCTAATCACTTTCCCTACCTTTCAGACAATTATCGAATCGTTAATTGGAAAAAAGTTGGCAGTGTTGATAGTCATTATGGCTTTTTTCGATTTCCTCAAGAGATGTAAAGCGATTATCAACCAGGTAATGTGGAAATCAAAATCCCTTTAAAAAAATCTGAAAAAAGGGCCAAGCTTGGAAAATATACCGTGTCCGATGAAATTTCCCTAGTTCAACTCGGTGATCATACCCAGAGTATTTGTTGATGTGTCTGGCCGTACGTTATCCTGAAACAAAATGACTTCCCTTATTCCCTTGCGAGCATGATTTATTTATTTCTCCAGAGCGTCATTAACACGCATTAATTGTTGCTGATTACAGTCACCTTGACCAGGCTGAAGCAACTCATAATGTATGACACCCAGTTAATTCCACCATATACAAAGCAACACCTTTTTGACGTGAATATACGATACTAATTGATGGCTTACCAGGATTAATGCACTATTTTCGTCTCTTTAAATTATCATAGAGGATCCATTTTTCGTCACAGGTCACAATCTGATGTAGGAAGTTCTTTTTCTTGAGTCTGGAGAGCACTGATAGAACAACATCAAAGCTTCTACTCTTATTCGCAGCTGTGAGTTCATAGGGAAGCTAACGACTCTCCTTTTAAAATTTCTCTAGCTTGAGTAAGCGTTTACAAAAGGCTTGCGGTGTTACTCCGAGTTGTCCGAGCTCTAGCAAATAGCAATTTTTCATCCTCTATTTTTTTACTCTCCCGGATATTCTACATCATTTAAGTTAAAGTTTCTGCCAATCTCCCAAAAGAAAGCACTACTTCGATTGTTACTTTCCGAACGACATCGCGCCTACTACTGATTTTATAGATTGTTTACAGTAGGTTCGTATAATATACTTCATTTTAAAGCTGTAAAATGGCGCTTTAAAATAACTATGCGGCGGGAAAAATTCTGATTCAAACAGGTTCTGCAGTCGATGAAACATAAGGGCCGAAGATTAAGTTGACCACCTAATAGAATATATCATGACATCTAAGAGACTAAATTTCTCTGTAATAAATATCGATTGATTAACTAATATAATAAGTTGAATTTTTCCATATATTCTTTAGTGAGCCCACACATTTTTTTAATAGTAATTCTGGAATTATTATCGCATATAGTAACTGTGGACTGATAATGTTGTCATTTAGTGACATTACCATTCTCAAGTTTCAAGTGACTCTTTTGTTTCGTTCAATATTTATTAATTGTAACCTATAGTGAGTGGTGTTTGCATGTATTTAAAAATTCGGTTTAAATTGAAATGAGAGCTCTCATAAAGTATAAAAACGGCTCATCGTCAAAAGAAATTGATAATATTATCAATGCATTAGAATTATGTCCCTGAAGACCTAAAATTCAGAAGAGTTTTATTTTAGAAATTCTAAATAAGTGTAAAAGCACATTTTCGGCTAGCGACATTGCTTACTATATTCTTATATTCATTATCGATTGCGATAAGGTTTCACTAAATATGCTTCTGTAGAAGTATGTAAAATTGATGAGATATTTCCAGGGTACACGCTATAAGCCTCACCGTTTACTGTGGATACCCAATTTTGGTCTTCATTTCAATATGATCAACTTTCTTTGTCCAAACAGCTTGAAGTGCATTTCCAAGCTGAATTCTTCTGTCTGGTTTGTTATGCACGTGTATTTTTCACGATGTGTTTCTTCCCCATTTATGAGGATTATTATTTATGACTATTTATTAATTTACAATTTTCTAACAAACTTTTGCAATAGATACACAACCAACATTTCCAATCCACTTGTTCCTATATTATTTCCGGTATTTGTTTTTTTACATGTATGCTTTTTTTGTGAAACTATTTATTTAATAATTTTAAGTATTATTCGTGAAATATAATAACAAAAAAAAACTAAAAACATCTGTTACTAACAAACTAACATACTAACCAATATTGTTTCTAGGCTATTCCAGTTCATACAGTGCCAGAAGATCTAGATCAAATGCTGGCTCATGGGGTCCCATGCCCAAAACATGATCATTTTTTAGAAGATCTTCTTCAATCCGAAGAATTCCAACAGTTAAACATTGAGAACGCGGAGTTATATCAGAATATTTCGGAACTTTCCGGATATGATGTGAAAGATGTCGATTTGGAAACTTTTTCCAGTCTTTTTTCAAGTATTACAATATACAGAGGTTTCAACTTAAGTTTACCCAACTGGACGGACTACTATTGGCCCGAGATTAAGAGCCTTGCAGCTAAAAAATATCAACTGCCCACATATACCACAGATTTGGCAAGATTAAGAACTGGTCCATTTCATAATTATTTTTTCAATTTTGTTAACGCCACCATGTATCAACAGCCCTTTGACGATGAAGGTCTTCATCATATACCCAAATTTTTGGCTTTAAGCGCTCACGAAACAACTATTTCCGATTTTACCAATTCATTGGGTGCCTTTCCCGATGCGGTTCCAGAATTTGCATCGACAGTGATTTGGGAAATTAAAAGCAGAGGGGATGATATAGGCGATTTATATTTAAACGTATATTTTAGAAATAGTACTGGACTTAGTCCATTAACCATTAGGGGATGTGCCTTTGACTGTAACTTCGAAGATTTTACGGATATTATTTCACCAATTATTTTAACTGCGGAACAAAAACAAGCTGAATGCCAGGAAGATCCAGTTTCCTAGTTATATGAAATATAAATATTCAAATAAAAGATAATTTTTAGCATATTTTATATATTTGAATTATTTCACAAAATGTATTAGGCCCTAAAGTTAATTCTCGGCCTTTTTTGTCTACCTTTGATATTAATTTAAGAATCTTTTTTAATTAAGATTTTAATTCAATTAAGATCAAGTTTGTATTACTTTTAAACCTGACCTTCGAATTCCAGATTGGATAAAAATTGGTGGTTTTGCTGATCATTGAGACTTTTTTCGACTTCCTCAAGTGAAGCGGCTATCAACCAGTTGATGTTGCAGAGATCGGAAGAGCTGAAAATTCGAAAGGGCCAAATCTGGAATATACGCCGGGTGTGATAAAATCTCCCCAGTCTAACTCGGTAATCGTGTCCAAAGTCTTTTGCTCTATGTGTCACGTAAAACGATTTAGTTGGTACTGATAACAGTTAGCACAAACATAGCACATTAATGCAAGATATTCGCCTCTTTGCATTATCATAGAGGATCTACTTTTCGCCACACATGACAATCTGATGCAAGACGTTCTTTTTCTTAAATCTGGAAAGCAATGGCACAACATCAAAGCGTCTACTCTTCCCAGCTATAGGGGACCTAACGACTCTCCTTTTGACTTTTCCCTAGCCTATGTAAACGTTTACAAAATGCTTGCTGTGTTATCCCAAGTTTCTGTTCGCGCTCTAGCAGTGCACGACAAGCATTTTCTTCCAGCAGTGCTTCCAATTCTTCATCCTCCATTTTTTGTGAATGTCCCAGACGTTCTGCAGCATTTTAGTTAAAATTCCAGTTAGGGATTGCTGGAACTACTTTTTACAAGCACAGAGCCAAACATCATTACCTTCCAAAGCTGCGCAAATAATGTCCTGAGCTTCTGCTACACTTTCAACTGAAAAAAAAGAAATGAGAAGAAAGTGAAAAGAAAACTACGTCGAATGTTGCTTTTCGAATGACATCGCGTCTACTGATTTTGCAAGTTGCGAGGGTAGTCTGAAAAGTTTCCAGTCTCAATACGAAGATGGCGTTACTCGTCAAAAATATTCTGGTAATATAATTGGAATAGCTGGTTTGACACCGAATGTGAGGTAGCAGTGGGAAGGAGGCGTAAAGCGAAGTTAAAGGTTCTGGAGAAAAAATGGAAGGGAGTAAAATTGAATTAAAAAAAGAACAAGAGACGTTAAACAAATATGTAGGAGGAAACGAAGACAAGTTTTCGAATAGCCCTATATGGAGGAAATTGAAAGCAACTATAATCAAAAACAAATAAGGAATTTTTACCAAGGTATTTGAAACGAAAAGAAAGGATACCAACCAAGAAACATATACTGCAAGAATGATGAAGGAAAACTACTTATAAACGAAAAAGAAATTATAGAATGTTGGAGAGGTTATTTTGAATGAATATTGAACAAGCTAGGAAGCACTGATGAAGAGGAAGAAGATAGAACGGACAGATATATCGAGGAGGAACTGGAGGAAGGAGTGAAAAGACAGAACCCAACGGAACGCAATATTGAAGAAATTAAAGAAATAATAAGATACATGAAAAATAATAAAAACCCAGGCGAGACACAGATTAGTACAGAGCTGATAAAATATGGCTGCCCAAAGCTACTACAGGAAATTACGGGGATAATAGGCCAGTGCTGGAGGAAGGAAAAAATGCCAAAGAAATGGGAATGAGCGGTATTGTGTCCAATTTACAAGAAGGGGGATAGAACATTATGTTACAACTACAGAGGTATAGCGTTGCGGGAAGTGGTGTACAAAATACTAGTGACAGCAATCAAGAACAGGATAAGGGATGCCTCGGAGGATCTAATGGGACAGTACCAATGTGGTTTTAGGAGTTACAGATTAACAGTAGATCAGATAAAGTTACTAAAGCAAATGCAGGAAAGACACTACCGACAAGGCTTAAACATGAACTTTGTAGATTTTTAACGGACCTATGACTCCATTGATAGAAAGGAACCACTAAAAGCACTGGGAGAACTGGGGGTTAATAGAAAATTAATAGAAAAATTACAGCAAAAAAAAATAATAACAAAAATGACTACAGAAAATACAGTTAGCTTAGTTAAAGTAAATGGCCAACATTCAAAACCCTTCAAAGGAAGATCGGGCCTCGGACAAGGAGATCTGCTTGTTTAATCTAGTGTTGGAAGCTGTGCTGAGGAGAAATCAGATACATCGAACAGGACTAATATATGACAAAAAAAAACACCAATGTCTAGCCTTCGCCGACGATGTAACAATTATAACACGAGAATTGAAAGAAATGAAAAATGTAACTCAAAGATTAATGAGAGAAGCAGGAAGGTTCGGGCTCAGAGTAAATACAAACAAAACAAAATACATCAAAATGAGAATTACAAAAGATGAAATGTGCAAGGAAAAGCTTAAAATTAAAAGTGGTAGTGGTAGTAAAAAAAGTAGTAGTAGTAGTAGTAAAAAAAGTAATAGTAGTAGTAAAAAAAGTAGTAGTAAAGTAGGAGAAGAAACACTACACTTCGAAAGGGTTGATCGTTTGTTACCTCGGCTCAACTATCACAGACAAATATGGAATGGAAGCGGAGGTTAAGGCCAGAATATCAAAAGGAAATAAATGTGCACCGATGCTGCAGAGACTCCTGAGAAATAAGAATATATCAAGAAAAGCCAAAGTAAGAGTTTATAAGACAATAATGAGACCAGGTGGAATATATGCCGTGGAGATCTGGCCCTTAACTAATAGCAGTGAAAGAATGTTGGAGATATGGGAGAGTGCTGAGAAGAATATACGGTGGTATCAAGGAGGAGAATCAGTGGAAAAGAATGATCAATGAGGCAATAATAACGGTATTTGGAGAACCCTCAATAACGCGGATCATCAGAGCACGGCGAATAGCCTGGCTAGGACATATAGAAAGGCTACCAGAAAGTAGACTAACAAAACAGATTATGAGCAGAGGGAAAGGCGAGGGAAGATGGGAGAAAGTGGCTACAGGAGGTGGAGGAGGATTTGGCCAGAATGGGTGTGACATAGTAGGAAAGAAGGGCAAGGAATAGAGTGGTTTGGCGGCAGATTGTAAACCAAGCCAAAGGGCACAAAGGCCTGTAGAGCTGTAAATATAATAAAATTGCCCATGCGTTGAAAGATACCCTTGAAAGTTTCAGCCCTATTAGATGTTCATTTATGTTAGTCGATGTGAGTGAATTTTGTCTTTTAAAATTCGAAAGTTCTTTTTAAAAACAATTTATTTGGGACAACCTTCTTACAGAGTCTACTACAAGCGAATAAGTCGGTTTGAATCTTAAAACAACGGTTGTATACATATAAAATGATTATTTTGTGATATATAATACTTTATAACAGTGTCAGCGGTTTTATAGGCACGTAACTCCTTGTCCTTGGGGTTTGAACCTTTGTGTCTTTTTATTTCTTCTTTCTTCAGATGGAGGTAATATTTTTCTTGCACCTTGTATTTTCTTATAACGATGGAAATTATGACAATTAAACAAATAATAATTATTATTATATCGAAAAATTATATTGTGTTGGTTATTGCTTCTTCTTCGGTGATTGGCTTTAGGTCATTTGCCATATCCCTTATTTTATATATTTCTTCAAAATTGATTTTCGTTAAGTTTGGTGTGGCATACATTTTTGTTTTCTTCATTTTTTCTAAAGATATTTCAGGCAGGATGAGAGCTTTTCCTTGTTTTATTTCGATGTGATTAATGTAGGTTTTAGAATTTTTTTGTAATTTGGAATCTTTTGGAATGTTAAATAAATTTGGTGATTTAACTTTTAGATACTGATCAGTTTTACATTAAGAGCAAACTTTTTCTTCCCCGGCTGGTAAGAGTAGAACTTCTTCTTGAGTTACTTGTTCTATGATGGATTCTTCAGTGTTCACTTGGATTGTTGAACATTTTTCCAGATTTCCGAAAAGTAGTTGATTTGTACATTCGTCACGTGAGTGAAGGTCTTCTTGACAAAAGTAACTTTCTTCCAGAAGCGGGCAGCTGTCTTTTCCAAACTGGTACGTTCGATCTTCTTGTGCCAAGTGGGGGTATTTAGGTACGATCGTAAGATTGTTAAGGATTATTGGGTAAATGTGGTAGAAGATAAAGATTTCAGGCCTAATTATAGGAACATGAATTGCAAATATTATTTTGTTACTAGAAAATGTTACTTGTGTACCTAAAAGTTGGTAATATGTGAGAATGTTATTCAAATGTGGGATTTCAATACTTTTATAAATGGTTTTTACGTAAGTCATCATTTCGTTTAACTCATGCGTCGATATTTTAGCATGATTACATCTTCAAGATTATCGAGAAAGGTAATAAGATTTTGGCAGTCTAAGTTAAGATGTGATGAGATTCCTTGAAAACTAATATAATCTTGTATTGTAGATATAGTTTTATAAGCTGATTGCTGAAAAATCTCTAAGCCTTTTTCCAATTTTTCCTGATTTGTACTTAACATGAAAATTGTTTTATTGTAATTATTTATTAGATTTTTAGAAAGTGATATCTGCTGATTTGCTTCATTTATTATGTTTCGTTGATTTCTTTCTAATTTATTTATAGCACTGTCATATCTCTGGCCATCCTCTGAATCTAGAGTTCCGAAGAGCCATTTATCTACTTTACCAATAACGTTTATTAAACCACTTTTGGTTCTTAGATGTGGGTACAAGTTTTTTAATTTACTTTGTGTGGTTTCTATCAGGAGTTGCGTTCTCAATAATGAGCTTTCCGAGAGACTATGATATGAGATATAATTAGTAATATTTTCTTTATTTCAGTGATTTTTCATAGTTAAAAATGAATTTTCTATATTGATTAATTGATTAATAATAGGCTTAAGATCTATGTAATGTAGGAATGTGTGCTTTGTATAAATGATTTTTGCGTTTCCCAATTGCATTGGAAGAATGGGGTTATTGATGGTTTTGGTTTGAATGTCCTGCTGTTTCGTTTCTTTCGTCAGGAGTATTGCCACGTTTATCAGTATTCTCTTCATTGTCGGTTTCCTGCAAATTCGATCTCTTTTTAGCTTTTGGTTTTCTTACTAGATTCTTGTGATAAGTTTCTTTATCGGTGATTACTTTTAACTTATCCTTCTCTTTTATTATTGCTTTCTTAAATTTAGATTTATCTTTTCTTCTAACTTTAGTGTTTATGTAGACTACTTCTGATTTAAGGAATTCAGGTGGATCGTTTCTATCTAGGTTTCTTTTAGTTATTATTTTCTCTTTAGTTTTTGCGTTTAGATGCTGGATATTATTATCTAATTGATCAGATTGTTCTTTGTGTTTTTGAACATAGTTTGATATTATTATCTGGTCATTTAGATCGAAAGGGTCGTCGTTATTTATGTGACCTTTTATTATTTCAAATGGGGTATTTTTAGTAACGCTATGGATTGAATTATTGTATCCGAGAATAGCTCTTTTTATTATTTGGATCGGATTTAATTGTGGGTTTTCCTCTTTTAAGCACCTATAGTGTTCAATCAGGGTGGAATTAAATCTTTCCACGGGTGAATTGGAATTGCTATTTTTCGGTGTTGTGTAGTGAAGTTCAATTTTATAAAGTTTACAAAAGTCTTCAACTTCCTTGTTTTTGAATTCAGTTCCACAATCTCTTGTTATTTTTAAGGGTAAGCCATGATGAGTAATAAAGTTATATATGTTTTCAATTATCGTGGGACCGGTTAATGATGCTAGGTGATACGCTTGACCATATCTCGAGAATGTATTGTTAAAAAACTTTCATTTGATATTTTGAACGTATCAATGTGGATATGTTCAAAAGGTTTGGATGAAGTAGGTGTTTGATTGAATTTTATTATGGGTGGACTATTTGTTCTTTTGACAGATCTCGCAGTTGTTAACATAATTTCCAATATCGACTGTCATTTTGGGACAATCAAATTTGGGAGTTAATGCATTTTTCATTTCTGTGATTCCTCGATGACATGTTTTTGTTGTGTGATACATTTCTAATTTCTCCTTTTGATCGTTGAGCGTTTCGACGTCATTTAAAAATTTGGAACATTGAATGAAATTAAAAGCAGAGTTTTTAAATAGCTTCTGAAGGGTGGTTATGAAGTTTCTTGCAATTCTTGGTTCTTTGAAATACATGGCATACGTCCGTTTGGGGTCGATAAATTCTTTTAGGAATTTGACTATATGTTCAGTCAGTTTACGATTAGATATTGTTACGTACATTCGGCCGTTTTTGAATACTCGTTCGTATCTAGACTTAATTGTTTCGATGTCTCCACAAGCAAATATAATTTGGTTCTTGTAGGTATTTAATGATCTTTCGGAAATGGGAAGACCAATTATTGGATCATCTACTGAGGTGTGCAATGTTTCTAAATCATTATCTTTCGGGGGTATTATCTGGATGTTAGGGTGTATCTTTATTTTTTGTTCTGGAGCAAGTATCTCTTCAAGATCATCATTATTTAGTTCAGGTAGATTTTCTCTGTTCTGGATTAATTCCTCTATTTCTTTATCTATGTCTCCAGGGTTGTTATACAATGATAATGTTTCCAGGGCATTTAAATCTTGCGTATTTGTTTGTACCCTTGACAATACTTCGGCTGCTTGATTCAATTTTCCTTTCTTGTATTCTATTTTATAGTCAAACGCTTCTAGTTTGAGTTTCCATCGGATTAATCGTGAGTTCGGTTCTTTTAATGAGAAGTTTAATGAGAACAACCATTGCAGTGGTTGATGGTCCGTAAAGATCGTGAATTTATAGCCGAATAAATAAGGTCTAAAGGTCTTGCAGCTCCAAACTATTGCTAATAATTCTTTCTCTATAGTAGAGTAGTTAATTTCAGCTGGGTTCAGTGTCCTTGAAGCGTAGCATATTGGATGATTATTTTGCGATAGTATAGGTCCTATAGCGTAATTCGAGGCGTCGGTTGTTACTTCAAATGGTTTCTCAAAGTCTGGATATTCTAATACTGGCTCGGATGTTAAAATTTCTTTACAGATGTTAAAACAATTTTTAAATTCTTGTGGGTGTATAACTTTTTGGTCCTTTTTTAAACAATGTGTCATGGGTTTAGTAATTTTTGGGAAGTTTCGGATAAACTTCCTGTAGTAACCTATTAAGCCAAGAAATGACTTAATTTCTCGCTGCTTTTTTTGGTATGGGAAAATTTTGAATCGCTGCAATCTTTTTACTGTTGGGTTTTATTCCCGAGGGTGTGATGACATGACCTAGGAACTCGACTTATTTTCTTAAGAATTCGCATTTGTCTAATTGCTCTTTCAAATTGGCTTCTCTTAATTTTGTAAATACTAATCTTAAATGTTGTATATGTTCCTGCAATCCGGTACTGAAAATAACAATGTCGTCCATGTAAACCATACAAATTTTGTTCTGAAGATCTTTTAAAACTTCGTCCATTATCCTTTGAAAGGTTACTGGAGCGTTCTTCAATCCGAATGGCATCCTGAGGTATTCATAATGTCCGTTATTTACCGTGAAAGCTGTTTTTTCAATCGATTGTTTGTCCATTTCGATTTGATGGAATCCATTCGCCAAATCCAATGTTGAAAAGTATTGCGCTCGGCCCAATCTGTCTAAGATGTCTGTTATATTTGGAATTGGGTACCGGTCATCCATAGTCTTCTCGTTTATCCTTCGATAATCTACGACTATTCTCCACTTTTGTTTCCCGGATGCGTCCATGGACTAGCTGATGGTCTTATTATATTTTTCTTGAGCATTTCATCGATCTGTCTCTGTACTTCTTCCTTATGTAGGAAGGGTATTTATATGATTTTGTGTATACAGGTATTTCGTCTATCGTCCTTATATTATGTTTTACTTTAGATGTAAAAGTTAGTTTATCATTTTGTTTCAGAAAGACATCAGAATATTGTTTGCAAATTTTTGTTATTTCCTGTTTTTCTTCGGAGTTCATATGCTTTGTGTGAATTAAATTGTCGATATTGATCTTGTTATTATCAGTATTCTTATTTGTTCGAATAAAATTGATCTACTGGTAAAGGTTTAGTTAAGGTTATGGAAATACTTTGATCAGATGGGTTTTGAATTTCGATAGGGGCAAAACCATTTCTTGAATATGATAGAATTTGTGGTATGAAAAGATCTTTTATTGTACCTGCTTTGGTAATTATTTCTCCATGAAAAATATTTACTGGTAAGTTTTTTACTTTTTCATGTGGGTTTAAAGAAAATGAAAAGCTTACTTCTTCGGGTTTTCTATATTTAAAAGGAATTTCTACGAAATCGTTAATTAATCGTTTGTTCGTCAAGTCGATGTTAAGATTCATATTTATGAGATCTATTAGTCCAATGACACCATCAAAATAATCATGAAAATCAAATAAAATTAAAATTTATTTTGTAATTTTCTCCAAATTCGGGAAAACAAATATCTGCTTGATACTTTGTTTCTTGACTTCTGACAGCCGTTTTTATTGTATTAGTTGTTTGGTAGATTTTTTCGGGGAAAAATTGCTCTGCGATTGTTGTCTTAATATGGAACGTGAACTTCCAGTATCTATTAATAATTTTAAATTAAATTTCTTAATTTCTTCATATGGAAGTGCGGTGTTTGATGAAATATTGATTTTAATTAAGTCAGGTCTCTTGGTAGGCTTACTTTGGTAAAATTTCCTTCTGTATCTGTTGGTTCTTCTGCTTGTCTGGGGTAATAGTCCTGCTGAGCAGTACAGTTATCTTCATAATCTTCCATGTTTTGGTTATGCTCGTTGTACTCTTGTTCGTAATAATTTAGTGTATCAGAATTAGGATTGTATTGATCGTATTGATTGTATTGATTATGAGAAGAATCATCGTCTTCGTAGTCACAATCGTAATTGAATAGTTCTTGGAAAGTGAAGTTGGGTGGACCTGTCGATTGGAATGGTCTTGGGGTATTTTGTTTTTGGAAGTCTTGTATTTGTTGATCTCTTTTCTTTGACATTAACGAAGGGTTCGAGGATGTCGTCGACATGGGTTCCGGTCTTGGTAATTGATTTTGAGGTATTCCTTTGGGTTTAAATACGTTAACAGGAGCATCAAAAACTTTTCTATTTGTTGGGAATCTCCTTGGGGGTAGTTGTCTTGGATTAATATTTATTGGTTGGCTCGGCCATACGAATTTTTGATCGAAGTTTCGATTATTGTAATGAGGTTTAAATTGCTGGTTTTGTTGTCTATTCGCAAAGGAATGTTGTTGATTAAAATTAAAACGGTGATTGTTGTTAAAATTGTTATTATTATTAGGAAAACTTTGGTAGTTATTCGGAAAATTCGTAAAATTGTGATTATTTGCAAAGTTTGGAAAACTTTGGAAATTTTGCATCGGCACGGGTTTTTGTGAATAAATTGGATTGATTTTATTTGTTTTAAATGGTTCATTATAACCACCATATAATCTTTCAAAGTTCTCGAACTCATTTACGCTTGCCATTGCGTCTTCTAAAGATGTCGGTTTCTTTATATAAAGATTATTTCTCAGTGTCCCATTACATCCCGTGATAAACGTATTTAATGCTGTTTTATCGTAATCTAATTTTCTGTATCACATTACTCTTTAAAAGTTTTAATCTGCTACCGAAACTTAATAAATGTTCATTTTTTAAAGGTCGCGTTCGTGTTAATTCTTGGATTAAACAATCTATGTCCCGTCGGTCTGAAAAACATTGCAATAATGCTTCTTTTAATTTGGCCTAATTGTCTAATTCAAGTCTATTTCTGACCATAATTTCAGCTTTTCCAATTAATTTTGATTGTATGCTCTCGAAAATATGTTGCTTGAAATCGTCGTCATTTAATTTAGCGTATTTTTGGATTAGAGATTCACATTTCGCAATAAATGTGTTTAATGTGTTGCTGTTACCGTCATAAGATTTGATGTTCTGTATTTTAGATTTAAAGATGTCCCAATTGATTGATCTGATGTTGCTTTCGCTGTCAATCGAAGATGATCTACTATTCATTTTTGATTTATTTCTACTTACCGTTAAATTGTTAATTCATTCAGTCAGCTCTTCTATGTTTGTGTTCAGAGAAATTTTTATTTTTATTTTGTTTATTTAATGTTTGATTAATTTGATTGATTTGATTTTTAACCTAATGCCTCCGATAGGCTGTTCCTATAACTATTCTTACTGAAATCCTTAACCAGAGGTTTAGAAAGGGTAAGAAGGAAAGGTACTTACGTTTTTTGACATCTACCAATTCTTCTCCTGGACTCTTGCTTTGTCGTTCTGCTCTGCGTTGGGGTTGGGGCTGGTTTTAAAGCACGTACAGTTCTGTAGTCAGCTCCACCGTTTTTAAATTGTTCTTGTCTTTCGCGTTTAAGGGGTTGAGACCACAAATTTTCGATTTACCGCACAATGCGTCACTCAAACGAAAATCACGCGATCCTACCGACTGCGCCAATTTTGTCTTTTAAACTTCGAAAGTTTTTTTTGAAAACAATTTATTTGCGACAACCTTCTTACAGAGTCTACTACAAACGAATAAGTCGGTTTGCATCTTAAAATTACGGTTTTATACATATAAAATGATTATTGTGTGATATATAATACTTTATACAGTGTCAGCGGTTTTATAGGCACGTAACTAGTGTTTCTGCAAAGATGGAAAAATCGAATATCGAGCCGCCAGTAAATTCTTGTATTTTTAGATTGATGCTATTTACGGGGACTGCACCATCGTTGAACTGTGAAACTTTGGGCAGCTGAATTTAAACGTGGTCGTACCAGCTTAGTTGACGATGAACGTTTGGGATGTCCAAAACTGCACCATTAATGATAACATTGAAGGAAGCAAATACAATATTATATTATTTAGTTCTATTGTATGTTTATATATGTATAAGCCTTCCCGAACGTTCATCGGTAACCAAGCTGGTACGACCACGTAAATTATCCCTCGTTGGGAAGCTGAAAGATGAGGCTTTAAAATAAGTAGACGGCAGTTCTGCAGTTGATGAAACAATAGGGCCGATGATTAAGTTGAGGACCTAAATGAATATATCACTACATATAAAAGAATAATTTTCTCCCTAACTAATATTGATTGATTAACTAATATAATAAGTTATAGATTTCAGCAAATTCTTTAGTAAATCAACATATTCTTTATTAGTAATTCATGAATTATTATCGCATGTAGTAATCGTAGTCTGACAATTAATTATAAATTATGTTATTCGTACTTTAACATTACTATACTTAAGTTTCAAGTGATTCTTTTGTTTCGTTCAAGATTAATTAATTTTAACCCCTACACCTGAGTGATGTTTGCATTTCTTCAAAAATTATGTTGAAACTGAAATTAGAGGTCTCATAAAGTATAAATAGGGGTCGTCGCCCTTCATTCAACTAACTGGTCTTAAGATCTGAAATTCGGAGGAATATTCAAAAAGGTGTAAAAGCAAGTTGTAGGTAAGCGATATTGCTTCCTATATTCATTATCGATTGCGGAAAGCTTTTCACTAAATATGATATAATTCCAGGGTAGACGGTATGTATCTCAGGGTTTAATTTGGATACCAAATTAGGGTCTTGATTTCAATTTGATCAACTTCCTTTGTTCAAATAGCTTGAAGTGGACGTGTATTTTTCATGATGTGTCTCTTCCCCATTTATGGGAATTTACTAATTTATTAATTTACAATTTTGTGACAAACTTTTACAATGGATACTCAACCATACGAATGAAATTTCCAATCCGGTTATTCCTATATTATTTCTGATATTCTTTTTCTTTTTTTACATATGTTTTTTGTGAAATTGTATATTTTATAATTTTAAGTATCGTTCTCGAAAAACAATAATACAAAATCTAAAAAGATCTGTTGGTAACATACTAACCAATATTGTTTGTAGGCTATTCCAGTTCATACAGTGCCAGAGGATCAAGATCAAATACTGGCTGCTGCTATCCCATGCCCAAAACACGACCGTCTTTTAGAGGATCTTCTTCAATCCGAAGAATTCCAACAGTTGAACACTGAAAATGCGCAACTATATCAGAATATTTCGGAACTTACCGGATATGATGTGAAAGATGTCGATTTGGAAACGTTTTCCAGTCTTTTTTCAAGTATGACGATATACAGAGGTTTCAACTTAAGTTTACCCAACTGGACGGACTACTACTGGCCCGAAATTAAGTGGCTTGCAGCTAAAAAATTTCAATTGTCCACATATACCACGGAACTGGCAAGATTAAGAACTGGTCCGTTTTATAATTATTTTTTCAATTTCGTTAACGCTACCATGTATCAAGAGCCCTTCGAGGATCAAGATCTTCATCATGTACCCAAATTTTTGGTTTTAAGCGCTCACGATACAACCGTTGCTGATTTTACCAATGCATTGGGTGTTTTTCCTGATGCCGTTCCAGAATTTGCATCGACAGTGATTTGGGAAATTAAAAGTATAGGAGGCGATTTAAGCGATTTATATTTAAACGTATATTTTAGAAATAGTACTGGACTTAGTCCATTAACTATTAGGGGATGTGACTTTGACTGTAACTTCGAAGATTTTACGGATATTATTTCACCAATAATTATAACTGCGGAAGCAAAACAAGCTGAATGTCAGGAAGATCCAATTTTCTAGATATATGAATCTGAATACTAAATAAAAGATTGTTTTTAGCATACTTTATATGTTTCAATTATTTCACTAAATTTATTGGGTTCTCAACTTGATTCTCAGTCTTTTTTGACTACCTTTAAGATTTATTTATGAAAAAAATAATACAAATTTAATTTTCGTGTTAAGTATTTATTTTAATCTCCACTTTCTATACACTTTTGCCAACCTTCAGACAACTGTTGAATATCATATGGAAAAAAAAAACTTGATGGCTTTAATGTGATAAAGTTATTAAGATTTTCTCGACTTCCTCCAGAGATATGAAGCGGTTATCAACCAAATGATGTTGTAGTAATGGGAAGAAATGAAAATCTGAAGGGATCAAGTCTGGAGATACGCAGGGTGAAAATACCCATCCAATTCGATGATCGTTTTCAGAGTTCTTTTTGCCGTATATGGCTGTACCTTGTCCTGAAACAAAATTACTTCCTTTATTTCCTAGCCAGTATAAAGCCATTTTTTATTCAGTGCATCACTAACACGAATCAGTTTCTACTGATAACGGTGAGCAATGACCGTTTGCGTTACAAGTAACAATCTTATGGAGGAACTTTCTTTTCTTGAATCTGAAGAGCAGTAACTCAACACCATCAAAGCGTCTACTCTTATTCTGAGCTGTGAGTTCATAGTGGATCTAACGACTCTTCTTTGGAATTTTCCTTAGATTGTGTAAACGTTTGGAAATGGTTTGCGGTGTTACTCCGAGTTTTTATTCAGGCTCTAGCAGTGTATAACAAGGACACCGGACAATCTGAATCATATAAGTCAAAATGTCCAGTTCGGAATTGCTGGAACCACTTCTTAAAAGTTCTGTGCGAAATAGCATTATCTCCCAAAGCCACACAAATCATGTCCTGCGCCCCGTTGAACTTTTTTTTCGGTTAAAAGGCGAAAAGAAGGCAGTGCCTTAAACGTTACTTTTTGAACGATATGACCGGCTAACCGTACCGTTTCTCCCACCACTCGGGATTCCTTACAAAAAGAATTCCGGCCACATACAGATAGGTGGACGAAGGTTTCGGTGACTATGAAACTTTTATCTATCTCCCTGTGGTGTTTCCGCTGGAATGGGTCTAGCTTTTCCGCACTAGTCCCTCTATAAAGGACAAGAGAAACAATTCAGTCTTATTTCTCGATCACACTTAAGATGCTTCGCCGGTCTAAAAACAATTCCTTACGGTCCCTTTTTTACCATTTTCATTGCATCGCATCAGGATCAACCCTCGAAGATGGAAGGAAAAGTGTAGTGAAATGTGGCGATATCCGGAGAATTTTTCTTTCCTTCAGTGCCCTTTGAACACTCAGATCTTGTCGTTGACCTTCTGAGTACTCTGGGAAATATCTTGGATCTTCGGTTCACCGATGTGAACAGATCGCGGCTACAACTGATTTTTCATGTTATATTCATAGTGGACTCAAAAATTATACCTCGTTTTGAAGCTGAAAGATGGCGCTTTAAAATAGTTAAGCAGCGAGAACAAAATTTTAATTCGAATAGGTTCTCTAGTATATGAAATATGGGGGCCGAGAATTAAGTTGAGGAATATAGTAATGATATAATATAATTATCTCCGTCATAAACATTGATTGATTAAGTAACATAATACATTTTATTTTTTAACATATTCTGATATTGAAAAGACGTATTTGTTAATAGTATTAGAATTATTATCGCACTTAGTAACCGTTGGCCGATAATGAAACAAAAATAGTGTTATTGTGTATTGACATTACTATATTCAAGTTTTAAGTGAGTGTTTTGTTGCAGTCAACGTTTATTAATTCTAACCTATAGTGGTGTTTACCTATAGTGGTTCAAAAATTGTATTTAAATTGAAATGAGAGCTCTCATCAAGTATAAAAACGGTTTGTCACCAAAATAAATTCGTAATCGATTATCGACTAAGGCCGAGGCCGCACCACGGTTTTTTCCATCAAGCGGTTAACCGCTATAATCCCGAAACCGCTCGAGACTCACACACTGCGATTAAAAACAGCGAATTTCACAGTTTGAAAATGGATTTCAACAGAGCAGTATGTATTGTTGCTCTATTAGCAAGAAATAGAAAAAGACGTCAACACAAATTGCTAACGTCTATTAGTTACAAATTGAGGCGCGGTTTTTACCCGCGAGTCGGGGAAAAATCGCTAGTGCGGCCGCTTGTATTAGTTTTCTTGACTCACAAAATTACGCGGTTTAGCCGTAGTGCGGCCTCGGCCTAACTGGTTTCAAGGCCATAAAAGCAGACGTCTTTTAAATATTCACAGGGTGTGAAAGCAGATTGTGGGTATGCGATATTTCTTACTATATACTAATATTCATTATCGAATGCGATAAGTTTTTTACTAAATATGCTTTTGTCGAAATATGTAAAACTTAAACATTGAGGGGTATATTTCTAGAGCAGATGTTCTGAGCCGCACAGTTTACCGTGGATATCAACTTGTTTTGTATAAACAAATTAAAATGCATTTCCAAACTGAACTCCATTTGTCATGCACCTGTATTTTTCACGATATGTCTTCCCATTTACTTTCTGCACAAAAATAACACAATGTTTTAATGTAATATTTGATTTTATAATTTTATGACAAACACATTCCAATACGCTGATTCCTATACAATTTCTGGTATTCTTATATATATATATATATATATATATATATATATATATATATATATATATATATATATATATATATATATATATATATATATATATATATAAATAATATATGAAATGATTACCTTATATTAGTTTAAATATCATTCCTGAAATACATTAATAAAAAATCTAAAAACACATGTTACCAACATCTAACTAATGTTGTTTTTAGGCTATTCCAGTTCATACAGTGCCAGAGCATCAAGATCCAATACTGGCTGGTGGTGGCCGGTGCCAAAAACACGATCATCTTTTAAAAGATCTTCTTCAATCCGAAGAGTTTCAACAGTTGAACATTGAGAATGAGGAGTTATATCAGAATATTTCGGAACTTACCGGATTTGATGCGAAACATGTCGATTTGGGAACTTTTTCGGGTCTTTATTCAAGTATTACGATATACAAGGGTTTCAACCTAAGTTTACCCAGCTGGACGGACTACTATTGGCCCGAGATTACAAGCCTTGCAGCTAAAAATTTTCAATTGTCCACATATACCACAGATATGGCAAGATTAAGAGTTGGTCCATTTTTTAATTATTTTTTCAATTTCGTTAACGCTACCATGTATCAGGAGCCTTTCGAGGATCAAAATCTTCATCATGTACCCAAATTTTTGGTTTTAAGCGCTCACGATACAACTGTTGCCGATTTTACCAATACCTTGGGTATCTATCCTGATGCCGTTCCAGAATTTGCATCGACAGTGATTTGCGAAATTAAAAGCCGAGGAGATGATTTAAGCGATTTATATTTAAATGTATATTTTAGAAATAGTACTGGACTTAGCGCATTAACCATTAAGGGATGTGATTTTGACTGTAACATTGCAGATTTTACGGATATTATCTCACCAATTATTATTACCGCAGAAGAACAACAAGAAGAATGTAAAGAACATCCAGATTTTTAAATATATGAAATATAATACTAAATAAAATAAATTGTATGCATATTTCTTGTGTTTCAATAATTTCATTAAATCTTAAACGTATTATTGTCATAAAACAGGAGAATAATCCTCGCTTCTCGCCGCGTTGTCGAGGTGTCCTGGCGATGACCTGATGGTCGGTAGTGGAGAGTTCGATTTCCGCCATTGGTGAAGATATTTGTTATATGTTTTAATATTAATTAGATCTGCCACAATTTGTTTATCATTTATATCTTTTAACGGGTGCCCTAAATTAATTGAAAGAACTTTAAAACTGAAAGGCCCCAAAATGATAGATAATTCAATAAAAAAATTCTGCAGACCTCGTCATTTTTCATGAATGTTTTCATCTAGCTTGTGTAAAAGGTTTGTATGGTACACTTCGGTTATCGTATTACCTATTTCAAGAAAAGCAGATACCAACATTTCTTTTGTATCCCAAATAATTAATCCCATGACTTTTCCTTCCAATGAAATCGATTTAGCCTTTTTTGGTGCACTTCCACCATCTTCTTCTATTCATTGTTTTGATTGTAGCTTCGATTCCGTTATGAAATGGTAGATTCATGCCTCATCCAAACTTAAAAAAACGATGCATAAAATAGATTTTACTTTTGTTAAAACGTATCAAACTTTACTGAAAAATATGCATTCGAACGTCTTTTGTCTTGGAGAAAGCAAATAATCAAATCTCATGGACTTTTTCAAATAAAATTCATTTAAAATTTTAAAAACCTATAGGCAGAGCTATCTCACGCACTTTCAATCATATGTCCTATAAAACTATAAACGCTTTATTAATGAAGTTATTGTGACACTTTTTGGACGCCTTTCTTCTTCTTGTCCTTTAGCATGTAATTAGATTCCTCGGGAATCCCCTACCGATTCAGTATATTCCTATAGGAGATTGAAAGCTGGTATAGCATACATGATTTTGACATTATTGAGGACCAGACGTTGACTTTCATGTTCTGTTGAACGTGTTTTTTCTCGATGCCACTCACAGCACCTTTCAGGTGACTAATCTTTCACGTGCATCGGGTTGATCTTTTGGACGTCTAATAAGCTTTTTATTTTCGAGACAATACTTTATGATAGTAGAAGGAGCACGTGGTTTAATCTAACATATCAAATAAAATTTAATGAAATGCATGGGACAATTACAATTTTCTTCGACAATGAGCCGGCTGAGTTGTCTAAGGTATAGCAGCTAAGGTGCTGGCGGATTCGATTCAAATTTAAGATGTGGATGTTTGTAATGTGTTTAAATGTTTGTAAAGGCAAAAGTTCTTTGTTTCTGGGCAAAAGTGTAAAATCTGACAAGGAATCAATTCTCAATCATGCCAGTTTCGAGACTAGATAAGGCCAGATTTCTTCTAAGCTAGTCACTTGCAAATCCTTTCGGCAGAACTAAAGATTAAGTACAAATCTAGAGTTGACAGCTCTTGGGTCGTGCGGAGAAGGGTTATCTGCAGACCGTGGTTCAGAGCCCCCACGTTAAGCTGTAGATCCAGTTGTTAAATAGCTTTGGTGAAGAAAAGGCAAATTCATTAAAGTAGATAACGTTTTTATAAAAAAAATAATCGACAATTGTACAATTTCATTTATTTTTCCATTAACAAATCCACTCTAGAGGTTTTTATAAGGAGAATGGAATATTCTAGTGCAATGGCTTGTTCTTGATCAATAGTGCTCTCAATGTATCAGACTTGAGATTTTTTGATTAGCCCACGCATCTTTCATAATTATATTACATACAATAAACAAAATTTCTGTAAAAATGATATTTTATTTTCAAAACATAATAGCTAGACACATACAAAATATGTATAAATTTTCAACATAATTGATACAATTCACATTAAATTTTGAAAAAATGCATGTTTTACCTCATGTTATATACATTGGTGGCCAGAGAAATAGAGCCGTTATAATAAAGGACACTGGCAAATAAAGTTGTAATAGCATAAGTCATTAGTATAACTGTAAAATATAAATCTATATAAATAAAAATGTAAATGTTCGTTTGTTCAAAATTTTAAATCTCTGAAAGTTTTTCACCAATTGCGTTGAAATGTTGACACAATGTCGCATTCGCATACGCGCGTGTTTTTATATACCTATTATATAGATGTCACACCTGTACCAGGTAAAAGTATGTTTTATTTAAGAAATAGCGCCATTTGTTGGACGTAAAAGCAACACACGCTATAATATTTTAGGGCAATGGGAGCGACATCTGTTGAACGCAATAGCAACACACGCAATACTAAACATTGCTCATACTGGAGCGCGCTTCTTGACAGCCTTCTGTCACTTAGCATTTTCAATGTTTGCAATTGCATTGTTGGATTTTGAATTTTCATAGATTTCGATTTATTTTTATTTTGATTTAATTATTTAACCAGACTGAGCCACAGCTACGCGTGGTCGGGTACAGCTAGTATATAACAAAAAGGGGAAAAAATATCAAACTTAGTTAAAAAAAAAATACTATAAACATGTTTAATAAAAATTTAGAAAAAAGAACATGAAAAAGTGGTCATAAAATAGAGCCATAAAATTTATAAAGCAGTAAATATTGTTTCTTCACATTTTGGTGTTAATTTATCGACACGTTTTGTTTGTTAACCATTTTGTAAGAAATGGGTCGTAGCATCCATTATACAGTTGTTGAAAGAGTGGAGATATTAACATTGCGGAAAGAAGCAAAGTCACTAAGAGAAATTGCGAGGATCGTCGGTCGTTTAAAAAAATGGTGGAAAATGCTCTAAAAAAACAACCAGTTCGCGCAAATCGCGGAGTTAGAAGAAAAACGATGTCTCATAGTGACAAGCTGATTGTCCGGATTTCAGAAAACGACCCATTTAAATCGTCTACCGAAATTAAAAGTGATCTGGGGTTAGAAATAAGTTCAAGAACAATTCGAAGGCTTCAGGTAAGTAATTTACATGGTAGAGCTGCCAGAAAAGTCTCTTTGTTATCTGCCAAGAATGTAAAAAACTTTTAAAGTTGATCAGTGGTATGGTAACGAGCATACCACTGGTAAAGACCAGTGGTATGGTAAACACGGAACCAAGAAATGGCGCAATATTCTATGAGGCGATGAAACAGAAATAAATTTAATAGGTTCTGCTTGTAGGCGATATGTTAGAAGAGCACCCAACCAAGAATTATAACTGAAACATACTATTAAAGCTGTAAAGCATGGAGGCGGTAATATAAAGCTGTGGGCAGCTTTTTCATGGTATGGGTAGGACCAATTTATTGGATTAAAAATATGGACCAAATTGAGTACATCCACATTCTTCAGGGAGTCCTGCTACCTATTGCAGAAGTAGATATGGTATGGAAATGTCAGCAGGATAATGCTCTGAAACATACTGCTAGGAAAACGAAATAATTTCTTTGTGAAGTGGATTTACTGCCGTGGCCTTCCGAATCGCCCGACCTCAATCCCATTGTGAACTTTGGACTCATGTTAAGAATGCCGTGGGTAAACATGTTTGAACTTTGGAGGGTGATTAAAACTTAATGGGAAGCTATACCATTAGAAATGTGTCAAAGACTTGTAAACTTTATGCCCAAAACATGCGCCGAAATAATAAAACACAAATGTCATAAAACAAAGTATTAAATGTTTATATGTTATTTAGTACTTTTGTTATCTGTTAAATAGTATGTATTGGGTTTGTTTCTTCATTGGATCTATTTTTATGACCACATTTTCATATTCTTTTTTTGAAATTTTTTAAATTTTTCCTAGTTTTTAATAATTTTTGTTAAATATTATATTGACTGTTTTTTTAAAAATTAAGTTTTATATTATGTTTTCCCTTTTTTAGTTATTATATAACAAATAATAAATAATAGTGTAGTTATTGTAATAATTACATATGGTATTTCAACTTTAGTTGCCAAATGGTGTGTTTTATTGTAATGGCTCTATTTCTCTGGCTACCACTGTGTACATATATCATATATATAAATATATATATATATATATATATATATATATATATATATATATATATATGTATGTATGTATATATATATATATATATATATATATATATATATATATATATATATATATATATATATATATATATATATATATATATATGTATGTATATATATATATATATATATATATATATATATATATATATATATATATATATATATATATATATATATATATATATATATACCCATCGACAAGACTCACCAACAGAATTCTGACATACATACAAGGAGTCAAGTCAACAGTACCATGGATCACACAAGTCAGAGCTGATCTGGGAAAGGCACAAATGGTTCCGACAGAGATTGAGGATAGAAGAACGTACAGAAACAAAATACATAAGTGGAACGTTGCATCAGAGAGCAAAGTTTCGAGGAGATCGGGAACAAAGTGGACGGAGGAGAGAAAAAGAATCCACGGAGAAAGGATGAGAGAGGTGTGGAGAATCAGAAAAAACACTCGAAAATGAGTCAGAATGCTTTGCGTGATCCAACCGGGTCTATACGCACCTAATAATAATAATATATATATACATCATGATTAATTTTAATATTTCAAAATCTCATATAATCAAATGGTTTACTCTCTCTTTATACTATTGAATATATATTTGAGCAAGTGATATTATTCAAATGAACATACATTATATTTTTATATGTAATATGTAGTTTGATTCCATAGAGAAATTACAAAAAAATTTAGAAATAATGAGTTAGTCCTTAATTAAGGGATAATGGGTACAATGTATTGAACAATGTTTTTCTGAAAATAGGTTTTGATTGAAGAATTAACTTTAATATATAATCAGTCGTTTTTATATAGAAAAATATAACCAGATTGTGAAAATTCTGGTTGAAATGTTAAATTATTATATTGATAATTAAGTAACATTTAGAAATGTCGTAAATTTGAAACGAATTTTTATGTAAGTACATGTAAAAACTACAAATACTTTTTGATCATGTTGTTATAGCAGTCGAATTTAAATGAGTGAATATCCACTTTTGAAAAACGCCCCCTGTACATCTTTCGACTTTTACGCCTTTACCATTTTGCACTCCATCGCTGGTCAGACATTTCTTTGTGGCTGGATTGTAGATGGTGCCATCTTTGTGCAAAACCCAATATTGCTCTCTTTTGTGACCGTGACATTCAGTTAACTGGACATCTCGCTCGTTAAATACTTCAGCGCAAAAATTTTCCTGTTTATAAAAGGTGGAATAAAAATTCGTTTATTTGTGATTTAATTGTTGGATTACCTTTCTGAGTTCTCCTTTATTGCTTAGTGAAAAATATTGCGACACAGCCAAAAATTGATGGCACTGATATAAACCTAATGGACCGACTTTATCTTCTGCCAACTGCAAATCATCTAGACACATGTCGTATTCAGTTCTTACTTGTCCGTAACCAAAGACATTTTCATCAGGAACAAACTTTTCTGGATAAACATTGTCTAAGTACCTGAAAATGGACAAATGTTTACGTTATTAGTTAATAACATGCTTTTATTTTTAGAAAAATTAATCAATTATTTTGGAGGTTTGAAAAGTTTGTACAACCACAATCAAACATTTCACATATAAAACATAGTAACTTAGGAATTGGCGATAACTATTATATCAATATTTATGAAATTTCTTTACGGATCAGTACTTGCCATTTAAAGCTTTTACATCTTAATTTCTGTTTGAGCTGCTTTCTGTGAGTTAAATCTCCCACTACTGGATTGTTTTCAAGTGCAGGTTGATACATGAAGAACAGCCGTTTGTAATCGTCCATCCAAACATGAGCTAGACGAGCTGTATTTATACCATGCGTATCTTTATTGTCAGGAAAAGAATAAGGGTGGAAATCTCTGAAAATATGTCCAACCCTTGAGCAAGGGACCTAAAAAAATGACCAAACAGTATACAGTATTTTAAGAGTATCGAAGTCACAGGACGAGTGTTTGAAAAAATACAATGTTTTTATCTCTCAAAAAAACATCATTAACATTAGATATACATTCTGTGCAAAAAGTACCCGGAATCAAAATTTATTTTGTCCCTATCGAGTGAAATAAAGTTGTGACACTGCTTGACCCAATTCTCCATATATTGTTCATAGGCTGATAGAGGTATAGCTTTCAGCTCCTTCTGCGAATTTTCTTTTATGGCCTCAATTGACTCAAAATGCCTTCATCAAAATGGTAATTTTAGCTTCGGGAACAGGAAAGTCATCCGAGGCCATATTAGGTGAGTACCGTGTTTGGTCGATGACGTACATTGAGTTTTTGATCAAAAGCTCTTGCACAACGAGGGCACAAATCTGGCCGTTTTTTGCGGATATTGTCCCGCAAACGTTTAAATAGTATTTCTTAATCACCTTTTGCCCCTGCGGAAGAACTTTGAAGTGCACTACACCAAGGTAATTGAAGAAAATGGTCAGTATGATTTGCCAGCGATTTTCGACGATTCGAGAACGCTCGTTTTCGAGGTTCGGAAAAATGTCGTATTCGTAAACTCATGTCTTGCCTCTTGTTACGCTGTGTTTCATGAGGTCCGCAGAAACTCGGGAAATCATGTCTTCGGTTACCTGTTTTCCATGCTCTTTTTGGACAAACCTGAGATTCCGGAAAAGTCGTGCATTGACGCGTTCCATGTCCAAAATATCAGTCATAATGTTATGAATGGACTTAAAAGATATGCTGACTTCTTAAGCCCACTCTCTAAGACCCATACGACGATTTTCGAGCATCATTTTCTTGATTTTGTCAATGTTTTCAGCGATTCGACACACACAATTTAAGGCAAACTCTTTGTTTAATATTTTTGTTCATAGTTAAATCGCAACATACACACACTTGACGTTGACTAACAAAACCAGCTGATGTAAATAAACTAATTGACCTATGGCGCTCAAATTGGACATACTAACTAGGCTCAGTGTTGCAGAAAAGACAATTAAAGAATATTTATCGCGGGCTTTGTAAATGATAAATCCGTGGTACTTTTTTCACATAATGTTCTTCTGCTGTACTCTTTACTAAATATGTCAAAACCTAAGTAAATAATATTTTAATAATGTCTGGGTAAAAATGTTACTTACAGTTTCTAAACGTCCACCACACTGCCAAATACGAAATGACATTTCCAAGTTTTCACCACCCCAACCATCCATTTGTTCATCATAAGATCCAATGTCCCAAAAGAATTTTCTCTCTATGGCAAATAGGCCTCCGGCCATTGTAGGTGACTTAATAGGTGTGACTTTGCCCTTATCATTTTCGTCTTGTATATCTATCCAAGTAAAATGACCAGACCATGAAAAACCACCAACTTGAAAACTTGAATCACCTTAAAAGCAGTGAGTAAAAAGTCAATAATATTTTTTTTATAATTAACTGAGTACCATTAGTAGAATATGCTAAATTGCTTGCTTCAATAACATCAATTATTGGAACTAGTACAGCAGAACTGTTTTCTTCAATTCTTGCCAACATTGGTTCTATCCAATTCTTTGTGGCTTCACAATGAGCATCTGAATTATAAAAAAAAATTATATACAAAGAAAAAATATGACAAATTATTTTATTACCCAAAAAAATTAGTACATCACCCTGTGCTTCCCTGGCTCCCTGTAATCTTGCTCGAATGAGACCCATTCTATGTTTTAATCTAATTAATTTTACATTACGTCCTTTTAATCTTGTATCTATGTAATATTGCAATAATCCTTTCAGACTTTCTAAAAATAACATTCAGATGATTAGGCATATCCATTTGATAGAAACTTAAAAATAATATTAAGATATGAAACATAGATCCTACCATCTGTACTAGAGTCATCTACTAAAATTATTTCTTCCAATAGATGACTGGGTGTTTGTAAAAGAACACTCCATATAGTTCTTAATATAACTGACATTAATTCATTATAAAATATCACAATAATAGATGCTTTCAGATTTGGAGAATATTTTAAATTCTTGCACCTAAAAAAATTATTATTGATAGATTTTTGAAAGGCTATATTTGAATAATAACTATAATATATATTTGAATAAAAATATAAATTAATTAAATTAATAATTAGATATCTAATATGCTGTACTTGCTGTTTCTTGGGTCCCGTAGTTTTCTGTCTAAAGGCATCCTATCACTTAAAACTGTGTTTAGAGCAAATTTCTTTAATGCTCTTTCACCATCAATAGCATCTTGCCCATCTAAAAAAGCTGCCTCACCTTCATCTCCTAATCCTAGAAAAATAAAAAAAAAAATTTAATAATATACTAAATACAATGGATAAAAATATAAATTCACAATCATAATGAAAAATAATATTTAAATCAAAAAACACTTTCCTAAAAATAAAATATATTAATTTAAATATTTTTTTCATTATATTTCGTAATAGTATCTATTTACCTGGTATTATTTTGCTTTCCCATTCACTTAGTTTCTCATCAAAAACATTATCTTGAGTTTTTATAAAATTTTCAATTTTTCCAAGTTGACTATCTGTTGGTATTTTATATTTTAAATATAAATATATTATCGAAGTAACTATACAAGCAATGGAAAACAACTTCACGTAAATTCTTTTTAAACGAAAACATGACCTTAACATTTTAAAATGGTTATATATATGGATATTTATTTAACATGCTAAATATGTGAATGTTAATATAAATTATGCCAACATGTCAACAAAAATTAACAGTGTAATATCAAAAGCTCATTGAAAAACACATTAAAGATAAAGGAAATTAAAAAACTTGATTATTTCTTGAGAGTGATAACACACGAAATTATTTCCACTTTACATTTTTCTTAAAATATTGTTTTGAATAATAAATAAGTTTGAGGTTATATTTCTCACTAAATGACAATTTTGTGTTTTTATTATATTTTCAATATTTTTAGAAAATATTTTAATTATCTGTATTTATTAATTTAAATATATATCCATAATAATGGATAACAATATTTATAAATGTTTCTTTTTATTATGGTTTTCCTATCTACTGTTATCAACGTGATAAAATTATCTTCCACAATATTTACCTACAACTTCATATCAGAAGCAAACAGTGTCAAATTTCATGGGATTAGATGGGTTAGGCTAGATCCTTTGTCCGTCAAAAGATAGAAAAGGAAAGATATGAACATTATCTCACATATTTAATTCTATTTCCTATTGCATTAGAAAATATCAAACTACAGAACAGAGAAAAAACTGCCCTCAACGATTGTGGTGTTGTGAGTTGAGGGTTGTTTTGTAAACAGTAACCATATGGTTTGAAATGTTTTAAAGTGTTGGAGGTATAACTTAAATTTACTTTATGGCTGTGATTTCCTAATCCATTCGACGTTGACTGAATTATTTAAATATTATTAGAAAATGGATTTGTCTTTCATCAAAATAATTCCAGTTTTCCTTAGTTTTATTGTTTTGTGTAATGCTGCAGATACTTTAGATGCTGTTGTAGTGGTAAGTTAAAAAAATCCAAAATTAGGAAGCAATAATATGTTTTCATATATTTTAATGATAAAAAGGCTTGTTTTTTTTTAGGTGTTTCGTCATGGTGATAGAGTACCAGTTAGACCTTATACTAATGATCCATATAATAATAGGTCTTTCTGGTCAGCAGATTGGGGTATGTTAACTAATGTAAGTGAAATTATATATTTATTTATGATCCATACACATGCTATGATTAATTTTATCAGTAAACAGTTCATTAATATTTATATTATTGTGGTTTATATAATCAATATATAAGGAAACAAGATATGCAAGTCTTGGATGTTATTTAAGATGACTCATTCAAGTGAATGTATAAGGTTTGATTGCTCAATTTGAAATTGGCAATAACAAAGGTCAACAGATAATCTACCTGAGTAGAGAATTATTATTCTGAATATTTTATTTTTTTAATCTAACCAATCCATAGATATTCAATTAAACTATTTTATTTTTAAAATAATTTTCTTATTTTTTCAAGGAACCCTTTAATCATTTAAACAAAAGAACTACAACATATCTAAATTTCCATTATATTTGAAAATTGTATGATATTTGTTTTGACACACACACACAGTGCTTTCTTCAATACAAAAATAAATAGTTTATTTTTGTATTTGAAGAAGGCTCTGCGTGCCAAAACAGTTGTCATGGCATTTTCTAATATATTGGAAATTTATACATGTCTTAGTTCTTTTATTTAAAATTAATTAACATCAATTATTACTACCTCAGTGAAATACTTTAATTAAAAAAAAAATCTAGAAAATCAAATTATTTTCATTGATGCATGACTAAATTCATTTTAATGATTTCAGTGTAAAGGTCATTACCTAATTTGTAGATATCCATATCAGATTTAATTTTTTGCGCATTTGTAGTATAATAAAAACATAAAATTTACAGTGTTATGCTTATTGTAGTCTCCTATCTATCTGTCTATTTTAAATTGTTTGTGAGCATGAAAACTTTTTGATGTATTTTGATATATAGGTAGGTAAAAAAAAATATTTGCACATCCTAATTTTTGGGGATCACAAATCATGGCGAAAATTAAAAAATATATATTTGTAAATATAACAACTGACAACCTAGGATAACAATTTATTTGAAAATATTAATTAAACAAATAATATCTGTAACAATAACATTTGAAACGGCAAAAAAATATTTGCACACCAGCAATAATATTTTGTGTTCATCTCACTAGTACAAATGACAGCTTTTAAATAATGTCTGAATGATTATGGCGTGTTCATATATTTTTTTCTTTATTTGGGTATTTTGCCACGATCTAAAACTCAAAAAATATTAAAAATATTTTTGATATTTTTTGAGTTTTAGATCGTGGCGAAAAACCCAAATAAAGAAAAAAATACAGCTTCTAAATGTCTGGGCATTGATTGCACTAATATTTTTGTAATACCTGTAGGTAAACTGTTCCATGTGTCAAAACTTACTCTTTTAGATGCTCCTTGCTCTTAATTGTGAGTTCACGGATTTTTCTGTCGAGAATGTGTCATACATTTTCTATGGGATTAAGGTCTAGTGATTGGGGTGGTGTGAGCAATCTTCTAGGTGCCTTATAGGGGAGGCACTCCTTGGTTATGTTAGCTATGTTTAGGGTCGTTATCCTGTTGAAAATAGAATGTCCATTCCAGCCCTAATTTTGTAGCACTGTCTCTCAATATTTCCTTATATTACCGAGCTGTCATGTTACCGTTTATAACGTAAATATTTCCTACTCTATTGCAGACATGCATCCCCAAACCATAACATTACCATCACCGTGCTTAACTTTAGTTAAGTCTAGTATTCTTTCTCCGCCATAATGTTAAAATATTAAAAATTTAAAATAAAAAATTTTCATCTGATCGGAAAAAATTATTTGTTTCAAAAAATCTAGAGGTTTGTTATTTATATTTTTGTACGAGCTTTAATCTTTTTCGTCTATTCATTTCATTGCGGGAGGGTCTGAAACTTCTGCATTAGCTGCCGCAAGGACGGTCTAGAGACAGGGCGATCCTCATATCTCTCATTAAAGATTCTTTCAGTTGTATGTAGATTTCTTTTAGATTCGCCAATAATTAGAATCGCATTAACTATTTCATCTAAAGCTGGGTCCACACCAATAAAATTTTGCGTGTGTGTTGAATTTACCGGAACAATTTGTTTGAATTATCTAGTGTACAACACATCGTTCGTGTGCCTGCTGTGCGACGACAATATTTGTGTATGACTTGTGTGTCAGAGCGTCTATAATGCCGCGCAGGCACACCACATGCAACACATACAGTCCGCACAACGCAAATTTGTATTGATGTGGACCCAGCCTAAAGTACGTGCCATTTTACTCAAACGTGGCAAAACTAAAGCAAATTTTTAAATGTAAATATAAAGTAAATTCGAATATATAAAAGGGTGAGTTTTTGTGTGACTCAGAAAAAAACTAATATTTATCTTTTACAAGGAGAGCTTGTTTAAAAAGTTTGATGACATGCTAATAATAAATTTAATCTATTTTATCCTTTGAATATAAAGTTTTATATTCAAATATTTTATCAAAAAATCAAATGACAGATGTCATAATCAAAATAACGTTCGATTATATATATTTGAAACAGTTTTGACTAGCTTACAGTTGCCATTTAAAAATAATTATCAAAATAGTCCCGCAACGCCATCTGGAACAATTATATTACTGCCTATCAACTAAAACATTTTTTTACTCTTTAACTTATGCATGTCAGCTTGTTTTATGTTTTTCAGTTTAAAAGTTACGCGGAGGGGAGGATTTAGACGGGCATTGTATATTTTCTTTGAAGATATTCTTAAATTCATTTAAATTTGAACTTAGAATACAATAAAGATTACGAATTGATGACAATAATTGTTATTAATTTATAATGAAGAGATATAGGAAAGCATGGAATAATAAGTACATCGCCCAAATAGATGTCAGAGCTCTTATGTACTACGACTTTTTTTCAAAATTTTGTGACTCAATGTTGTGACTCCATTTTTGGTTTAGCGTATTGGGAATTTGCTTTGAGCCCATGAATTGTTGAATTATTTATTGATACATTTTCTTTATTGTTATCTGAAACGAACAATCTAATTGTGTCACATCGCACGGTCTTAGTGAATCAATCGTATTGGTCTTTACTGCTAATATGGCCATTCAGGATATTTATTGGTTTGTGTTTGGTGACAGAACGTATTGAATGATGTATCGTGATGTGAAAGGGATTGTATCAGATTATTTACAATTTTGATGCTGCAAGCTGATTGGATAGGATAAGCTTGAGCATATTTAGAAAATAAAAGTATCCATGTGAATGAATTGGTAAGGTTTAGCAGCTGTTGAATTCATTTTCATTTTCATAGGGTGTAGCTCGTATTTAGTTTGTTGGGAAATGTCACGTTCGGTGAGGTGTTTAAATCGAATTTTTCATGAAATATCCTTGATTCAGATATATGTTTTTTCTATGCCTCTGTGATTGGACTTGCCTTCTTTGTGATAATTTTCAATAATTTCTTTAATGTCTTTTTTATCAACAACATCTATTAATTTTCGGGTGAATTTTTTTAAGACCAGTTTTTGAGGCACTCTTGAGAATGGTTCATAGACATTTGGATTTTCAAAATATAAATAATACATAGTATCAGGATCAAAAAATTTTTGGACAAAATTGTGTCCTTTTCAAAATTATATTCAGAAAGTTGAAGACATTTTCTTTTTCTAAAATAGAACTTTTGTTTTTGGTGGCGCTCATGAATCCAAAACTTAACTGCTGTTTCTCAAATGGGGAGGCTAAAGATTGGATTTTCTTCAGAACAAGATACTTTAATCTTGTATTGTCGTTGTCATTTATTAATATTTCCTGTTGCATTTCAGTATCTGTGTGAACTTATAAAGAGATGTTATCATCTTTTTCCCTTATCTCATTGCGATTTGATTGAAGATTCTGTGATTTTGATTCTGCGTAGGGGTCTAAAATTGGTTTTTTGGTTTCATATTTTCTATTGCAGTTTTCGATATAATTAAGATCGATATTTTCAACTTCATTTTCGTCAAATTTCTGGACGATTGTAATTACTTGTTGTGTTCTTGGTGCAACATTAATAGAATGCATCTCTTTTCGCGTTTATTGGAAAAGTAACTTAATCTTGTTATGTAGTGTTACTAGATATCTGTCTTTTAGATCAATGGTTGCTTGTGGGAATTTAAAACTGTCTAATCCGATTATTCCATTGAACATACGAGGGTGAATCAAATATAAACCGGAATTTTACAATTACTTTCATCAGCCAATCACGAGCGAGCTGTCAGTGTAAGTTGTTACAGTGCAATGTATTAGGAGTGGGGGAAATGCTGGGTGAGCTGTTTACTCCATTCTTTGGACAGTACATCCATGAGTGAGCAACGGGTTCCACTGTCAATTGCGCAACGGGTTATAATAAAGTTTTTAACCAAGGAGGGCGTTAAACCATCCGAAATATTAACTCGGTTGAAGGTTCAGTGTGGGGACCCTGTCTAAGACCCAAGTGTTTGGTTGTGCCATGAAGTTTAAGAGTAGACGAGAAAGTGTGGTAAATGTAAGTCATAATCGACGTCCCAGGTCAAGTGTCACTGCTGACAACATGGGTGCAGTTCGCGACCTTATCGAAGGTGACCGGCGGTTCACCATTCATTAAATCGCTTTAAAGGTGGGTATTAGCTTTGCAAGTGCTCAAACAATCATCAGAAATAATCTTGGCTTCAATAAAATCTGTGGTCGATGGGTTCGGTTTTGACAAAGGAAAAACTGGAAATTATACAACAACTCCATACAGTATACAACTTGAGCGAACTCCATACAGTCCAGATTTGTCACCCTGTGATTATTTTTTGTTTTCGCCCTTGAAAGGTGCACTTGGAGGAGTACGATTCAATAACGAGGACTTCGTGCGCAATTGGTTGATAACCCAAACTCAAAGTTTTTGTGAGCAAGAAATTCACAAGCTTCCAAACTGCGGGGAAAAATGTGTAGAGCGTGGGGGAGACTATGTCGAAAGATGATTAATAGTTTTTTTGTATTATTTTATAAATAATAAATATGTATAAAACAATTCCAGTTTATATTTGATTCACCTTCGTATTATGAAATATGAAAAGATAACATTTCAAAAATTTGTTTTCTGGTAAATTAAAGATTTTTGATGCATTGATCTCGGCACTGAATTTATGCGAGGATTTTTGGAAGACTGTGGTAACAACAAAGGGTTCATTTCTAATTAGATTGAGAAAATATTTAAATGCAATATCTGGGTCGATAAATAACTTTGTCGATTCAGAGTTGATTAAAAGTTTTAGATTAAATTCTGGTAGAATTAGACATGCTAATTCACTAGAATTTGACGTATTAAAACAATATCATTTCTGCATTTAAGTATTGGCTACGTTAAGAGATCCTCTAAATATTTCGTTTTGTACTTTGGAAGTCAATATTTGGTTCGATTCGTGTAATAGGTGGCTGAGTTCCTTCAGATTATTGGTATTCTTCAAAGTTGGAATACGCTTGGTTATCGAAACAGTGATGGTTCGGATCATATTATTCATCTTCGGTCATCTCTGTATTAAATAATTCTTCAACCATTATCTTTGGGACGATGATCAACATTACTGAAATAATTTTCCCTATTAAAATTATTAGTATTTCGACTAGAAACATTCATAGGTATTGGAAAAATTTGACTTGAATTATTAAAATTATTAGTATTTCGACTAGAAACATTCTTAGGTATTGGAAAAATTTGAATTTGGTTTGAAGACATTCACGGCTGTTCTTCATTCAGGCCATATCTCGGCTGTTGGTAATTTGGGTTTGGCCTGATATTTATTGGACTTGATGAAAATTAATTTTGGTGGAATGCGTTATGGGGTGTACGATAATTGAATGGCAAATTTTATTTGAAATTTTCTTTAGGAATTCTAAACTTTGATTGTTAACTAGAAGGTTTGAAAATATTTTTGTTACCAGTGGAATTCTGAAAGTAATGAATCTTGTTTTCGCTAATAACATATTGTAAGGCTTCTCCAAGAGTTTGTGATCTCATGCATCGCATTATGTCTCTAATGGTTCTCGCAAACTAGACAAAAACGCTTTTGCCTCCGCAGTTACTTCATGAAGGTCTACATAACTACATTATAAATTTAGAAGACTAAACCAATTTCAATAATTAATTCAAGATGACCGAGTTCAGTAGACAGATTTTATTTGGATTTGAAAAATTATAAAGATTATTGATTAGAGATTCGCTTCTTAAGTAGCTATTTAATTTGTTGGGGTTACCATCAAATTCGGGAATACATTTTAGATATTCAGCTTTAAATTGAGACATAATTTTTAGAGTAGAAAATATATTTCAGTCAGTTAAAGACATATAACTTAATGTATAATATATATATATATATATATATATATATATATATATATATATATATATATATATATATATATATATATATATATTAACCTCTGAACCGTCATGGTTCAAACCTTTAATTCAACGTACAAGATGAAGCGTTCTAGTAATTACAAAATTACCCCAGGAGGTAGACAATCTTACAACCGGACTTTCGGATTCTGGGGCGTCCGGGCTTAAACGCAATAGACAGACTTTTTAAAAGTAAAACTGACAAAAGAATTCTCAAAAATACACCATATCTCGGTGTTGCTTTCGCTATCTCAAGAAACATTCTTGGTTCTATAACTAATATCCAGCCAGTAAATAATCGACTTATGACGCTATCCCTCAAGTGTGCTAACAAAAAGAACTAACAGAAGAGTTTAATAAACAACCAGCACCGAACTGGCAAGAATTGAAACAAAAAATTATTAAAACAGCCTTAAAGTTGGCCCCTTTACAAAAACGTAGAAAACATCCGTGGTGGGATGAAGTTTGCGAGCAAGCAGTATTAAGCCGAAGTAAAGCATTCAAAGATTGGAACAGTCAAAAAACAGCAATAAACTATAACATATTTTTGGAAGTAAGAAGAGAACCATCGAAGCTAATTAGACAAACTAAAAAAAAAAAATATGAAAACAATCAACTTAATGAAATAGAAAAAGATTTCCAAAAAAATAACACTCGAAATTTTTGCAAAACATTTAAAACTAAATTAACAGGCTATCAACCCCAAAGTCTTTGCTTCCAAAAGGAACACGGACAATTAGCTCTAAATAACCAAGACAATTGCAAAGAACTTGCGAAAAATTTTGAACAAATACTAAACTGTCCTGAGCTTTTAAATAAATTACCAACACTAAACCCTAAACAAACAAACCCAGATTCATTACCACCGAATGAAGATGAAATAATTAGGCAAATCAAGCGGCTTAAAAATAACAAAGCTTCTGGTAACGATGGAATCACTGCTGAACTTTTGAAATCCGCTGGTCCAGGTATAATCAACGAAATAACTAAAATTCTACAAGAAGTTTGGCGAACCGAACGGATTCCGGAAGATTGGAAAGATGCTCTAATCCATCCACTACACAAGAAAGGAGATAGAACGGATGTAAACAACTGTAGAGGGATATCTCTTCTCCTAGTTTGTTACAAGATTCTATCTCAATGTCTACTAGACAGAGCACAGGGACAGTTAGAACCTAAAATTGGTGAATATGAAGCAGGTTTTCGACCGGGCAGATCCTGCCCTGAACAGATCCTGAATCTAAAGTTGATCCTAAGACATCAAAAACTGTACAATAAAAATCTCGTCTGTATTTTTGTGGATTTCAAAAAAGCATATGATTCTATTGACCGCGAATCTCTATTCCGAATCTTAAAAGAACACGGACTAGATCTACAAACGCTGGCAATTATTAAAGCAACATTAACTAACACAAGGTCAAAAGTTAAATTCATGGGTCACATCTCAGAGCCCCATCGAAATTAAAACTGGAGTGAGACAAGGGGATGGACTCTCTCCACTCTTATTTAACTGTGTTCTAGAAAAAGTAATACAGGAGTGGCGTGAAAAAAAGTCGGCCCTGAATATTGACCAGCCCATTAAACTGGGGAGAACCAACATCAAAATTGATTGTCTGGCATTTGCTGATGATCTAGCAATTTTGGCTCAAGATATATTAACGGCACAGAAACAGATTGAAATCCTAAAAGAAACAGCAGAAAATGTAGGACTCCAAATTTCCTTTGAAAAGACGCAATACATGACCTGCAACAGACTAAGAACACCATTTCTAAAAACAAAATGTGGTAACATCAGACGAATCTCTCAGTTCAAATATTTGGGTGAAATAATCATGGAAAATGGGCTGGAAAAAGCGGCCAATAAGGGTAGATGTCAAAAAATGGAAACGGCATTGAGACTTTTACATATATACAACATATATACAATAACAAGATATACATATTTACAACAAAAAATGCCTATCTAAAAACACAAAACTGAAACTGAAAAAACTCACATTACAATACAGTTATTAAGCCAGAATGTCTATATGGGGCAGAAACGCTCATTTTGAATAGAAAGAGAGACATCGAGGACATTGAAAAGAAGGAAAGAAAAATCTTAAACCCCAAACAAATAAATACAACATACCGACTTCGAGAAAACCAAGAAATCAAACAATACACAGAGATACATAGCGATATGAGAAAAAGAAGACTTAAGTTTAACTAGACAAATAATCGAATTTTATGAAAATAGGAGTAGAGCTAAAGTAGAAATAATTAAATGGATTGCTGCAATTAAAGAGGACCTAAGATCAGCAAATATTACACAAAGTGAAATTCAGGATAGAGGCTGTTTCAGACACAAGGTTGACGTTTGGAAGGTTGGCCAGAGAGACAAATGTAGGAGACTGGAACAACTTGGTCTGACGAAAGGAAAAAAGCTCATAGCGAAAGAATGAAATTAGTATGGGCGCAAAGAAAGGCTAACAACAACAAACGTCTCTAAGTATACTTCGCATGGTTCATTATGACCCATACTTTAATAATAAAAAAAAACATATATATATATATATATATATATATATATATATATATATATATATATATATATATATATATATATACCTGTAATTGTACTTCGCGTGGTCTACCAGGGCCCATACGGAATAATTATATATATATATATATATATATATATATATATATATATATATATATATATATATATATATATATATAATTTTTCGTTAATTACATACATTAGTAGCGAAACTATTGTGAACATCCCCCTGGATAGATATTAAGAACGTCACTATATTAAGATGGAATGATTGCGTTGATGTTTTCACTAGTTTAGTCGAAATGGTAGCTGTACTGGTCCAATGTTAGGTCGGTAACCGAATTTTTAAGGAGCCGCCAATATGCTTTCACTTGCCGAAAAAACTTTATCCAGTTAATCGTGGAAACGGACAACTCTCATGGGATACGTGAGTTTCAGGATATTATACCTTATACCAGACTCTTCCAATTTACCTTTTATAGCCTCATCTGACAATTCTGTAACAAACCTCGACAATCTCGCCAGACTGCTCACTGAGTATATTTAATTAATTCAAATCGATGTAACATTACTGTAACACACTATTGAACAAATTAGTACGCACATCAAATCATAGATGGCGTAACCGATCCACTTCTGTCAGCGTTAGCTAACGATACGATAAGTTTGTACTCATGCAAATTTTTAATTTCACAATAAAATACAAAAAGTGCAGAAAATAGTGTTATTTTCTTGTAAATCTCTAGGTAAGTGAATTTATAAGTTAATTTATTGTTAGCAATCAATATTTTTTCCTTTTTTTATAATAGCAGTAAGTTTTTATATTCGTGACATTCCTGTTACATTGAGCAAGGAGAGTTATATTAGTAGTAAGTAAAGTGGGTGGATGTTCATGGTTCATTTTCTTTCAGAACGACGTCACGATCATTGCGGGAAAATGAGATATGTACTATAGTTTATCAAGATGATAGTGAGGATGGATTTGATGACGATGATGGCAGCATTATAGATCCCGATTACCAACCACTATCAGATGATATTGAACTTTTTTCTGATTAAGATAAATATACCGGAATTGACCTAGCATCAATCATTGAAGATATTGAACCCAATGAGCCTATTGCGGGTCCCTCATTTCCAAAACCGGAACAGCAAACAAGCCAATGGGCTGCATCTCATCAAAAAACAAAAAAGCGAAGTTTGCAATGGAAAAAAAGATGATTATTTTAAACAACCATACGATTTATGGAAAATTCCACTTTACCATCTAATTTATTATAGCTCGATACACCTATTCAATACTTGATATTTTTTTCTAAAGACCTGACACATTTTATTGCTGAACAAACGAATCTTTATGTTATTCAAAAACTCCTAATCAATCCTTTCAAGTAACTGATACTGATATTCAGCAATTTATTGGAGCAATATATATGTTGTCATTGATACACTTAACGAGAGTAACCAGTCATTGGAATTCATCCATTGGTACCCCCATGATCCAAAAAACAATCAACAAGCGTTTGAAAAAATTAGGCAATATATGAGGACCGGATCTATAAATTTTCAATTTTCATAAAGTCGGCAAAGACCCCCCCCCCCCCATACAAAAAAAGACTACATTTTTCAAGAGTGCTTAATTAATTATTTTGTTAGTAAATATGTATAATACTATGGGTTTGACAACGGTTATCGACGTAAATAAAATTTAAATTTACATTAATATAAAGAAAAATACAAAAAGAAAATAAGGCACAAACTGGTAAAGACAAATTTTACTCAAAATAAGCTTTGCAATATATTTACCAAAAACTACGTATTTTTTTCTATATAGAAAATTGAAAAGATCATAAGCTGAACTTAACTGTGCTATTTCAGATTGTAGGCCCATCCGAAGTGAAACCAGTTCTAAATGTAGAGTGCGACCAATATCAGCTTTATATTTGGTTTGCAGACTTTCAGCCCTTGACACAATATCATCTTCGGATAAAGCAAATATTACGTTCTGTAATTTGACCACTTACAGTGTCCAAGAGAGGAAAAAATACTTTTAAACTACTAAAAGTTTGAACTTGTGTTCACCATCACAAAACCTGTAATCTTCTGCTAACTCGCCAAAGTGCTTTTTAAACTATGACTGTCTACTAACCGGAAACATTGCTTCTATATTCCATTTTGCAGCAATCGCTGCATCTTCTTTGTTTACTTCGAAGAAGCTATCTCTTCGCGTATTCAATTTAGGTATTCGCAATCCATTTCTGTTTTTTGAAGTCATTTCGAAGCAACATTTATGTGCGTGAACACTTTAGATAAAAGCACAGATAAAAACTGTTAGCTACTCAGAAGTTTTGTGAGGCGCTTTGCTTCTGATACGTCATGCATTTTTTGTTTTCCCTCATATCGTAGGAGAATACAATCAGCACATGGGTGGCGTGGATTTGATATATAGTATTATGGGGAGATATAAAATTATGATATAGAGCAAAAGATGGCAAGTTCGGATGTTCTATCATTTATTAGACCTCACGGTGGCTAATATTGGATTTTAAACCGAAGAGACCAAAAAGCAAAAAACTTAACAAACAAATGTCTTCATCAGATTTTCGACTTGAGGTAGGGGAGACTTTATGCAAACTTAGACGGAACCAACATCAAGAATCAAAGATCGATTGAAAATAATATTCAGGTAAAAAAACTTAAGGGTCCCATGTAGCATGTTCCACCAATTGCAGTACGGCAAGATCAAATCGGCTAGTCACTGGCCACTTTGAGTCGAAAAGAGGATATGTTGCAAGTTTCCTAAAGGCAGTGAAGTATCACAAACCATTTGTGAAAAATGCTGTGTAGCATTATGTTATAATAAACAAAATAATTGTTTTAGATCCTTTCATATCAAATAAGTATTTTTTCTTTAGTATAACTCAGTGATATAAATAAACAAAATTATTGACTTAAAAAAAACGTTTTTTATTACCCTAAACCAGTCTCTTTGCACAAACACATTCATTCCGGTCGCGCCGATGCAGCCCTTAGCCGTCACAGACTAAGTGGCCAGCGAGACCCTTAGGTTATTTATTGTCATTTTTATTTTTGTTTAGTCTACAAACCAGCGAGGCCTCTAATAACAACACTTTTTTGATTTTTAAGGTTTTCGAAAGGATGTTTGCATCGGACTTCACCTCTTGGCTAGCAATCAGCCAAAACTAATCTTGGTCAATGTCATTGGAACAAAACATTTTTTCGTCGCGAGCTAAAATTCAATAGAAAGACGCTTGTCGCGTTCTCACGTGTTTTTACGTGATACATCTGGACAGCATCTGATCTTTTTAGTACTGATTAAACTATTCGAAACAGTGCTGGAAGTCTTCTTCTATCAGCTCATTCAGAAAGGGTGCCTTTTCTCTTTCACAGCCTCAACGGACTCAAATCTTGTTCAATAATGCAGATTTCATCTTTGGAACCAGATAGAAGACACATGATGCAAGATCTAGCGAATAAGGCGGATGGTCTAACACTAGGATGGTGTACTTGGCTAGAAACCTCTTGATAGACAATGCGGAATGAGCCGGCGCATTGTCTTGGTGGAGAATCCATGATTCGTCCTTCCACAATTCGGGTCGTTTTTTCCGTATTCTTTCACGGAGTTCAGCAAGAACGTGAAGGTAGTAATGTTGATTAATAGTTTGGCCTTCAGGAATCCAGTGAAGGTACACAATCCCATGAATAAACAAACCATCATTGGTTTGAATTTTGATTTGTTTATTCGAGCTTTTATAACATTATAGCCATATATAAACATTCATTGCCATACACTTCTTTCAATAAATTATAAGTTTAAGTAGCGGTTTTTCCAAGTTTCAAGTGAAATTTCACAACAATTCGTTGCTCTATTGATACCCTTAACATTTTTCCGGCGAAACAAAAAAAAACAACTCTAATGCGAACGAAGGCTACGATTATACGGATTTGTTTACGAAGTGAGAGGTACTGCATTTGAAAGAGAAGGCTTCACTCTAAACAGCTGTTGGTCTCTGGCGTTCGGCGCATGCGTACTTCTGTAGCAGCGTATCCCGTTATTTTGGCATCCACATCTCGTATAAGGTGATACAATGTTTATCCATGTTGGGTCAGCGGCTTTTTTTTGTTTCATGATTATATTGCTTTAGTGTGTTTCATTTGATAATTCACTATGCTCAGAGTATAGGGAATCAGAAATGATAATCCAACCGGGAATCAGAAATGAAAATATAATTTTACAAAGATCAATTTTCAAAATAAAGACAGCTTGGTTCTATGCTTTAGTCATCTATTGGAATGTTGTCCAAAGTAGTGAATGTGATAGCGTCAGTATCCTTGTTTCTAACAGGAAAAAGTTAATGATTCCTTATTTTAGCAATTGATTTTAGTATACGGTTTAACATCATTCTACTGAAGAAGAATTCAGAGCAGCTTCTTGGATAATCAATTTTATTATTATTATTATATTTATCCTAATTATATATTAATTTAAGTATAACAATTTAAGATCTACCAACAGTTAAAAATATTGAGTTGATGCAAAAATACAGCCCACTTGTTTGATAACAATTTTATTTACTAAAAATTTAATTCAATCAATATAGCATGTGCCGCCCTGTTCGATGACCTTTTCCATATTTCCGGTAGCAGCATAATCCCGCGCTGATAGGGAGATCAGATATTTTTGCCGAAAGATCCGGGTGATTTTGCAAGTCTCCCAAAGAAGTAAAGTTTTTACGTTTAAAGCTTTGTAGTGCTCGTTGAAATTCCTTCCCTCATACGATATCAACATTACACGTGTAAAGTAGATAACACTTGGGTTTTGGCAAATCTAATTTCCAAAAGCGAGACGAGCTTTTGTATCAACCCAATATCATACAAAGCCAATGCATTAACTTACGGATAACTCTAATAAATATTTTTATGTTACAGACTGGAAAACGACAGCATTTTGAATTAGGTCAGTATTTTCGTCAGCGTTACGCTGATTTTCTTCCACAGGAATATTCTGCAAGAGATATATTCGTACGATCAACCAATGTGGATCGTACTCTAATGTCTGCTGAAGCAGATTTAGCTGGGCTTTATCCTCCGGTAAGCAAGGATATCTGGGATAATGATCTTTTTTGGCAACCTATACCAATTCACACTGTACCAGAGAACATGGATGCTATTCTTGCCGCGAAAAAACCTTGTAAAAAATATGATTTTCTGTTTAAACAGTTATTGAAGAGTGATTATTTTCAGAATATAAGTCATTTAAATCACGATTTGTATGCTTATTTAACAAGATATTCAGGAGACACTATTAGTGATTTAACCCATTTAGAATATTTATATAACACTCTTTATATAGAAAACCAAAATAATTATACTTTACCAGAGTGGGCGCAAAAAGTATTTCCTAAGAAAATGTTGTTTTCTGTAGGCCTGAGTTTTGCTATATCTACTTACACTCCACAATTGGCCAGGTTAAAAACTGGACCTTTCTTTAACGAATTAGTAAATTATTTTTTAAATCGTACAAAAACAGACAAAAATTCGAAATATTACGCACCAAAATTTTTAATGTTCTCAGCTCATGATACCACCATTGCAAATCTACTAAACTCTATGGGTGCTTTTGAGCCTCACTCCCCTCCATATACTTCAACAATCATTTTTGAATTACATAAATCGCCAGAGAAAAATTTTATAAACGTTTTCTACAAAAATACAACAGAAGCCAGATCAATTACTATTCGAAATTGTTATTTTAATTGTGATTTTGAAAAATTTGTGGAAATATTAAAACCTCTTATGGTGAGTCTTGATCAGTGGGAATCTGAATGTAACAGCTTATGGTTCAATAGTTACTTAAACATGTATTTGTTGTTAACTGCTTTGTTATTGGCTGTGGTTTCCATTACAGTCTTGTTGATATTGATTAAGGCACGCGTAAAAAGATCGGAAGTTAATATGTACACTCAGTTACCTAACGAAGAATATGCTTAAACAGATCGCCGGTGACTTATTACTTTGGTTTTAAACTTTCTTAATCAGTAGCTAAAATAATTTTTATACTCAAAATGATAATTTTTTAAATCCTTTTAATATTGAATTGTATTTTTCTGTAGTTATAGAAGGGTTTGATTATGTTAACCCTTTTCGGACAAGATGTTTTTTAAACTTTGTAATCAGCCAGGACGAGTGGATTTTTAAATGAAAGACTTAATTTTTAATCCATGTAATTATCAAAGTTTATATCACTTAATGTGTTGTAGCACTCGAAACACTCTCCCATGTGAAGTTCAGGTTTGTTCGGGAGGTTATCCCATAATGTGTTACCCTCCTTTGTACACCCTTGATCTTTCTGTTTGAGCAAATAGCACAGTTTTTGTTTTCCTATTTCCCCTGCTTTAATTTTCTGATTTATATACGAATTTATTGCGCAGATTTTCAACCTCCGCCTTATTAACTACCTATATGTGTATAATTTTGATACCACAGTATTTGAACTCGCTCATCGCTGGCGCCGTGTAGAGTTCTACTTATATTGGAATCATGCCATGTGCTCAACATTGTTGTCATTCTCACATCATTCCATGATAAAAGTAAAATGTCGGCGGGACGAAAGGTTGTTGTACGATCAGTTACAAAAGTTTTTTGATGACATTAGGCACATTTCTATTTACACCAGTAGTATCAGTTATGTAGCAATTCAATTTCAATAATTCATTTGGCAAATTTGCGCTTGTGAAGTAACGATCTGTAAAAATATGGTAACCTTTAGCTACTGGCACTGAATTGGTCTTATAGGCTTTTAAGCGATAATACTTCCGTAATATGGCAAAAGTGCATATATATATATATATATATATATATATATATATATATATATATATATATATATATATATATATATCTGCATACAACTCTCACACCCCATTTATTTGGTTTCTTAGGGTTATATGTTATAACACTAACTTTCCCTTTGAATTTAACGACAGTTTCATCAGTAGTTACTTCATCTCCAGGGACGAAGTGATTCTTGAACTTTGACGAAATATACTTTAAGAAAATTAATTACTTTTTGCGCTTGAGTAATAATAGCTTGTGGATTTTTGTTCAGATGTATCATCCAGAAAATTTGTAAGAATTTATTCCTTGTGAAGATTTGAGAAAAAATGGGATCTTTGCACTATAGTTGATTGACTAATATTTAATAAGTTTGATGCTATGATTGTTCTCATATTTAACATGATTCCTAAAAAAGCCCGCATTTCCTCTATGGAAAAATTTACCCATTCATTCCAAATCTAATATTTAGAGAAATGCTCTTGCTGAATATCGGTTCTGGTATACTTGTTTGTTTCCTATGTAATTTGTTGAATAAGTTCATTAGTTGAAAGCACTGTGATTTGTAATGCAATGGAATTTGCGCTCCAATTGCTAGGTTATATCTTGCTATACAAAGTGCTTATCTGTGGGTAAACTTCCACCTTCACTTCGATTAGCGTCTTCTACTTCGCTTTGACTGTCACTTGATATAATTAGCAAGACTCGTATGTTACGAAAAATGAAAAGGCCACTATCTGATGTATCATTATCAGTGCCTTTATTTTCATCCATTTCTTAATAAAATTCATAGTCAATACTTTCGAGATAAGCATTCTTTTCTCGCTTCTAGACATGGTGACAGTTTAATTGAAATTCAGTTCCAAAAATTATCTTTTTACGGGGAAGAAAATATCAACTATATCATTCGACATACGGGAAACCCAGTCGCCGTATCTATAAATGCCGCCTAATGTGAACAGGTTAAGACTCTCCGCAGACTACAAACTTTTGATCGGCCGATAGTTTGGTAGGTCTTTTAATTACGATTATTATCGGCCGATTTCAAATCTTCTGAGTGTGCGCACTCACATACGTCTTCATGGTAATTAAAATACTTATCAAACTATAGGTCGATCAAAACTTTGTAATCTGCGTGGAGTTTGAGAGAGAAAAAAATTAACATGTTCTCGATACCGTCCAGAACAATAAAATTGTGCCGTCGGGCAGTGCTCAGACACCCGTCCGCAAAGGGTTAAAGTATAAAAATGAATAGCTTAGAATCCTTTTATGTAACAGTTGATAGAAGTATTTAATGCTCAAACTTTTTCTGAAACTTTATTTCACAAATCTTAATATAAATATAATTATATTATAGGTATATATGTTTTAAATGTGCCATTTAAACTAAATGGTATATAAACTATCTGTTTGAACACATGAACTACTTGAAGAGTTTGTTGCTTGTTTTTTCTTTCACATTTATTATTACACATTACTCTCTAATTTAGTAAAATTTACTTAGTTTAAAATCATTATGTAATGATAATTTTAATTCCTTAATTAGATCTTTGATTATAAGTTCAAATTGTTGAGTGTGCCTTTGTTTTTATATTAAAATTATCATTAATATATAGTGGTAATGTGTACATTCCTGAAAATTTATTATAATTATTAAAAATAAATCAGCTGGAAAGTATACAAAGAAAGAAATTACTTTTTTTTATTTAAATATTGTCTTCTTTATATTATCATGATTTGTAGAAATCCTACAAAATGGTTGGTGTTATATTTTTAGAAATATATTTACCGCTCATCATTTCAACGATAGCACAATTTACGTTACCTGTGTATAATTATTAATTTTATCTATAGAAAATATGACGTCATTCTTACCTAGTCAGTAGGTTTTTATTGGTTGTAGATAATTTAGTAATTTTAAATGGCAAAAGTATACATTATCAAATTATGTGTAAACAATCCTGATTAAGAAGTAGGCCAATGGTGGTATATTTATAAAGATCTGCTTTCATGGAATATTAAGCTTATAACAAAGACTATTTCTTTACCAATCAAATAATTTTAAGCTTAATAACCTTGAAAGCCCATCTCGTAAATAATGATGTGTTGAAGTTAATCCAAAATATTTGTATATCAAATGAATGATAAAGTTAATCGAAAATGTTTGTATATTGAACGGTTGTACTTAAGTTGTATCTTATAAGTTTTTAAAATTAATACAGAAAGTATTATAATAATGTGAAGGTACAATGTGAATTATTTATTTGATATAATATAGTATAGAATCAGTCCATTTTAAGACAATTTTATTTTAATGTGCACCTGAGTTTAAAGACAATAAGTTTAATCCATATTAACAACCAAACTTTTTTAATGTAATAACATTGAAGTTACACCTTATCTCATTAATACATTATTTGCTTCAAGTTATTCAAAACATTTCAGGTATTTTCACTCTCTTCGCTTTAGTAGTGAATTAGTGACAAGAAAAAAAAAGATCCTTGTGGTGCTACAGTCTGTCATTGAGCTTTGATCTCCTCGCCTCCAACCAGATCGATCTGCAGTAGTACCTTGCCAGTTTTTGACGTGCAGTAGTTCTTCAGCATCTCTTCTTACATTATCCTGCCACTGTCTTTTTGGTCTATCTCTCTTTCCGTCACCCTTTATTCGTCCCCCCATGATTCTCGTTGGTATTCAGCTTTCTGGCATTCTCACCACGTGTATTGCCCATCTACATCGCTGAACTCTCACATAGTCTACAATATCCAGATCTTTGTATAATTGCAGCATGTATTTCTTCTACTAGTCTAATTGAAAAGTTCGCGGAACGACACTTGTAGAGCAGTAAAAGAACTATACTACATTATGCAGTTTTATCCTTCATATGAACATTTGTGAAGTTTCAAGTCGATCTGTCAATTCATTATTACAAAAACAGCAGCTTAAAGTAAACATAGTGTTATTTTTTAAAATGTAAAAAAATGAAAATCGTGCAGTGATTAAATTCTTTGTAAAAAAAGGTTTAAAGGCAATGGAAATTCATAGTGAAATGGTAACTGTATTAAGGGAGTCTGCTCCTTCAAAAGCAATGGTTTGTAAGTGGACAGGTGAGTATAAACATGGTTGTACAAGCCTGGATCATGATCCTTGTTCTGGACGTCCAAAAAGTGCAACTACTGAACTGATAATTAATTTTATACATAATGTGGTTATGAATGAGAGACAATTGACTTTGAGTAAAGTTGTTAAGGCCGTGTACATCTCAACTAAACATATGTGTTTCATATTTTGAAAAACGAATTAGGCTTGAGAAAGCAATATGTGTGGCCCCATTTGTTAAATTTTCTGATCAAAAATGACTTCGAGTAAAACTTTCTAACCAACATTTTGATCTTTTTCTAACTGTAACTATGGATGAGACTTGGGTTTACTCTTATGACCTTGAACTGCGACAACAAACCGCAGAGTGGACTGAGCCCAGTTGTTCAGCTCTGAAGCAGCCAAAGTGGTCAAAATCGACCAAAAAGGTTATGGCATCAATTTTTTGGGATGCAAAAGGCATTTTGTTTATTGATGACCTTCAAACCGGTAAAACAATAACATGACAGTATTACTCAAACCTTTTGGATCAATTGGATGCAAACATTCGTGACAAAAAAACCTGGTTTCTTTTCTGGTTTCATTAAGACAATGCACCGACTCACAGAGGTGTTCCTGCAATGGACAAATTGAATGATTTACACTACGAACTGTTGGAGCATCCACCATATTCACCAGATCTGGCACCCTCTGACTTTCATCTGTTCCCAAATCTCAAAAGATTCCTACGTGGCAAGCGTTTTTTATCAAACGAAGAAGTTATAGAAGCCGTTTTTAAGCATTTTGAAAGACTTCCAGAAAATCACTTCAGAGATGGAATAAATGAATTGGAGGACCGCTGGAAAAACTTGTATTCAGCTTAAGAGAGAATATTCGAAGGAATAAAGTTATTTTTTCAACTAAAAACTTGATTTTATCACTTCCGCTCCGTGAACTTTTCAATTAGCCTAGTATTTTCTTTGTGAGGGTCTACGTCTAGCAGCCATAAGTAACTACAGGCTGTATTGAGTGTTTTATAGATCTACATTGGGTTAAAAAAATATTTCAATAAGGAGTTTTTGTTAATAACTTACTTATTAATGAATGGCGATAGACTAGTCTTAATTAATTAAAAAATTATTTTCACATAATTTCATTGAAATATTTCAATTTTCAGTGAACAATTTATTTTTTAACTCGAGTTACTCGAAGACTCGAGTCGAGTCTTTCCTTAAGCTAATCTGTTATGCGTACCGTGGTACGGGCTGAGTGGCATCTGAGGATATCGGGTGTTGTGAACGGTGCCTCTGGAGTACCTCCCGCCCCTCCAGTGTAATTAGGGTAGCCGGGGTAAGGTGCACTGCCCCGGTGGTCAGTTCTTTCATCCTTACTCGTGCAATTCCATGGATTTTTTATTTAACAATTCCTCCTTTCCCCTCATTCCAGGATCGAAAAGACCCAGGACTGAGTCCCCTTCTTCGTTACAAAGCTCTGATTTTGATAGATATTTTATTATTAGCAGGATAGATGATTCCTTTGAAAAAGTATCGCCATTTATTTTAGCAAACGCCATATCCGGTTCTATTGGAGATATCGAATCAGTAAAGAAACTTAGAAATGGAACGCTGCTTCTTATCACTAAGACTCTTAAACAGTCAGATCTCCTCTGCAAATTACAAAAACTGCATGAATATGAAATTAAGGTTGAGCCCCATAGATCACTCAATTTTTGCAAAGGAGTAATTTACAGTCAGGATCTCTTAGTTTGCAATGAGGAAGAAATTTTAGCAAATCTTGCTCCCCTCGGTGTAGTGGCGGTTGAAAGAATTCTCTTCCGTAAAGATGGCATCCTATCTCCTTCATCCAACATAATTCTTACTTTTAGAAGACAAAAACTTCCTGAACGCATCAAGACTGGTTTTATGGTTCTAAACGTTAAACCATATATTCCGAATCCACTTAGATGTTTTACTTGTCAAAAATTTGGACATGTTTCAGCTAGATGTAACTCTCTCGCGATCTGCCCGTCCTGTGGCAAATCTTCACATGGAGATATTGCCTGCTCTCCCCCTTCTATTTGTCCTAATTGCTCAGGGGGGCATTCCCCTCGTTACAAAGGTTGCCCTAAATTTAAAGAGGAGTTTTCCATTCAAAAGCTAAAAACTTTAGAAAAAATTTAATATTTTGAAGCTCGCACGAAATTCCGTTCTCTAAACCCCTCTTTGCCTTCTCTTAACTCTTCGTATGCTACGGTCGTCACCAACTCAAAGTCCTCGAATTCAATTGCCACTCAATGTGATTTACCTCTGTCAACTTCAGCTGCTTCTCGGGGCCGTCTGGCACAGCCCCTTCCTCTACCTCGTGAAACATCTATTTCCCCCACCACTCCTCTTTCTTTCTCATCTAGTGCCCTTATCCCTCCTCATCTTTCTCGCAATCCTTCATTCTCTTCATTTTTCAACTCTCCATCTTCCAAACATATCAACCAAACCTCCTCTAACCCTTCAACTTCTCAGCCGGTCTCATCTTCGAAAGCTTATTCCCTTTCCTCTTTATCTAAATCTGCCAAATCATCTCGTCCTTCCAGTAGGCACACTAGCGAGATTGACATGGACACAGACTTAATCTCCACTCACTGGTCTAAATCTTCTTTCTCTCACACTAAAGCTACATCTCAATCCAAAACTGTCTCTTCTTGCTCTAAATCCCAAGCCTCCTCTTCAGGAGGTAAGATTTTCCGCCCTACTACATAATCTCTACTCTCTTCCTCTTCAATCCCATAATCCAATGGAATATTAACGGTCTGCTACATCGTATGGAAGAGCTTAAATTCCTTATTGGATATTTTCACCCAGCTCTAATTCTTCTCCAAGAAACTAATCTTAAACCCTCTTGCAACCCTTCTCTAAAAAACTATTCCATCACTAGAAATGATCGGTTAGATGCCAATCGAGCTGCTGGAGGTGTAGCCATTCTTTCTCATTCATCTATCGACATCTCTTCAGTTACCCTTACCTCTCCCTTAGAAGCTGTGGCAATTAGAGTTGGTCTTGATCGCCTCATCACTATCTGTTGTATTTACCTCTCTCCCTTTGACCCCGTCTCCTCTGAAGATCTTATTAACTTGGTCCATCAGCTCCCTCCTCCTTTCCTCCTATGTGGAGACTTTAACGCCCACAATCCATTGTGGGGTTCCTCCCATTCTGACACCCGTGGAATAATGATACAGAATGTTATTGATCAATTTAATTTATCTCTTCTCAACTCATTATCCCACACTCATTTCAGTTCTGCCAATGGGACATTATCCTGTATTGACTTGTCTCTCTGCTCTCCCTCCCTCGTTCTTTCGCTGCTTTGGAGCCCTCTTGAGGACCTTCATGGTAGTGATCACTTCCCCATTATCCTCTCCCAAAGCAACTCTAATATCCCTCTTCCACCCCGCAAAATATATCCCAGGCAGACTGGGAGCTCTATCGATCCTCGTTTCAATGTCCCATATTTGTTGAAGGAGACTGTGATGGTAACATTGAACGCTTCACTCATGCAATTCACCAGTCGGCGGAACTAGCCATCCCTGTCAATAACCTTCATTCTTCCCGCCCTCCTGCTCCTTGGTGGAACTCAGAATGCCGTTCTGTTATTAAAGCCCGTAAAACAGCTCTCAATAAGTTCAAACGATACCCTTCAATGGAGAACCTCATAGCCTTCAAGAGGCTCCGAGCTCTGGCCAAACGTACTATTACTCGTGCTAAGCGAAACTCCTGGTCGCTTTTTGTAAACTCTTTTAATCAATGTTCTTCTAGCCAGGACTTCTGGAATAGAGTCAATCTTCTTCGTGCTAATTCCTGTGGCTACATCAATGGTCTTCTGGTTGACGGAAATTGGATCACTGATCGCACCCTTGTAGCTAATTCTCTAGCAACCCATTACTCTTTTGTCTCCAGTGATCGCAACCTTGGTCCCTCTTTTCGTCTCAGAAAAGCTCAGGTAGAATTTCTTCACAATTTTCATGAGCCTTCTGCCTCTCCACTAAACTCCCAGTTTTCTCCTACAAAGTTGTCTCGTGCCATTCGTCGTTGCAAACATTCCTCTCCTGGTCCAGATGGCATTCTTGTCCCCATGATCTCGAACCTTCCAGATCGGGCTTTATCCCTTCTTCTCCTAATCTTTAATGATCTGTGGTCAACTGGAACATTTCCTTCTTCCTGGCGTAAATCTATCCTCTAATCTATCCATTCTCTATCCGTAAATCTATCCATCTAGGACCTCTCTAAGTTATCGTCCTATCGCTCTTACTAGTCATCTGGGAAAGCTGCTGGAGCGGATGGTACACTTCCGACTTTCCTGGTTTCTTGAATCTCACTCACTCATCCATGATAACCAGCTGGGTTTTAGACCTCACAGATCTACCCTTGACCATCTTGTGGGTTTGGAAAATGATATTTCGTTATCCTTCGCTAAGGGACATCATCTTATAGCAGTATCTCTAGATCTTAGCAATGCTTTTGACACAGTCTGGCGTTATAATATTGCTGCCACTCTTCATTCTTGGGGTGTGAGAGGTACTTTCCTGAAATACATCCACAACTTCATGTCTCTCAGGTCCTTTCAAGTTCGTGTCAATGACACCTTATCTGATTCCTTCCCCCTTGAAAATGGACTTCCACAAGGGTCTGTGCTTAGTCCTTCTCTGTTTATCACAGCTATAAATAGCATCTGCTCCTTCCTCCCTAACTCTATTTCCTTTAAACTCTATGCAGATGATATTCTACTCTATTACTCTTCTCCTAGCCCCAGAACCTGTGAGAGAGTTCTTCAACGCTCTCTTAACTCCCTCACCAAATGGTCATCTAACTTTGGCTTCTCCTCGCCAAATAAATCATCTTCTACCCACTTCTGTCGAAAGCGAAATTGCCCTCGTCTCCATTTGTTTTCCCTTTGCAACTCTCCTGTTCCTTCTGTCAACTCAATAAAATTCCTTGGCCTCACTTTTGACAGCAGACTAAATTGGAAAGAACATCTTTCGCTTCTTAAATCCCATACATCTCGGGACCTTGGTATATGAAAATGGCTCTCTCATCAAAAATGGGGCTGTGACCACCTCATCCTTCTCCACCTTTACAAATCCCTCATCAGGCCAAAAGTTGACTATGGTTGCATCGCCTACATGTCTGCCCCTGCAAGTTATCTCCGTCGGAGAGATGTGGTGCAAAACTAGCCCCTTAGATTAGCGCTAGGAGCGTTCAGAACCAGTCCCATCCCCAGTCTTCATTGTATTTCTGAAATTACACTACTTAATATACGAAGGTTGGATCTTCTTTTGAGATATGCAGTAAGTCTTAGATGTACACTCTTCATTCCTTCTTATCAATCTTTCTTTGGCTCTCTTGATTTCCCCACAAAGTTTTTTCTCAGCGATTAAAGAGTTTGGGCACGGCTCTTTTCAATTTTCTTCTTGACTCTGGTATTTCTTTGCCCCCCTGTCACCTAATAACTTTCCCCCACAAGCCGCCATGGTTACTTCAACGCTGTGTCCCTAATTTCAGCCTTCTTCCATATAACAAACCTTTTTCTGGTCTCCCTTCTCCTGCTACCATCTTTTCTAAAATCATTCAAGGCCTCCGACCTGATAACATCATTTACACTGATGGCTCCAAGTCAATCGATGGAGTGAGTTCAGCCGTCGTTCACGATAATTTTACTTGTGTTTTTCGTCTTCACACCTGGAATAGTATCCTTTCTGCCGAACTTTTAGCCAGTAGAGAGGCCATTTCTTATATACTCTCCCGTCCAAATTCCAATTGGCTTATCTGCTCTGATTCCTGAAGTTCTCTTCAATCTCTTGTTTCTCCCCTACCTTCGCCTCTAGTTGTTAACATTCTTTCCCTCATCCATGAATCCCAATCTAAAGGGTCAGTAGTAAAATTCCTTTGGATCCCTTGCCACGCAGGCATATCGGGTAATGAACGAGCAGACTACTACGCCAAAATGGCTCTAAAAGAAAATCTTCCTATCTTGCCCCTTTACCATCACCGGGATGCTTTCTCCTGCATCTCACTAATTGTTCAAGATATTGTTCAATTCGGCTGGGATACTTTGGGTTACGCCTCTAAGATATATACAGTGAAACCGAAATTCTTCGAATGTAGTCCCCCTCCAGCTCTCGACCGTCATCTTTTTGTAAAGTGGAATAGGCTTAGAATCGGGCACTGTCGCTTCTCACATGGTCATCTAATAAGTGGCGACCCTCCGTCAGTATGTACCTTATGTGATGCTCCTCTTTCTGTTCGTCACGTCTTACTAGAGTGCCCTTCGCTATCTGCTCTAGCACAAAGACATAGACTTCCCAGAGACCTTCCATCTATTTTGTCCCCTTATTACTCCAGTTCTCTTTTTGAATTCCTCCGATCCTTTTCCTACTTTCCTTTGATATAATCCCTCTCTGTTATCTTTAAATTCCTCTTTCCCTTAAAATTTTCACCTACTCCCTTCTCTTAATTAAGCTATTCTATGCATTACATCTGGCTGTTCCTTTATTTACGGTCTACTGCCTTTTAACGTTTGAGATCCATTGGAATATGGAATACACTCTATATTTCATATTACTTTCATTATACACTTTATATACAATATTAACTATATTTAATTTTCATTAGTTCTTATATATACACTCTTTATTATGCATACATTCTTTATGGGCTGCCAAATGGCCTCAGTTGCTGACGCGGCCCTAAACTGAAAATTCAAATTCAAAAGATTTTTAGCAGTGTCGAGCAAATTACTGCGCAACACGCGCACCGCTTTTTCTGCATTTATTATCCCCTCAATAAATTCTAAATTATCCCTAATTAATTCAATAATTATCCCCTCAATAAATAGTTGCTGCCATACATCTTCAAATCATTAAGCTCCCCCCACCGTACATTACAGTTGAGATGATGTTTTGAATCTGAAGAGTCGTTTTAGATTTTCACCAAACGAAACGCTTCCTTCCCGCATTTGATCCAAATAAATTGAACGTTTCTTAATCACTGAAAGTAATAACTTTCCAAAAGTCCCCCGTTTTTTTCAATGTAAGTTTGGGCAAATGACAGACGTTTAATTCTGTTTCTTTCGTGCTGATCTCCCTTTCATGAATAACATTTCATATAGTTTGAGCACAAACAATTTTACCAGAATTTGTTGCCAGGTCTGCAGCATTCTGTACTTGTTAACAGTCATATTTTTGCTTAACAGACGATATTTCGTTGTGGGTGGGTTAACTTTCTCGGGAGTCCAAAATGTCTTTCATTTTGCACAGAACCCCTTTGATCTTTTCTTTTAACAACATAGTGCACTATAGAAACACTTAGCTTTACCGTAGCAGCAAGTTAAACCATTTTTCCGAAGTTCAAATATTGTTTTTCCCACCTATAAAGGCAATTCACTATTTTCCCACCCATTGTTTTTAGTCAGGTAACGAATGCAATTTTACTATGGAAGTCAATAGTACTTATATTTAATGATTATTTCAACTAGAAGCAAAAGAAGAAGGCTTTACAAGCAAGATCATTTGAAACCTGATTATAATTTTTTGTTCAAATACTTATTTGGGTAAATTTTTTAATTTTTTAATAAAAAATTAATTTTTGGTTGAAAATTGAAATATTTAAAAATGTTACACTGGGAATTTATATGAAAATACTTTGTTAATTAATTAAAAGTATATATATATATATATATATATATATATATATATATATATATATATATATATATATATATATATATATATATATATATATATATATATATATATATAAATATATATATATATATATATATATATATATATATATATATATATATATATATATATATATATATATATATATATATATATATATTAAGAATTACTGAAACACTAATAGAAATGCTCAAAGAGTTTATTGTTAAAAATAATCATTCTTTCCAATCAGATCGAAGAATCATCAGATTATTCAGTCTGAGATTGAATATGATATGATTCAATGTGAGATTTGATAATTTCTTGCGCGTCGAGAAGTTAAAAAAATCATTTGGTGTTTATTTTAATGTATTACAAAAAAAGATCCATTAGAAGAATTGACTCATTTGATTAAAATAATAATTTATTGATAAGTTTTTAAAACAATACAACACTATCACACATTAGCTATCTCTTTCCTCTGGTTTCTTGTAGGGATAATCAATTACATCAAATATATCTTTTTCTGAGGTTATCTCAACTGGCTCACCTGGAACTCCTATTATATTAAAATTAATTATATTAGCCCATTTTTTAATAAACACTAAAACTTTTATTACCAGTTGATCCAACAGGTCTTAGGGTATACTCATTTAGAGTAAATTTCTTTTCAAGAGCATGAGCTCTCATTTTTTGATTAAACACATCAGATCCTGTAAAATATAATACAGAGCAAAAATACTGATCATACGGCTGAAACCTTATGTCCAATCTTCTTGTAGGGAGATCTGCTTTGAGTTTACAGGTACCCTATAACAACATTTTTATTATGATATATAAATTAAGATTTCCCATTATTTTAACCATAAATTTTGTGTCTCCTAGAGACAATGTTTCAGTAATTAACCCACATTCTTCAAGTTTTTCGATAATATGTTTTAAAATGGAAACTTTATGTTTCTTATTCATTTTGAGACTAGTATAATCAGGATGTGTTATTAAAGCATCTATATCACCACTTTCTGCTTTTCCTCTTCTAAAGATATCAATTAATGTAATGTAGCAAGTAAAATGTAAGGTATTCGATCACCTGTAACTGCCACAAATTGTTATGTTATACTTTGGATCCAAATCTTGAATTTCTTTTTCTAAAACTACTTCGATCTCTTTAATTTCTGATCTTGGTACTTTCTTTTCAAAATCATCAAAATATCTTAAATTAAGATCAATTATTAAACCAATAATTTATAATGCAAATATGTATTTCAAATTACTTCAATCCAATAATTTGATGATGATTTAATTGATTCTGATGTTTTCTTAGATCATCCAGAGTCATGATGCCAGCATGTGCTAATTTTTGTGCTTTGGCAGGTCCTATTCCAGATACTCGAGTTAACAAATTAATAGCTTGAGTAGTTTTATCTTGATGTATCTGACATATTAAAATATTTCCATAATTTTATTTAACTAAGTTTGTATTACATACATTTTCAAGTTTCTGCAACTTGCCAGTTTGTAAAAATTCATCAATTTTTTTAGAAATCTTGTCACCAATACCTGGTAATGTTTTAGCTTCAGTACCTGATTTTATTCGTGTAGTACAGGATGCTAATGTGGCTGCAGCTTTACGATATGCTCTATATTTATGGGCGTTTCTATTAACATTTTTTTCATATTCCGCCAATTCTAAAATTAACCAAAAATTGGGTGACGTAATGCCTTTTTTATATGTATACAATTACAGACCTGTAAGAAATTCACAGAAATCATGATTAGGATTACTTTCAGAACCAGGAGTTTTTCGTTTACCCATATTTAAACTAAAGTATTTAATACAATTTAGACGTTTTATTTCTTTTACTGAAATTGTATAATTCATATAATTAGACGATTAGAGAGGTGATAAATAATTTAAAAATATAAATGATAACAAAAACAAACGACGTGTGCCTTTTAAATATACTGTCACAAATCGGCTGGTTAATAAAAACAACATATACAACTAAATATTCTCCAATAGATTATTGTCTATTGTCACTAAACATAAAATAACTACTAATTAATTTAACACTACTATTTTGGTTCAATTTTTCGTAGACTTTCGTCCAAAAGAAAATCTACGAAATTATCAATTGGTTTAATAATAAATGGTATGGCCGACAAACCAATTGCTGTCACCAACAACTTGTGTGTATTTTTAGGAAATAGATGAGATTTTTTGATTCCGAATTTACATAACGCACAAACTCTATTTATTGTAAAACCTGGAATTATTACAGAGGCCAACAGTTGCCAAATTAAGGTGTCCGTTGTGGTGAAAGCCACTTTGGCTATATGATTTTTTTCGTTTTGATTTCTCTAAAATAGAAAAGGGATTAAAAATTATGGATATTACTGGTTGCCTAGCGAAAATACATATGTCTTTTGAATGTGACCTGTGTTATCGATCTCTCTCTAACACGTGGCCAACTTTACAAACGTAAGTGAAACTATTACATAAAAAGGTTTAAAAAATCAATAAGAATATAAAAAACCAATGGATAATTACCTTGAAGGATTGTATACTTTTATCGACAGTGTCGGCTAAAACATACATTGTTGCTATTCCGTATGTCACATTAACCCATTTTGTTCCTATTATTGATCTAAATGCTTCGCCTACTTCATTAGCATACCCTAAAAATGATAATAACTTTATTAATTCATACAATTTAATTAATCATGAAACGTAACATACCCAGGTACCTTACTGGAGTGTCTCTATACAAATCAAGTTTTTTATCTTGGGTCATTTTTTGATGAAAGTTGTAACTGATTTGAAGATTATTGTACAAGAACCGACCACTTTATATTAGTTATAATAATTAAAATTAGTTAAAAGTAATCTTGTCCGTTGAGGTTTTCAAATATATTCAATATTTTTTGATAATGCTTTGTAGGCTTAAAATGTGTCTAGGTAAATATACTGGAAGTAAGAAAATGAAACGCATCATTTATTAATTATAAAAGATTGTTTTAAGTGGTATGTTTTAAAAGGTAGCGTTTTACTTTAGAATGTTAAAATGGGGGAGAAATATTTAATTATTTATTGTTATAATGTTTTAGTTAAATTTTTAAATTGTATTTTAATATTTTAGTAGACTATCCAACTTCCAAATTAACTCTGCCAACGGCCTGTTGGTCTAGGGGTATGATTCTCGCTTCGGGTGCGAGAGGTCCCGGGTTCAAATCCCGGACAGGCCCGTTGCTACTTTTTTTATTTCTTATATCAAAGCTACATTTTTTTTGGTTGTAGGTAAAAGCTTATGATTAATTTTTTCAAGTTTTTGACATTGTTTTATAAATGAATTTAGCGTTCTTATAGAAATGAAATGTTCAAAATATTTTCTGAAGTGTTTTGCAGATTTTTTTAATGATGACAATTGATAATTTGGACAATTTTTTTTGTAGTAATGAATAATAGTATCCAAAATCACATAAAAGCAATGAAACACATTTTTTTGTTTTTAAAAATGTTCGAATTAATCATATATTGAGTATTAAAATATAAATTACCTAAAAACAAACCCAATATTACTTTAGAAGTCTATTACGTATTAAGTCATCTATAATGTAGTAACCGAAATTAAATATTCTGAATGCTACGAGAGTAGCAACTGAAGATACTCGAACTTTCTTATATATTCTCCATACATACCAGGGTCGTCCGAAAAGTTCTCAGCTTTTGTTTTGTTCCTAAAGAGATGGCGCAAGTATGACCAAATGATTATTACATTTGATGAGCTAGAGGGTACGTAGCAAAAGTTCAGACGCATTTTGACATTTTCTGAAAAATGAAGTTCAAGCCGTATAAAATGTTTTGTGTGTATGTGGGGGGGTTTCAAACCCGGATGCATACACATAAAGAGTTAAATTCAACTTTAAAAGATATTATCTTTCCGTTTTTGGCTCACAAAAGGTAGAACCATCACCGCATAGTATTACGCTTCAGTACTGGACCAATTGAAGAGTGCTATACTTATGTACGTGTCTTTTACCACGATAATGCCCCTGCACATACGTCTCAGGTTATTGTTGCAGAACTCCACGCTGACGCATGGAAGTGTGCCCATATGTACCGTATTCGCATTCCAGCGATTACTTGCTCTTTCCAAATCTGAAGAAATGGCTCGCTGGATGAAGATTCACTTCAAATTATAACATTATGATCTACTTTGTAGAATTAGACTAATCGCATTACACTGAAGGTGGTGGTCTAAATGTATTGAACTGGAAGGTAACTGGTATGAATATATTGAATTGAATGGTAACTACGTCGATTTTTTTTAAATCTCAAAAACATTGTCTTTTCTTTGTCAGGCTAAGAACTTTTCGAACGATCACTGTATAATCAAAAGCATCAAAGGTGTATAATCTCATCACTCTCAATAATCAAAAAGCATCATCTTTTTTTGTTTCGGTTTATAACAATCCTTTGTATGGCTTGAAATATAATGGTTATTTCGTGTTCCTTATCGCAAATTTATTAACACATCATTCTATATAATTGATAAATTGTTTAGAGTTTTGCCGTTATAGTCTGACTAGGATTCAGCAATCCTTAATCCACAACGCTTTTTGTATTTAATTATATATTCAGCCACACTTTTTTGTGTGGATTGTTAGCTTTCTAATTCATGTTTACGACTGGCCAGGATTCACCCATGGTTATCGGCACTTCTAATTGACTGAAGCATAATGCCTATTTTTCATCACCCTTAATAATATTGGGATTATTTTTCTTTTGCTTTATAGGTTCAAGTCAAGAGTATCTAATGCTTTGAATATTAGCCCGACTTGAATTTTTAATATCGGACGTTCTCGATCTGAATGACCAAAATCTCTGGTATTACTTTTTTGTGTTGTTTTCTTTCATAGTAGAACAAACCTTTAAAATTCGTTTAACAGTTTTTTAATTTAGTTGTTCATTTATTGTATTTTCTTTAGTGAGATATTTAAACCAGCTTTTACTTATACTATCTGAATTTATATCTGAAATGGGGTTGAATTTTCTTTGTAATTAGGGTAGGAAGTTTGTCAGGTGTAACTCTGAACTCAAACAATTATACAAAGATCTGGATATTGTAGACTACGTGCGGGTTCAGCGACTTAGATGGACGGGACACGTAGTGGGAATGCCTGAAAGGCGAATACCAAGTAGAAGCATATATGGACGAATAGGGGACTAGCAAGAGAGGTAGACCAAAGAGACGGTGGTAGGACAATGTAAGAAAATATGCTAAAGAACTATTGCAGATGAAAAATTGACCAGTGGCTGCTGGAAATCGATCCGAATGGCTAAAGGTTGAGGGAGGTTAAAGCACTACAGGAAGAAGGAAGGTATGGGACCTTTTAAATGAAGATAGTTTTTAAAATCTTTAATCGTAAGCGAAAATAATGCTGTCTCAAATATCTCCAGCGGTCGTATTTACTATTGTGTGCTTATTACTTATTGATGCTGTCGCCTGCTTCGTCCAATAATAAACTGTTTCGAGAACCTAGTAGATTTGAAACGAAATATTAAGACCCCTAAATAATTAGTACACTTTGACATGGATTTAAAAAGAACATGTTAAAAGGTTCCAAGACAATCCCCAAAGCTGTGTTCATAAATTTAAAAAACCTGTCGCTGAAGACAATCTCGCACAGTGAATGTACAGCAGAATACATAAATTCAGCTTTAAAACAACATAAATGTCAGCAATAGTTCTACACTATCAGTACCATCACAAAAACCTCTCCTCCAAAAACTCAACATATTCATTTAATCTTTCAATGGATGGCTCTTTATGCCAGTTACATAGATTCTTTATTTATAAATCAATAAATAAAATACACTCAGTAAAAAAGGTTTATTAATGCTCCACTTTATCCTACTTTGTACATTGTTCTAAAAAATAAATTACAATAAGGTATTTACTACTATTATAATAATCAATTTATCATTTTTCTATCAGAAAATTATTTTTTTTAATTAAGAGTAATTTATAAAATCCTATTTAAAATTTATGATACAATACAGATACACGCACATACACACACACACACATACACACACCAGAACATATTTTCCATAATCTAGATGACAAAAATTAATGTAAAACAACAATTATATTATTCAAATCAATTTAATAAAGCAGCAAGGGCATCGAAAAATCTCGTTCGATCTTTTGTGTATATTTCAAAATCTGAAAATAAATTCAATAAAGATAAATTCAAGTGTAAATAAACAGTATAAAGTGGAAAATTGAACTCGCTTTAATTAGCGGGGTTGGCAATAATGTCCATGTCTTTCATGTTCAAGATATGGAATATTCAATTATTTGAAATGGAAGATTCATCAACATATGATTTGCTTGCACTGATATTGTATTTTTTGAGTAATAACAAATTATATCATACAAGTATTATTTAATGCTATATTTCCTATGCATGTAGTTCAATTGCTTCAAATTATTTAGAAAATTCTATAGTTTTGTTTTTCACACTGATATAAATAATCACTTGTGAGTTGCTGAATATGGCGCATGTGGAAACACCTTGAAACGTATGTCATGGTGTTTTGTAGGAATAACCCACCACGTTTGGCTAGGCTTATTATTGTGGTGAAAAAGTACTTTCTGTTTGGCTAGATGTGGCCATTTAGCCTGAATAGCGCTTCAATTGGTCTAATAGTGAAATGTAACACTCCTTAGTTTCCGTTTTCGGTTTTTTTTGGCGCACTTTCATCTTCCTCCCACTGTTGGGACTCACATAATCAAAGTCTTAGAAGTTGTTTATTCGAATGCTTCTTTGATTGGATTTAGAAATAAACGCGGGATCCATAGAGGGAATAGTTTTTTCATATCCAAAACGTCGTGTAAAATTTAGCAACCTTCAGTTAGCGATTATTTAACAGAACATTGTGATAACATGTTAGACAACATGTGACAATATGTTAGACAACTTCTTTAAGTTGAAAACGAAGGGGAAGAATCTGTTAAAGTAGAATCTAACTGGGCTCAGATACATTTGCCGCCCGGGTGTACGACAAAGTTTATCGCACTTTCTTACTACAAACTCGCTTTTATGTTAGCGTAGGACACAACCAATAAAAGAAAAGTACAGAAATTTAACATTTAAGTTCTATTTTCAAGTTTCAAGAACGGATTGAAATAATTATTATGAAGTATTATACAGATATTTATAAAAAAATATACATTGCAATTTACGGAATGCAATATTCCATGTCAAACCCATATCATATGAAGATTTTTTAAAAAAACATAAATGAGTGAAAAGAGCTGGTGATTCATGCTGGAATACGATTTGTTTAAAATGTATACAAGTTTAAATGAAATCTACTTATCTTGCTTTCAAGTGTGCAAAATCCTTAATTACATCATGGATGTTTAAAGTATTAACAATTTCATTTTATATTGAAATGATAGCTAAGTCGTTTAATCTTCTTTGTTCTATGGAAGATCTCGAGTAGTTTTTTATCAGTTTTAATTTTGAGAAAGATCTCTCACCATTGGCTACCGAGACAGATACGGTCAGGAGAATTCTTAATGCTACCCTAATATTAGGGAATATTTCAATTAAAATATGTTTAAAAATATACTCTAATATATCCTTAGAATTTTTGTCTTCAAGGTACGGCTACAAGGCTTCTATCCATCCGGCTAATTCTCGACCATCAATATCACGCTCGTTTTCATAGGACAGTTTGGATTCCAAATCAGTGCAATATTTCAGAAGTGTTGTTCTATCAATTTCGCTCATTTTCAGAATGTCATACAAAAAATTAAATAAGTTTATATGATCTTTTAAAAGAGCGAATCTTTCCTTGGGGGACATTACAGTTGTGTCCAAAATATTAAAATAAAAGTTTATTTTAAAATTAAGTTTCGAATCTACGGATGTGTCATCGTTAGCTTCATAATCAAAAAATGTCTTTTTTTTCCTCTTTCTGGTTTGTATTGTTCTTCTTTTAATTCAATATATTTGTAATAAATCAAGCTCCTTTAAACATCCTGCAAGATTAAACTGAGCATTTTGAATTAATTTTCTTAGATTTACCTTTGTAAAAATATCATATCAGATTGTAACTGAAGAAATGAAATTAAAAGCTTTAATTTTATTTACAAGCAAGGCGGCCTCATATCTTGTGTTTGCATTACATTTGGAATTTGTGAACAAATCACGTGGATCCACGTGGAATTTGTGAACAAATAAAATGCGTCATAGATTTCAGGAAGAAAATGTCTTAAGGGTTTTAAAGCTTCTACATGACTTTCCCATTTTGTATCAGACAGAGGCTTACGATCAAACAAAGAACGTAACTCACATCTGGCAATAGCAATATCTGGCTCCATCGCGAATGGTTGCCAAACAAAGACTGAGTGGTGGGGATTTGTAGGCAGGAAACCAAGCTACATGCCAGTGCTTCCGGATCTTGCGTTAAAGGGTTCCATGGACTCCAGCGCCTTGCAGACCTTACTTTACGGACAACTCTCGTAGTTTAAAACCACCTCTTAAACACATATAGGTATCGTCGTCAAGACGCATGCATCTGTTGAAAGGTTAAACGCATACGGTGTTGAACGAGAGGCATGCAAGGACGCAAGGAAAAATCATTACGCACGAATAAACGCAGAGGTAGAGTATCGACTCTCATCTATGTTGGATATCTTGCGCTTTCGCTATCAACTTCTTGATATAAACTGCAAGTTTTTGCAATAGTTTACAAATTAATGAATATAAAGTAGTTTAATTTTATTAAATTAAATAAATGTTAAATTATATATTTAAGTAGTAGTAGTAGTAGTTTGAAAGTAATAATTTTTTTTTAATTATTTTTTTTTGGCAAACTCACAGTAGAAATGCTGAAATATATGGGAGAAATAGCAAAGGAAGAATTTCTGTCACTACTAAACGATACCATACTAGAAAATAAAGTACAACCGACTTGGAATATCAAAGAATGTAACAACTACAGAGGGATCACATTAACAAGTTTACCTTGAAAAATATTTACCATAGCACAGGCTGAGAGAAAAATTAGAAGCCACATTTGAGGAACTACAGTATGGTTTTAGAAAGGGTAGAAGCATACAAGAATTTATATTTATTATTAGACAACTAGGAGAAAAGCTGTTAAGAAAAAATTGTTTCATTGACTTGAAAAAAACATTTGATAGACTAAAAAGAAGGGATGCCTGGAAAAGTCTAATGAAACGAAGATAGGACTGCGTATTGAGCCCAGTGTTATTTTCAGTAGTTATTAACGATTTCAGTAGCAAATTGCAAGAATACAAAAATATGCTTTAGAAAAATTAAAACAGTGACAACACAAGAATTATTGTTCGCTGATATCGTTCTAATGATTCTATGGTTCTGAAGAAAAACTACAACATAACTTAATATATAACTAAATATCGACAAAAGTAAAACAATGGTAATTGCAGGCACAAAAACAATAAAATTAATTTAAAATAAGCACAACATAAAATTGTTCGCGATGGGAGGGTAATGGAGAAAATTAAAAAATATAAGTATTTAGGAACAATAATAGAAGATAATGGAAAAATGGATAGTGAAATGAACGAAAAAATGGTAAAAACAGACAACTCAACTGGGAATGAAATCAATAGAAGAAAGACAATTGAGCTGGCTAGGACACATCCATAGAATGAATGAAGGGACATTACCTAAACAAATTTATGAAATGAAAACACCAGGAAAAAATAACGGACGTCCAAGTCTGAGATGTGAAGAACAAGTTCGAGAAGCAGCAGAAAAACGAAGAATTCATTGGAATGTAGTTAGAAAATTAGCACTGGACAGGAACTGATGGAGGATCAAAATTCATTAAATACGATCATGCAGAAATGTAAAATGTCAATTTTACACCTAACAGTACAACGGACTTTTAGATTAAATAAAATAAAAAGTAATAAATTTGTAAATTGAGAATGTAAGGAATATTTTCTTGTAGTAAATTGTAATTATTCTAAATATTCCTTTGTCCATAGAGATTTTCTGTATTTTTCCCTTATTTTCCGTGCTCTTATCAGCAGCACTCATACCGGCTCAACATGACAATGTCAGATGTATTCATGAAACTGAAATTACACCATTAACAGTAGGTACTTACAAAATAAGATAATTTTTAACGTTTCTAAATAACCGCCTTTTTACTGAACTCGCCAGAAATGCTGAATGAAACTGATGCAAACATGTGGACAGGAAGGAGGCATGCGTCTTACCCTGCGCTAGGATGCATGTGTTAACGCAAGTTGAAAGGTACGTTGAAACGCATGTCAAACGGAAAAGTTGAATAAGTGTGGACATACAATATGATTGTTTAAAAGAACTAATTTTTGTTGTTTGCATTTCATCAACAATATTTTCAATGCAAAAAAACTACAACATGCCCTTCTCTTTTTCTTTTTTCTTCTATGGCATCTGTTACGATTGAGATATTTTAACTTTTTTTTTACTGTAGGTTCAAAATAATGTAGGGCTGGTTCAACGCCATGTTTATTTTCGTAATTAGTGTAACAGTGTATTTTCGTAATTAGTGTATTCAAAGAAAAAGATTATATATAAAAACTGAAAAAAAAAAACATAAACGTATGTCATAGTCTAAGAAATTTAGCGATTTCGTGTTGATCATTACCAACTTGTCCTGTTGGTGATCTACATTTATAGGTCACGTGTGTTTCGAGATTGAACAAAGGCTCTGTAGTTGCCTTAGTATAAGGATCTATGGTAAATACACATTGGATTATGTGGAAAAAAAAATGCTTCAATATACCCGGTGAAATCAAGAACATAGTTTTCACATTGATTATAAACAATGGTTCGTGGTGAGTTTTATGAGCTATACGTGAAATAAAATAAAAATATTTTCATAATAAAAAAAACGTTAATATGTGTGATTATTTTATAGGTGATGAAATAAATTTTCATGAATAAACATTGCAAATTAAATATTAAAAACAAACTTACATGATGTATCAACAAAATCACAGTTAGCTTCACAATTCATTTTTTCCGAGGCCTGTTCAAACGCTTTACCAAAGAAACTACGAAAATAAAAATTACGTATGCACTGCATCAACAAAATGATTAAAAACCTTACTTTCTGGGCGAGTTCTCGCAAATTGGTGGAATGCCAATCAAAATACATGTACCGCTTTCTATGTTTTTTGGTACCGATACTATTAGCGGTAAAGTTGATGCTTTTCTATTTCTCGACATGCTTACGTAAGCCTTTAAGATGAACTGAGCTAGTAGAGAGAGTATATGTAAATGCGAGAACATGTACCAATCTAAACAACCCTATAAAACAAACACAAATACTGCTTTGAAGTACCATCATACTTCTAACTTACTTCTTGAATGATATAATATACAAATGGACCTGCGTTTATAATTTGTTTCATGTCTAAAGCATTTTGTACTGTTTTGAATAAAGTTTTCGCAACCATTTTGGCTCTTTCAATAGAGTTATCTATAATTTCTTTTTTGTTTTTTGATAGGCAATCTAATGCTTGATTAAAAAGTTCCTCTGGTTTCTTATCCCTTGGCTGTAACAAATCTAACCTAAGAGTACAATTCTAAAGGTTTGTCCAATAAGACTGTCTGAACTTTAAAATGAAGCACAATGATAACGGCAAGTAATAATCCGGTATTTTTTATTTAATCTTAAAGAATAGATAATAACATTATATTTTTAAAATAATGTCCTTTGTTCCGCTCGATTTCGTCTGATGCATTGTATGCATCATATTGGATGGTATGGTTTCAATGGTGACCTGTATGTTTCGTTTAAGGTCAATAATTGTTTGGTGTTTATTTCTGTAAACCCGTTTTCCAACTGATCTAGAGCCGCCCTATAATTCATGAATGTTCGACGCAGGTGATGATCAGCTGGATTTAGTTGTTAACTGAACCTTATAAACCTTACAGCAAAGATAATGATGCAAAAATACTCCGCATAGTCGACTGAGAAAGATCCAGTCCCTAAGAACGAGGTGGAATAGATAAATTCCGATCTTCTCTTACACTCCGTCTTAATGCAGCAATGTTCTTCAATGATCAGGCGGTCCGACGACGTACATCTACTGATTAAATCTTCAAATGAGCCGGTTTGTTCACATTTTTCGACGAATACACCCTTCAGATTATGTTTCCCATAAATTTTAACGCTCAAAAAGTCTGGCGAACTGATCACGCAATTTGATGGTAGATACAAATAATTTATAGACGCTGTTGAATTGTGTATCTTTCCACTGCGAATTGACAGAATGTACTGGACACAGCAGTCTATGAGTGACATTAATACTTCAGTGTTGTTGCTATTATGTTTTAAAGTTCTGACACTTTTATTGGAAAATTCTTTACAAATATTGAGTCTGCTTAAATATAAATAATAGAGTGTTGGCAATACTGTTTTATTAGAAAATGTTAGTTAAAATTTCCTTATTTAAAATGTCGGTCTATTTAGCCTGTAAATGTGGAAAATCGTATAAATTATAAATACTATGGATCACAAGTTTTGGACACCTACAACGGCAGAAATAGAAAAAATAATGAAAGCGCAAAGATCGAAAGACAGATACTTATTTACAGACAGATTTAAGACTACTGATGTTACATATAACCTGAGATATGAAAAGAAATGACTGTCAGAAGGGTAATAAAAGCAAGGGATGTAGTAAAACTGATAGCTGAATTAAAATGGGAATTTGTAAGGTATAACATAAGACAGAGAGATCAACGATGGAATGAACTTATATTAGACCTGAAACCATAAAAACACACAAAGATGACAGGGAAGACCACAAATGAGATGGCTGGATAACTTGCTGGGGTGTTCAATCTAAGAGGATGAATATTTCAATGGCTAGACAGAAGTTGAAATTGAAAGGTGAAGCCTACTAGGGATAGATTTAAATAACCTAAAAGATGTAAACTAGTTGGAAATAATTAAACATCCAATCAAACATGTGATGTGTTTATCTGTGAGATTAGATATTAGCTGAAAACATTAGATATGAATCCCAATAAAGCCTCTAGAATTTCTGGTTTAAGAGATTTCCACAAATTATACTATACCTAAGGAATATGTAGTTTCAACCAGATGGAGTACCCTGTTACACTTGGCTAAAATTATGCAATTGAGATAAAAAGTTAGCTTAGCAGCAGCACTTGAGAAAAACATTCACATTCAGAGGATTCAAGGAAATACTCCAACAATACTAATATCAGTTCTATTAGAATCTTTGGATTGAAATACTAAATTCAAAAAAGATTTATCAACACCAAATCAGTTGCGTTAACTTTCTCGATGTGCGTTTCATTAACCATGTTAGCATCTTTAGGAGATTACTCAATAAAACACTAATACAAAAATAATCAAAACTGAAAATTCATTAGGTTACTTTACTCAGTTATCTATAATTTATATAGATAGGTAATACTTACTGATGCTTCCAAAATAGCAAGTAGGGCAAACACTATATCTGATGCACAATATTTATGTTGATAGCCATAATTTAAAACGAATGAGGTAAATTCTATATCTTGTAGACCGTATTTTTCCGATAATTTTTCTAGAGAACTGTGAAATTCTTTTCTCAGTTGTAGATCCATCGATTTATAATGCTGCCTGCTTTGAGCTAATGGTAAACTACAAATATCCAAATGATAACAGAACTCACAATTAGTTTCAGATTATAAATAATAATATACCCCATATCTGCTAATAATTCATGAATTTTTTTATCACCCTTTAATGTCCATAATTTCATTCTCACTGCTGTAAACATTGAATATTTTATACTATGTTCTACAGTCCAATGCCTGTATAAAGTGAGTCTTAAGTCTTTTTCAAATAAAATTTTTAGTGATGTCAAAACATCGGTATCATTAGTTTTATTTTGTAGTCTTTTACAGTGTGCTCTTAAAGTCTCTAAAATATTCTTTTCTTTATATATAACAGCTTTTATTGTACTTGCATTACCCATTTCAAGAACATATTGAGTGTTTTCTATTTTACCAAATAATAACTGCTCTGTAAGAGCAACAATGGCTAACCATAGCAAATCTTTATCTTCCTTATTTAATTTCCAGGCAAATTCAAACATACATATAGCACTCTAAAATAAATAATGTTTAATAGATAATATAATTGAGGTAAAGCTGCTCTAACTCGGAACATATATCGGAAACAAAACGGGACTTTTTGAATTTAAAGAAAACTAATGGCCCCATCTATTGAAATAATATATGATCTCAAAGCTGTATATTTCCTGTATAAAACGAGACTGTCCATCATTAGAATTTATCCACGGACTGTCAAGTTATAGCGTTTAAACAGACAGTATCTTTTGTCACCTCATCTTAGAAACACAATGAAACAAAACTAAAAATAAATTTTGTTTCACGCTTATTAAAACTTTTACAAAAATATTTGAATTGATAAAAAAGTTTATGGTAATGATTGTTTTGCGGTACATCAGTGTTCGAGTGGTATAGGTGATTCCAGGACGGTCGTGATGCTTTGGAAGACGCCCCAAAACCAGGCACTATTTCTTGTTCCCGAAATTCAAACTGACCTTAAAAGGAACGTTTTATAACAGTCTTACACAAGTACAAGAAGCTGTGAAAAGGGTCATTCAGGCATTTTGGTTGAACGCGCCCAGCGGAGTACTGATGCGGAAGAGATGTATTCTGAATAAAAAGGAATAATTTTGGCAAAATAAGTAATTGGTTGTTTTAATTTAAAAAGTTTCGTTATTTTTCCGACATAGAAACAGAAACAATTAAAAAGCACAAGAATATGATACATAATATAACAAGAAAGTTCTAATCAACATATATACATACTGCTCTGGCATAATATGTGAATTGGGAGTAGTCAAACAGTAATCTATTTCGATTTTCCTCCCACAGTCTTCTCTCTCTTCTTTTCATAATTGATTCTTCTCCTAACCTTCTCCTTTTCGCTGCTCTCTCTTCACTATCACTGTTATCATCATCATTTGACTCATCTTCAAGTTCTGAATCAGACTAAAACATTTTTGATATGCATGCAATTATTTTAATATAAAGCATAAATTTACCTCATCCTTAAATAAGTCCTTAAATTCAGGTACTGACACATCCTCTTCTGGACCAGTTAATAATCTGATTTGTTCAGTTGAATAAATATTACATACATCTATAGGCCTATGGCTATCTAATATGAAAAACACTATATCTTCATCTGGATCTAACTCATCTACTATGTCAATAGTTCCACCGCAATTAATTAAAATAAAGTATTTTACATCTTCATGATTTTCTTTATATGCATTCCTTAAATCTTCTAATCCTTGCACAACAGCAACTGTGTAGAGTATATTGCGGTACTTCAAGAGTGATTGTAAAATTTTGCAGGCACATATACTATCAATATCATAATGTACCATTAAGAAAACTCTCTAAAATTAAATATATTAATTGTCTGTATATTTTGAAATTCATCTCCATACAAGTATAAATGACTATTTATGCCTCGATAAGAACAAACGTTTACTAACAGATAAATCGAAAAAGCGTAAACAAACTTATGAAAAAGAAGCATGATACAATAACAAATGAATCAAACTTACTTTTCCTGCTAAGAATTCATAGAAATCGGTCTTGAAATCCTCCACATACATGTTAAAAAACTAAACACATAACATTATAACCTGGTTTATGACAACCGCCAAAACCGTTTGAAGGTTTGAAGATCTTTGACATTACTGACAAAATATTTATGGGTTTCGTTCATATTGAATAGTGTATGACTATCTGTAATAGATATGCAACATAAATCTATAATAAGGGTATCAAAGATATTTTTATAGGAAGATAACTTATATAAAGATAACTATATCGTATTTTAGGATTCTTGTATTGCTATTGGTATTGTTCCATTGTAGCCAATATATAAGTTCAAACTTATAGAATACCATATGCTATTATTTAAGGTTATGTTGTTTGTTTTTAAATGATGTAGTTGATTTTTTTGTTTAGGGTCACAAGTAATAAATATTTGGTAATTAATCATATTGGCATAATATTAACTATGTCACGACCGGAACACTTGGCTCCTCCAGAAATTGTAAGTCATTGAATTATACATAAATTATTAATAATATCTTTTCAATTTTAGTTTTACAATGAACATGAGGCTAAAAAATATACTCAAAAGTAAGTGTTGTAATGATTAATGTTGTTATTTTTATGATTCGTTTTTAGTTCACGAATTATTGAGATTCAAGAACAGATGTCTGAGAGAGCAATTGAATTATTGCTCCTACCTGATGATAGATCTAATTTAATATTAGATTTAGGCTGTGGCTCAGGGCTGAGTGGTGGTGTGTTAGAAGAAAATGGACATTATTGGGTAGGAATGGATATATCTACATCTATGTTAGGTTTGTATTTTATTGTATTATAATTCCTTTAAACAACAGTAAGATTTATTTTCTAGATGTTGCACTAGAAAGAGAAGTGGAAGGTGATTTGCTGTTAGCAGATATGGGCCAAGGGTGTCCATTTAAAGCAGGTTATTGTATTATAAAATTAAAAACGTTATACCTTTGAATATCTAGTTGCAAATAAAATATAATGGTATTAACAATTTACTTTTTTTTTGTAGGTGCATTTGATGGTGCAATTTCAATTTCAGCATTGCAGTGGTTGTGCAATGCTGATAAGTCATGTCACAAACCTGTTCAAAGGCTATATAAGTTCTTTAGTACTTTATTTGCTTGTTTGGTATGTATTAACTAAGATGTCCTAATACATTCTGAGTAAAAATTTTCATGTAATAAATTTATTGATTGTTTTAGGGTAGATCAGCCCGGGCTGTATTACAGTTCTATCCAGAAAATGGAGAACAAATGGAATTAGTAACAACGCAAGCAATGAAGGCTGGTTTCTATGGTGGTGTGGTGGTAGACTATCCAAATTCCACCAAAGCAAAAAAGTTTTTCTTAGTACTCATGACTGGTGGCAATATGCCTCTACCAAAAGGCCTGGGTGCAGAGGGAGAATCAGGAGGTATTTATTTATCAATAACACAATTCTGCATTTTTTTTGTTTTATAAAATTTAAATTAATTAAAAAATTTTAATGCAATCCAAGAATTATATATATTTTTTTTAATTTTAGTTTTATAGTCTATGTCAAAGGTCTAGCTGATGTTCATTTTTTATTATACAGTCAGGTTGGCCGAGCGGTCTAAGGCGCCAGATTTAAGCTCTGGTTCTCGAAAGGGAGCGTGGGTTCGAACCCCACACCTGACATCTTTTTTTTTAACTTTATATAGATTTTTTATAATGAACATTTGAAATTTAACAGACAATTTTTCTTTTCAATTTTATTAGGTGTGGATTATTCAAAAAGAGAAAAAGTGAAACGTCAAAGAGGGAAACCGTTAAAAAGCAGGAGACAGTGGATATTAGACAAGAAAGAGAGAAGGCGTCGACAAGGAAAGGAAGTACGTGCAGATTCGAAGTACACGGGTAGAAAACGAAGCGGAAGATTCTAATTGGGATTAAAATGTATTTAAATACTTGGTTAAATAAAAGTAATTGTTTTCTATTTTTTGCTAGTTTTATTTTCCTCCTGGTTAGAATTTAAATTTCTTCCATTATTCAAAGATCTGCACATTTAAGATGTGTACTATTTTTATGGTAAACATAAGCAAAACAAAAAATTTAATTACAAAAAATTTCATCAGTGTCTTATTAACTTTTTTAAATTCTTTGGATACAGAACATATTTTTTTTAAAATTGCGTAGATATGATTTTGTTTTTTGGGTTGATGCGAGAGTTCATTCCATTCTTTTTAAAAAAATTGAAGAAACATTTTATTTCATAAAAATTACATTCAATCAATATAGTATGTGCCGCTTTATTCGATAATCTTTCTTCATCTTTTCTGTAGCTGCATAATTAACGCGGTTATAGAAGTTTCTGGTTAAAAAACACATTCAGACGATTTTTCAATTCTTTCAAGGAAGTAAAGTTTATACCATTTAATCTGTTTTGAAGCAATATAAATAAGAGGTAGTCGGAGAACCCAAGGTCAAGAGATATATGGATTAAAACATAGCAATGGAGTTGTAAAAGTTTATGTTGGGTGGTCAAAGATAGGCGTGATTTAACATTGTCTGGATGGAATGCGATGTACTTTCTGTTGGCTAATTTAGGACGTTTCTGGTCTATTGCTAGCTTTATTCCCTTAGTTGCGAACAGCATTTCTCTTTCTTTCTTCAATTAGTGGTCTGGTTTTCAAGTAACAGCTCCTAATAAACGATTTCCTCTCAGTCCCAGCAAATGCTTAAATAATCTCCTTCGGATGTAAACTGGCTTTTGTGCTGGTTGAAGGGCCATCTCAGCGCTTACATCATGATTTGCTTCGCTTGACATTAATATCACACATAATCCGTTTTTCGTCACCTGTAACCATTCGCTTCAAAAATGGATGGGAATGGATTTGATGCTCTTCAATAGAGAATCGCAAGCAAAAATTTGATATATCAATTTTTTTCTGTTAACTTACCTTACCAACCATTTCAGGTTGACGTAATCGCCTTGACACTGTTGATTGATTAAGTTCAAGAATTTATCCGATCTGTCGAGTTATTCTATGTCCATTACTTTCAATTAGCTCCAATATTTCGTTGCCATCAGCTTCGGCAGGTCGTCCTGAACGTGCCTTAGAGGAAAATACTTCAAGAGACGTATATTCATAAAACCGGATAATTAACATAATGGAGAAGGATTTAATGATATGACAGAAGAACTAAATAATTACACAAATGAACATTGTTTGAATGAATAGATATTTTCTTATTTATTTGACATTGATTACTTAAAACGAGGAAAAGTTGAAGGACAAATTGGTAAATCATTAATAAGTTGCAGACGTATATTGTAGAAAAAAGGACATGGGACACATAGGCAAGACATACGATTCAATTTCAAATACATATACCAATAGAGAAAGAAGGGAAATGTTAACAGGACTGAATTAAATTATTATTGATTGTGATTCAGTTATATTTTAATATTTAATTAAATAAAACCGAGTTGTTTTCTAATTTTTCTGCTAATTTTATTATCCTTATTGAACAGACACAATTACAAAACTTTACAACTACCTTAATGGCCTCTTCTCTACTTAACGATCTACCGTCTTTAAATATTTAGGTATTCGATATGGGGTTTAAAAATAAAATTTTGTATTTTTAATTATCATGGAAAAAACAGCATCAGTGCTTTTGATAAACTTTTATTTGTTTCATTTATTTACATTTCGTTGAGGAATAAAGAATAAGAAGGAATGGGCAAATATCAGACAAGGTTTAGAAGGGAGCGCTCAACAAAAGATCAATTGTTCATAGTCTGTCAAAAAATGGAGAAAACAGAATTTGATACTCCTTTATTTCAGACGTTCATTGACTTCAGACAGATGTATGAGTACTTAGAAAGAGCAGCAATGTACTGGGCAATGGAAGGGATTATTAGATTTATCCGTTAGACAATGCTTTACTCTAAGACAGTAGTCACATCAAATCCAACAACACATCGCAGTAAAATTTGAGATCGGAAAGGATTTGCCATAGTATTGAACAAAGTTATCAGCGAAGCAGGCATAAGCGTAAATGGAACATTAATAAATAACGAAAAACAGGAGTAGGATATGTAAATGATCTAAAATTAACACGATCGAAAAGATTATTAGGACCTATGATGAAATAAAACTCAAAGCCAAAAATCCGGTTTAGAAATAGATATTGGCAAAATAAAGGTTCTCTTATTCTGAAGTAAGAGAACTAGACGAAAACTGACTTCAGCAATCACAAGGGATATCAGAAATAGAATTACAAACGAAACAAAATTACTTACTCCTTTCAGTCTGTTCTAAGATCTAAAGTTCCTATAAAGGAACGCCAAAGTTAAGATCTATAAAACACTCATTCACCTAGTAATTTTTTGTTGACTACGTTGTTGACATATCACAATACTTCAAGGCAGAGTGGTACAAAAATCTATGAAACATGTGTTAGTCAATATACATGCTGACATGCTAATGGATCAAAGGATAAACCAAAATGCGATGTCAACACAAGTGTGAAATGATTGAAATGGAAATGGGCAGGTTACATGGTAAGAAAAAATTATGGAAAGTGTATTGAAGCACTCAGAAATGGGCATCATTTAACATCAAGCACAATACAAAAAATAACAAGGGCAATATGGACTAATAATTTGCCAATGCCTGGCAAAAGTAACCTTTGGAATGCTGAAGAAGTGGTGAAAAGGTTTTTTTTATTTATTTACAGTGGATACAAAATGACTGAAATGACAGTGATGCTTTTAATGATAATGTTACTATTAAGCAAACATGGAAGCTGTTTGGCTATATATTATGGACGTACTGGTGATATTCAAGTTTCAAGAAAATGTACGATATTTTTTCTTTTAAGACAAGATTGTTAAAATAGAAAATCAAAACAAATTTTGGAAATGTTAATATTTGTAATATAGCTAAGTATTAAAATAATGTCGTATTTAACTATTTATTGTTCTATTTTCTTGATATTCTAATTCTATTTTCTTGATTTTCATGATATCTAAATATTTATGGATGGTAGTGTATGTTCTAATAATATAATTTTATACAATAATAAAAATAATGTAATTTATATTAACAGCCCCCTTTTTTTTGAACACATCCAACACTAAAAAAGGTAATACATATAGGAATAACTACATTTTCGAATTTATTCTACAGATTATATTTTATTTATATATTTTTTATATTTGTATATTAGTTATTACCGGTTTTTTTATCTACCACTCATTGTTTCTCGAATGCTTTATCCTTTGTAGTATATACTTTATAATTTATACATCCTTATAAATATTGAAAGTATTTCTTTTAGTATTAATGATGGATTGATACATGATATTTAGCATTAATGGTGGATGCCTTTATACATGATATTTATGTTTAAGTTTTGTTGCTATTTAATACCAATATTCTGCGTTATTAGTTCCAGAATGCAAATGGTTTTCTCACCACCTAATATAACCTCATTGCTTCAGCTACGTAATCAAGCTACTTATCTTGGGTATTATTAGATACTTTATAGCTATATATGCTCGGCAGGTTTTTGAAATGATCCGCACAATATTTAGCAATTCTTGATTTTTCACGAAAGTTATTCGCAGTTTCTGATGTGATTGTATTTATTAAAGTAACAAACGGCTAATTCAATACAGAAACAATAACAGCAGGTTGGGAGAATATGTATGTGAGTAATGCGATTTGTAAATTTGAAGAATGATAATTAACACAGTGCAGTAAAATGTGGAAGAAATTAATATTTGAACAGCATGATGTGTTCATCAAGGAGGTATTGGATCAAGGTTGTGTCAAATCTCTTTCAGATGGAAATGACGATGATGATAAGGCCGAACAAGAACCATCTGTAACAGAAGCCTTTTAGAATATGAAACGATTTGAGTAAAAATCAAACTGTTATTTATTCATAATATTGTTCTAACAGGATTGTTAAAAATGCTCTACTTTGTCTTTATGTTTCTAATTTGTCTTTATGTTTATATTTTTTTATCGATTTATTTCTAGAGAGTGAGGTGTGACAGCTAAATTCGATAAAAGGTGAAAATCTAACAAAAATACTACCTATATAATACTAACACTATTCTTGATATTGAATTACTACCATCTATCTTGGGTATTACATATTGTGTTTAAAATCATTTTGAGTTTTATTTTACAAGTGGAAGTTTTTCTTCAAGTTTGTGCGGGCTTTCCAATACCTCTTTTACCCTGCAGATTCCACTCTAATGCTATTTTGGCTATACAAATATTATATATTGCTTTGTTTTCTGAGTGTATGTCAAATCGAACTCGCACTTACGAAGTGCTATCTCGTAATTTTCTTTTGATTTGTTTCGAATCTTGTCAGGCCAGAATATGCGGAGTAATTTCCGCATTTATTTATTTATGAAGACCTGAAGTTTATTTGTTATTGTATTCGTTATTTTCCACATTTCACATCCATAGAGCAAGACAGCCCTAACATTGGTGTTAAATATACGGAGTCTTGTTTTAGTTGAATATTGTGATTATCTTCATACAGGTATCAGTGTTCCATAAGCTTTTTGTATTCTGCTTTTGGTATCACGACCTTCACCTCCATTCTTTGTGATAATGCTGTCCAAGTATGCAAAGCTCTCCACATCTTCTATGGGTGATCCGTTGAGGATGAAATGAATCAAATTTCTATTGTTGATTCTCAGCGACTTGTTTTTACTACATTAATCTTCAAGCCTACTTTCTCGGCTTCCGTTGCAAGTTTATTTAGCACATGGGCTATATTGTAGTATTGATGCGTTATAAGGCATACGTCATCTGCGTATTGAGGCTCTGTTCTTCATTCGTGATACTACTCCTTCATTTTAAAAGTTATATTTATGGAAGTCTCCAATTAATTAGAGTGATTTACCAAACCAACTTCTTCATCTTTTTGAAACTGATTAAGCGCCACTTTCTAATTTGAATTTCCCGCTTAATGTCAGGATGTTTACACATATTTTTGAGATCGTTGATTTTCATACTTTTCTAGCATATTCATCTTAAGTCCTATATTGATTTCTAGTAGTCATTGACATCTTCATTATATTCATCCTTCTCTTAACTATAGCAAAATTAAGTGATTTTAATTGAATAGTGCATTCGTACCATCATTAAATGTTCGTGTCTGAATATATTCAAACTTGAAACATCATTTGAGGGTAGATAATTTAAACCACAGAGAAAAAATATATAAATATGTAATTTTTATATTGTATAACTGGTAAGAACTATGGGAAATGATAGAAATAATTCAATGGCCTGATAAAAATGTTGAGTTCGAAGTACAAGTGATTCTATCACATATTGAATTTATTTATTAATGACAACAATGACGAGATCTGCTATTCTGTAAATGCAATTACAAATTTTCAGCATTTTCGACACCTTCGTCGTTTATGTCCTTGAATTGTAGATCGTTTATTTGGAATTTCTTTACGAAATCATTGACGCTGTCTGTAGTTATTTCTATCCCGTATTCCATTGTGGCGAATCTTCTGTTTGGAATGTCGATTACCACCAACAAAGGAACAACATCATCCAAACCTGAAATATAAAATATATATAAATTAAATGATAATTATTTTGTTAAATAGACATATCTGATATAAGAAAACAGATAAAAATAATGATATAACAAATTAAAAGCAAATGCCCTATATTGTCTAATGAAAGTGGTTGAATAACCGTAGTATGGTAGGTAAAACAAACTAATATGGATACAAACCTATAAGGTCTCTGAGAATATCTGTAGATTCGCTGTCAGTTCCTACGAGAAACTGCAAAAAATAGTCGTCTTGATCACAAGTAGAAAAGAGACGATCCTCGAATATTGATGAAAAGTTGATATTGTTCGTTTTGTAATAATTGTTAGCTGCTGGAATGAGTACCGATTCTGCAAATTGAAGTTCAGTGTCTTCAGTATCTGAAATAAATAAATAATAGTTATTGCATAACTGAATATATATATATATATATATATATATATATATATATATATATATATATATATATATATATATATATATATATATATATATATATATATATATATATATATATATATATATATATATATATATATATATATATATATATATATATATATATATACGAATATATATACTAACGATGTAATCAGTCCATCGAGCTTTCGGTCTTCTTCGCGAACGTTTACGATCAAGCGGTATCCACTCCATGATTGCCCTGGTCCATCTGTCGTCCTATCGCCTCACTATATGGTCTGCCTATCTCTATTTTAATTGCTTCACTCTTTTAATGATCACACATTTTCGTTTGTTCGCTGATCCATACGCAGGGCTTTCTGCCTCGCCTTGTAATGCCAAGCATAGATCTTTCCATTCTCCTATATGCTACCCGAAGTTTTTGAATTGATTTGCGATGTGTGTATCCAGGTTTCACTTCCGTATGTCATAACGGACAGGATGCAATGATCGAAGACTTTTCTTTTCAGATAAAGTGCTGTCTCTTAAACACTATGTTGAGCCTGCCAAAAGCCTGCCAGCTACACTTAACACGATAGTTAAGTGTGGCTGGCAGGTATTTGGCAGGCTCAACATAGTGTTTAATAACAAACTCCCACTTTGTCTGAAGAGAAAAGTTTTTGATCAGTGCGTGCTGCCTGATCTGACATACGGAAGTGAAACATTGAAACATGGACACTCACATCACAATCAATTCAAAGACTTCGGGTAGCACAGAGGGGAATGGAAAGGTATATGCTTGGCATTAAAACGTGGGACAAAAAGACCGGCACATGGATCAGAGAACAGACGAAAGTATGTGACATCATTGCAAAGGTGAAGGACCAATGCAATCCTGGGATGGATACCGCTTGATCATAAGCGTCCATGAAGAAGACCTACAGCACGATGGGTCGATGATATCATCAAGTATATTGGACCCGAATGGCAGAGGAAAGTTCAGGACCGCGCGAATTGGAAGCATGCTAGTGGAGGTCTTCATCTTGTAGTTGATCGACAATGGCTGAATAATAAATGGAGAAAAAATCCATGTCACCGTGTTAAGCGATAATAGGCATATTTTTGAAAATCTTCAAATTCGACACCCTAGGCTATATCTTTAGGTACTGTGTGCTTATTTTTTTTGCAAAAGGACTACATGTCAAAAAACTCATACCATGATAAAAAATACTTTTGTGCCCTCAAAAATGGACTTCACCAGTGTAAGTGAGATGGGCAGATGTGATAGAGTGAGATAGATAGTGACGGTATTCGACGACGAATGAGAGAGAGACAGATTGACATGACAATACTTTTATTTATCACAATATTTTTCTTTAAAACGAAAGCAAATGCTCAAATTGTTTGCCTTCGGCACAAATACATGCTCTGCCTCGTCTCAGAAAAGATCTTTTACCATTCGTGCAAATTTCCTTGTACTTATTTCTTCTGTTGTTTCAACAATTCTGTGACGCAGTTGTGTTAATAGAAGAAGGACGGCAAGTCGGTGAAACTATAGCTTGTTGACTGTGGATAAAGCCTCCCTATTCTTGACGGGAAAGCATATGTCGGTATCCTAACGAGTCTGAACAACAAGAGAGGAAACATGTGCCCTTCAATGGAAGGGATGGGTGTGCTCGCCTCCAGTCAGGCAACTAACAAAAATGATTATTTTGACGGATACACAGGCTATTGTGTGTTCCACATCTATTTGGGTTCCACAGATTGTGGAACCCAACGGTTTGGGTGTATAATACCCGGTTACTGTTCGACGAAATTTAATAACATGTATATTTGCCATTTTAATATTATGACAAATTACTCTCTTTAATTGTCAGTTATTTCTATATGCGTTTTGCTCACAATAAAATCAGTAACGAAAATTCATTTATTTAGACTTTATATCTATTTTAGTATTGAACAAAAACTTATTTTGCACGTAGGCTTCTGCACTCCTGCTACAATACTTTCTGCTTTCAGCAAAAAATGCATGCCGCTTTCTGCTTTCTTTATGTTTTAGCTTATCTGTTTTAATTTCATACTGTTTTAATGACGGTCGCTAACTATTAATGGACCGATTTATTATGCGCTAGCTACCGAATTTTGCGGATTAGCATTTGTTAGTGTGCGGTTTAAGAATGCACGCAAACTTTTAGGGCTCCAATTTTAATGTTATGTATAAACATTTAGATGGAAAATTTTCGCCAATATAATTTTGAATACTTTGAAGTATACTGCACTCATAAAATATTAGTTTTAGTAAAGTAAATTTTTAGGGTTAGATGCACATCAGCAACTGAGAAGACTATTTAGCGACTAGACCTACAGCTTAACGTGGGTTCCGAACCACGGTCATCGGCTATCGAAAAGCCCGGTCAGCACCTCCCTTGGTTTTATGTTTAGCCACAAGCATCTCGAGAAGCCTACCGACTGGCTAGACCAACGTAGAATACCTAGCAGAAGGCATTCGTCTTACCCAGTCTTGAACTGGCGTAACTGAGGGGTGATTCCTTGTCAGATTTTACACTCTTGCCTAGAAAAATTCACAAGGATTTTAGAAAAAGTCCTTGCCTAGTACGGGATTCGAACCCACTCCACATTAACTGCCGTATCGTAAAGCTGACCTTAGACATCACAGCTAACGTAGCTCCTAAATATTACTTTTGTTTTACAAATTCTCTCGCTTTACTTGTCAATATAACCATTTGTGTTTTAAGTTGGTATGACTGTCCTTGACACTTAATAGAAATTTCGTATCATTTCACTTGCTAAGATAGAAATTATAGCGTCTTTTAAAATTGTGAATAGTTTTGTCGGCGATCCTTTAAAATGGATAAATTTAAGAAGCAAATCATTTACATTAAATTTTACCTAAAAAACTGAAATTTCTTCTCTTGATGCTTTAAAAAATCTTAAAGAAGTGTTACGTCGATGAAACTATGTCAAAAAACTGTTTACAAATGGTAGGACTTTAGTGATGTAGAGAAGTAGTTGAAGATGAACCTCGTTGAGGAAGATCTTTGTGAACTAATAAAAAAAAAACATTACCAAAATTAAAGATCTTGCACTAAGTAATCGCCAATAAGTGCCCATAGAAGTTTTTTTGAGTCCATACTTCAAAAGAAGTCGAGTATGAAAGTGTTTCGAAGATTGGAAAAAAAACTGAAGTGTATTGCAATAAGACGGTATTACTTTGAAGGAGACAAAATACATTTGGTTGAATAAATACTTTGTACGCTATTTAAAAGTCATCGTACTTTTTGGTTATAGGTAGTATATTGATCAGAGTTTTTTTTTGTAAAAACAGTATATCACTTTGAAATCATAATTAAATCAATTGAATGTGTTGAATCAGATTGGTCCGAAGGACATTTATTTTGAAATATGGAAAATGAAGAAATCGTGTAAAACTGAATGGATTGATTACTTTGTTAACGTTGCTTATTTTCCAAAACGATGCGGATCTCTTCGAATCGATTCACTTCCTTCTTTTTAATTAGAGATCAGGTGAATATTGTTATGTGCTTCTAACTTTACCAGGTGTGGCAGTTAATACTTTTTAATTTTTTAAAAGATGGTTGTGGAAACAAGGATCGGTTCACAGTCTAACCGCTTTTGTCATTTTGTTACTGCGCCAGTACCTTCTAAAATACCATTAATGCTAAACGATTTCGAGTTTCGAGTTCATTCAGTTGCAGGCATTGTTGGAAAAAGACGATATGCAAACTCAAAAACAAATGGCAAAGAGATTAAATGTTGGTCGTCGAACCATTTGTGCTCGTCTGCATGCCGTGGGAAAGATCTAGAAGGCAGGAAAATATCAGCTGAACAATAAACAGGTGAAAAAGCGATAAATGGTGTGCAAAGTTTTGCTTTCTCGGTGTGAAAGAAAAACTTTTTTGCATCGGATCGTGATTGGAGACGATAAATGGATATATTTCGAGAATCCAGAATGTAGAAAATCATAGGTTGACCCAGAACAACCATCAACATCGACTGCAAGACCTAATCGCTTTGGAAAGAAGACAATGCTGTGCATTTGGTGGGATCAGAAGCGTGTCGTATACGATGAACTTCTGAAATCAGGTATAATATCATTCGCTACCATCAACAAATGATTAATTTGAACCATGCATTGATCGAAAAGCTACAAAAGCTAAAATGAGCTACAAGACACGGAAAAGTAATTTTACAGTACGACAACACCCTATCTCATAGAACGAAAGCGGTCAGAGATACCATTTCTGCACTCGGCTGGCAACTCTTGCCCCACCCGCCGTACTCATCAGATATGGCCCCTTCCGACTACCACTTGTTTTCATCGATGTCTCACGCACTTTCCATGAAACACTTTAACAATTACGGAGATGTCAAAAAATGGCTTGATGACTGCATCACCTCAAATCTCATCCTCATAGAGATGGGAAAAATTGGCAGCTAGCAATGGCGCTCACTTTGAATAAACCTTTTTCTCAAATTAAACTTTGACTTTTTTTTATAATTTAAAAACTTTTTTTTTAAACTTTTTTTATAATTTTGACCAATTTACTTTTGTACTTTTGAAGAACTCAGCATAGTGTATGATATTTTTTATAGAACGTTGCCATTCTGCAATTGGGGGCATCTTCAAACCCTCATACGTAGGCTGATGAAGATGTCTAACCTGATACACATATGGCGTTATTAACTAAAAAAATAATAATTTTTAATTTATTTAAAAGGTGCGTAGTTATGGCGAAACTTACGACCAATAAGTAATTTTAAATCTAATCTAATAATCTGATTAGTCCCAATAATCTAGTTTTGTTTTGACAGTCGTCGAAAGTAGATAAGTTCGAAATTTTTGGTAACATGAACAAAAAAGCGAGTTTGGTGAATTGATTAAACACTACTTTCTATATGGAAAAACCATCGCGCAGATAGAAAAAAAGTTGAAAAAGTATTGTGGAAACTCTGCTTCTTTACGAAAGTAAGGTTGGTAAGGGGTTTATTTAGTTTGGATGTGGCCGAACCAGTACGAGTGACGCTCCGCGCTTAGAATGTCTCGTTAGGATCACTACTCAGAAAATAGTCAACAAAATCCATGATATTGTGTTGGTTGATCATAAAGTGGAGGTTAGATGATAAAAACAATTTTCATAAAGTTATTGAGTATACGCAGTATATATTGAGTATACGTAACCACGGTATGATGTATAAGCGCAATCTGAAGGAGCTTCTACAGTGATTTGTGACTGTTGATATCATTTGAATTTATCTTATTAATACATTAGAAAGGAGTTAAAACAGTCGGTTTTACCCGAAGAAGGTAAAGACACGTCCATTGGCTGAAAATGGAATAGTCACTGTCTTTTGGGATTCGCAAGGTATTATCTTGATTCTATTTGGAAAATGGAAAGACGATCGCAGGAGAGTATTATACTACATTACTGGACAAATTTTACGAAGAAACACCTGTCTGTTGTTGCAACACCGAACAACGATTTCAACAACAAATTAATGTCGTATTCACCCTATTCTACGGATTTGCACTCCTCCGAGTTCTTTGTTTTTCCAAAAATAAATAAATAGTTAACTGGAAATAAATTCATATCAAATAAAAAGATCATTGCCGAAATAAAGGACTACGTTGTGGGGTTCGACAAGTTGTACTTTTTGGAAGACATAAAAAAGTTGGGAAATCGTTGGACGAAATATATTGAGCTAAAAGGAGACTATGTTGAAAAATAAATGGATATTCGATCAAAAAAATAATATTTCATTTAAATCCATTCACTTTACCGTCGTTGATTTTTCATTTACTGGATTTTATGTATTTTTAAAATGCTTCAAACTTCTTTACAACTATTCTATTTTTTTTTATTGAAGTGAAACAATTAATTCAATTACTAGCAACTATTTTTTAAAAACTTACCTACAAATAGTACAATTGCAGGATAATCGTGCAGTTTTGTTAGGAATCGATCCGTAAGAATGTTGACTGATCTTGGTTTCCAAGGAAAATTCTGGAAAAAGAATAGCTTCTAGTACAATGGATATTACTTGGGATGTATATAATGGATTACCTGCGCTAAAGGATCCTCAGCCAATTCTGTTCTAGCATCCATAGTGATTACGTGTCCATTACTATCCAAGAGAAGTAATGTGGGTATACCTCTAACACCGTATAATTGAGCTAGTTCAGCTCTCACCGAAGCTTGTTGGAATGGCACTGACAACCAAGGCATTGATTCTAAGTAGGCACTATACGATTCCGCACTTCTGCAAAGAAACAAATATATTTTATTCATAAGGAATACTAATATTTAAACTAAAACTTGTCCCTACTGACTTAAAAATAAATCATCTTTTATAGTTGATGCAGATATGCATTATGACTATTAAAATGATTTCTAGGCACGTCGAATTAAATAAGATATTGCTTTCACTTTACTTACTCTATTTAATTCGAAAGTTTAGTATTGCCTAATAGGAATATCACTTAAACACTTCGTCTCTTGATGTCTTACATATAATAACAATGTTCAGTTTTTTTTTCGTCGTATTTATCTTTTACTTCTTGGATTGTTTCGATTATATTAACTTTCTAGCGGTCGCGTGGCATCGAATCGATTGCACTTGATACATTTTCGGTCATAAAATCTTACATCTATTTCACAAGTATTTCTCATTTTTAGTAGTCTCTTATGGGTTCACTACGTAGACAAGAGACTATATCTCCTCTTTCTGAGCCGGGTCTATACCACATAAATAACATTTGTTTAATCGTAGCGTAAATGTGCGACGCTCTTTCACACAACTTTCTTACACAACTTTCGTTTAACAAAGGCAATATTTTCTATTTTTTATTAATAAAAATGGCTCGTAGGCGAAGACTATCTAGTGAAATTAGCAAAAATTTATTCGTCGTCAAGAAAAAAAAGGTCTTTGACACTCTTTTTTTCATTTTCTAGATATTGCTGGAATAAACGCAATGGTAATCTTGAGTGCAAATAAAATAGTTATAGCAAAAAGATGAAAATATTTACGTGGATTGAGAATGCAACTGCTAAAAAAGTATGTAAGGAGAAGAGCTACGATGGTCACTGGAGCTAAGAATACCTTCCGAGAAAACTCAAAAGAAAAATAAGTGACGAAAACACATGTAACGAACTAGGCACAAGTTCCAGTGTATGCAGAGGAAGCTGCAAAATATATTCTGCTAAAAAGAGGAGACAATCCAAGACACAATGTGCAGCTTGTATGAGTAATATTTGCCGAGACCACACTACATTTCTGTGCAATTAATATTACAGTGATGAAGTGACCGATGATGAAGAAAACTAACCTAAGATAAACCTAAAACCTAAGATAATAAAAAAATGTGTTACTGTTTCATTGATCTCATTATTAAACTTGGATAAATGGATGAAGACTTCCTTTGTTCTGGTCGATCTTCAACGTCTTCGATTCAGGAAAACATCAACAAATGGCAAATTGTCATTCAAGTTCAAAGGACGGCTCATGATCTGGACATATCTCACGAATCCGTTCGTGCCATTTTAGTGGATATTTTAGCCGTGAAACGTGTCGCGACAGGACGAGAGTATTGAAGCAGTTCTCTAATCTTTTCCAATGAACACCCTTTGCAATATTTTGTCGTTTCATATTTAAATGAGAGTTGACAGAGAAATACATATGTACATCATCATGCGTATTGCATACAGATGGCGGTGGTATGGCAGTGGTTTGGCGGTAGATGGCTGGCGGTTTATATTCACCAGAGAAGTCCAAAAATGTCTTACGCAGTGGTTTGTATTCTTGATCACTCTCTGGCATCATTTCAGAACAATGCAGTGAATCCGATTATTACATTTTAATTTTGCCAGTTTCAAGTTACAATTAATTTTCCTTTTTAAAATCGATCGAGTTTTGTATATTTGGAAGCATAGTCCGCAGGGAAAAATAAAGAAAATTGCTGCACTTATTTGGAGCTTGGAGGGTAATTCGCAGTCAAATGGGCGGAAGTTTAATTTCGGCATCGACCAGTTGGGTTATTAAGCGTCAGATTGTCGAGTTCAAATTAAAGGAGTGCACTGAGGCGCGGTCTTAATTTCACGAAAGGGATTGAGTTTGGGATGTAAGATATTTGAAAAGTTATCAGATAGAGTACTTCAAAAGTTATATATATATATATATATATATATATATATATATATATATATATATATATATATATATATATATATATATATAATATATATATATATATATATATATATATATATATATATATATATATATATATATATATATATATATATATATATATATATATATATATATATATATATATATATATAGGGGGAGTTTGTTAGTGCGTCCGAACTTAAAATTCAATTCAAATAAAACAACAGCCAAATTAGATACCTTGAAACTATTTATTTTATGTTAAATAACATTCAATGACATGTTTGAAAACAATTTCAACAAACAAATGTCCGCCGTGGCTACGGACAAAGCGCATTCTGTCAATCTAATTTCCGACCACTTTTTCATGTAATTGTTCTGCTTGTTGAAAATAATTTAAAGTCATTGAATCCCATAGCCTTGGTGGCGCATTAACAGATCTGTTCAATATATCTATATATATATATATATATATATATATATATATATATATATATATATATATATATATATATATATATATATATATCTGTTAGTTGTTTGACCGGATCGAGCATCCACCTATCCCCACCATTGGAGGGCACATGTTTCGTCTGTTGGTGGTTAGACTCTTCAGTCGGCGAAATTATGGGTTGTTTGATTGTGGATGGGGTCTCCCTATTCTTGGCGAGAGAGCATATGCCGGCGTCCTGATGAGTCTAACCACTAACAGACGAAACATGTGCCCTCCAATGTGTGGGATGGGTGGGGCTTGATCCCGGTCAAGCAACTAACAGAATGTTCATTTTGGCGGAGACGCAGGTTGTCGACGTAATCCTTCAATCGCCATCAAACGTCAACAAACGTCTCCCGAGGTCGGTTTTTGGTCTTAAGCCGTCATCAGTCGGGCTCAGGCTTGAGTTAACGGTTTAAGGCCAAAAACCGATCGGGGGAGACGCTTGTTGAAAATTTCACTTGTTTCTTGAATATTTCAAATATTCTCCACGCACCAACTGTTCAATTTTTCGCATGGAGACGGCTCAATAGAAACGATAAGAACCTTGCCAAGTCAACTGGCCATGTTGATGGCGGGTCGCAAACTCAATGCAACTCGTGCCATCCTTCAGTGAAGGTTCGCAGCAGTCGGAACTACGCGATGCATTCTTCCCACAACCTTGGATCTAGGTATCACGTACGGTCAAAAGATAACGTAGCGGGGACGTGCAGAAATATATTAAAATAACAGAACTCTTTCATCCTGCTCTACGTGGATGCATCTATTCGTTTTCCTATATAAGTATGTATATATAGGAAATAAATTATTTGAAGCAGAAAGTTTTCACCCCTATTCGATGAGCGAACTTTCGGTCGCCATTAGACTGGTTCTTCGCTCTTTCAGCATCTCCTCTAAAGAGCGGTTTTTAGCCTTATAGCTTTGGCCAATCGTTGTTAGTACTGCATTTCAATATATAAGTGTGCAAAATCCGACAAGGAATTGCCCTCCACTTCTACTATTTCGAAGCTATGTATGACCGGATTCTTTCTGAGGGGTATTCTATGTTGGTAGGTTACTCGAGAAACCAAAGGGTTAAGCATAAACTAAATCTAGATAGCCTGAAGAGGTGTTCATCAGAATTAATCGGTAGCTTATGATTGTGGTTTGAGAGCCGTTAAGCTGAAAGTTCAGTTGCTAAATAACACTTGTAATAACTTGTTTTTAATGAAATGTACTAAAACAGTTAATTTGAAACTGGAATTTAAGAGAGTATAAGAAGAATATCTTGAAAGCGTAGAGTACATATACCATTGAAAAAGAGGAGAGCGCATGAATTATTGGATTATTAATAAAGGAAGACGTATTTAATTATTTGATACTGTTTAAAAAATCCTTTATCGATAGAAAAAGTCAAATTATTCATCAAGTCAATTATTCATTCAGTCAAGTTAAGGATATAATTTTTGAATTTTAATTCATGTTAATTCAGTAACAGTTATTGGGCTCCCTGATATAGTGAGTTATTACAAGGAAATACCAATCGAAGAAAATGCAAACTTTTTCCAATAACTTTTACGTCAGCAAAACTTTTTAATTAGACATTATTTTGGTACTACAGTTCATAGGATTTTCCTTAATTTTATTCTTCCAGAAAATACGAATAAAAATGTCCACGAACTATTTATAATTTTTTTCGTTTTTCTTTTTTAAAAACGATCGAGTTTTGTATATTTGGAAGCATCGTTCGCGAATAAAAACAAAGGAAATTACAGCACTTATCCGGAGTTTGCAGGGAAGTTCGCAGTCAAATGAGTGGAAGTTTATTTTCGGCATCGACCGGTTGGGTTATTAAGCGTCAGATCGAGTTTAAACTTAGGGAGTGCATTGAGATGTGACCTTAATTTTACGAAAAAGATTGAGTTTGGATGCGTTATTGTGAAAAATTGTCAGTTGGAAGATTCTGTTAATTTTCTGCTCTTATCTATAAATATTATCTCTAAGTTAGAACAGATAAATTGTTCTATTGGGACCTTTGGTGTAAAATATTAAACTCGACTCAACGAGATTTACAACAATATAAAAAGCACTTGTTTTTAATATCACGACACGTGTTTCTGTAATCATGTTAGTATCATCAGTAGATGTATAAACTGTATTCTATTTATATGATAATCGTACCTAATGAAGGGTAAGAGAAAAGAATTACACAAAATACTTGGAAATATGAAGGCAAGCGAAAAATTAACAGAAGACAGAAAAATCAAGCGAGAATAAATGGTAGAAATTCCGGAAAATTGCAACTTAGAAATGGAGTGACAAGGAGACCCATTGTAACTAATGTTATTTAGCTTGCTGTTATACAAGGAGCAGATATCACTAGAACTGAACTGGTATACAGAAGAAGAAACTTGGTATTGTAGTCAAGAAGTAAACACTAAATAAAGGAAATGACAATGCTACTAGAAAAAAGAGCCTAAAGAAAGAATTATATCAGTGGCCGCTCGTGAGTTTTAAAGTGGGAGTGCCTAGAAGAAAATAGTGCTGCTGAAACATTTTATTTGCTTTCCCCTTTCTCCTTTTTACTTTTCGTGCTATTTAAACCCTAAACAGGAAGTGAACCAGGAAAATAAGTTAAACGAAAGAAACTGAACGGAAATAAAATATGGTGTTTTGTTCTGAAAAATTGTTTACTGTGATAAATGTGGGAGAGGTGGCACCCCAACGCCTTCCCTCACGAGCCGCCAGTGGATGATATATCAATGAGAGGAGGATCGAATTTATGTAATGGACGGGCGAAGAATTCAAGGCAAATAGGCATTAGCAGTGAAATCAGACAGAGGGAGGGTCTATAGGTATGAAGGAATGTATAAAGTTGACCTGTTCATATATTTAGGAACTAAATTTACCAGGACACTAAATATGAAAGACGAGATAGAAATAAGAATAATGGCGTTGCGTAGGAGCGTAGGAGGTTGTGTAGGAGCATCGTCCTTCAACATATTTCTAAAAAAGCAAAGATAGGTATATATAAAACAGCAATAAGATCCTTCGTCACCTCGCAAGCTAAACACTAATATAAATAAAACAGAACAAACAAAATTGGAAGTATGGGAGAGGAAAGTACTACGGAAGATATTCGGTGGAAAGAATATAGAAGTTTGGTTCAGAAGAACTAATCAAGAATTAAGGGAGTTGTATAAAAAAACAGGAATATTGGGTGTTATAAGACCCCAATAAATAGAGAACCACAAGAAGTTTACAAAAAAAGACTTAAAAGAATGGTTCAGAAGAAAAAGGAGTAGATAAAGCTTAATACCACGAGCCCACCATAAATTGTATGAACAAATGAATGTTAAAATAGTTGAGTTTTTTACATTTATATTCCACATTATGAAAATAAAATGTTTTCAGAGTAGAATTGTTTATTGTGTTCATATTTCAAAAGACAAACCGAAAATGTCTTATTTCATAATTCGATATTGTATGTCTAAAATTTGGAAAAAAACATGTATAATTTATACACGTTTTTTGTATAACTTATACACGTATAGAGCAAAGAAAAATAAGGTGCCTTATTTTTTTTAATAATAACACTTGTTGATAAAATACTTGTAGCAGTCTTTGAACGCACGACACATTAGATCAGTGGTAAAATTTTAAAAGGTCAAAAAGCTGATTTTGTGGGTAGCTTTAAGTCAGTTAATTGACCCTCCTGAAAATAAGTAATTTTCAAATTCTTTATATACTTTACAGTTGATACGACGATATAATAACAGTGGAACAGTGGAAACAGTATAAGAAAAAAACAGACTTTTGCCAGGAAACTTTCTAATTACGCATTATTTTAGTCCACTGCCATTCATCGTGTTTTTCTTTATTTTTATTCTTCCGGGAAATGCCAGTTAAAATTTTCTACGAACTATTTACAGATATTTTTCGTTCTTCTTTTTTGAAAGCGACTGAACCTTTTTGTATATTTGGAACTATAGCCCACGGATAAAAACAAAATAAATTACGGCACTTAGCCAGAGTTTGCAGGGAAGTTCGCAGTGAAATGAGCGGAAGTTTAATTTCGGCATCGGCCAGCTGGGCTATTAAGCGTCAGATTGTTGAGTTCAAATTGAGGGAGTGTACTGAGGTGTAGCCTTAATTGTAGGAAAACATAGATTTTTGCGAGGTCGTTTGAAAATTGTCACTTACAGGGTACTCTATAATTTTTCGACCTTATGTAAGGATATTGTGTCCTATATGTTAACACACTTATGCAACCGTAAATTCAAAAGTTTTCAGAGAGATAATTTAAATTAATATATATATATATATATATATATATATATATATATATATATATATATATATATATATATATATATATATATATATATATATATATATATATATAAATATATGTAATAACATTTTAGTACAAGGTATATATTTGTTAAGTATTATGCGCTAGATGGAGTGCTGCGAAGTTTCAAATGCGTGATTGCTGACATTGTAAATGTCTCGATAGATGGTGTCCACTACATTTTAAGCGATATTTTGGATATCACATATTTTTCCGCTCGAAGGTTTCCACGTTCCTAAAAGTAAACTTATTTAAAGGCAATTCGGAAGAGATTTTTGACGTATACTCGTTGTTTCCGAGTGTCCCGATTTTACATACTTTGAAATACCTGAGGGAGTTACTAGAGTTAAACGGTTTTAATAACAAGACTTTCTGAGTACATCTCCTTAGCAATATTATGTATGATGTAAAATTGTTTTCAGCTTAATAACAGGATTTACAAACAACAAGAAGGAACGGCAATGGGCAATCCTCTGTCACTGTTCTTAGCCAACTTATTCATAAGTAAATTTGAAACCGAGGCGAAAGATGAATTCAGTTACTTTCCGAAGGTGTTATAAAGATATGTGGATAATGTTTTTGCAAAAAATTAAAACTCAGATGATTTTATTAAAAACTTAAATAGTAAATTCCAAAATTACCATTCACGCATGAACTGAAGAAAATCATGAGTCGGGATAAAAGACCTATTCCGTTCAGTCAACTTTTTTAATTATTAATGTAACGCATAAAATCATGAACGCTCAGTAAACTTCACGGTTCATGATTTCTATACGCTTCATTAGGTAGGGTTATCATATAAATAGAACATAGTTTAGTTTTAGAATTAGATTAAATCATTTTCCGATGATGCTAATATGGTTAGCGAAACGTGCGTCGAAAAGTTTAAAAAAGTGATTTGGTGTTTAGTGGAAAATCTCTTCGAGTTTAGTCAAAGAAAGTGAAATTGTTTTTTCTGAGGGACAAGTGGACGGTGTCCATCCACCGTCTCAAGTCTTCCCAAAAAATGTATTAACATTCTAATGAATCCAACGATTAGAAACCCAATTTATGTTATAACTTTTTTTAACAATGCCTACTGGGTAACATATTTCCGCTATACAATTTAGTTTAAATCTTCAATTATCGAATACCATGTCATAAATTAAATCAACATTTTCTCTAATCACGAACCTTTTCGATGATTCTGTATCTGACGTATATTTACAGGACTTCTTTTAGAAGTTTTCTAGACCAGTTTTTAATCACTTGATATGAAGGATCTGAATTTAATACGTCGGTTGTGTTATTATATGTTTTTTTCTCCTTTATTTGGGTTTTTCGCCACTATCTAAAATTTAAAAAAAATCAAAAATACCTTACTGTTACTGTTCTTATGCAAAGAAAGAATCACTGGGTAAAATAATTTATAATAATAAATTTACATAAGAATAGGTATTTTTGATATTTTTTAAATTTTAGATAGTGGCGAAAAACCCAAATAAAGGAGAAAAAAATATATGAACACGCCACAATCATTCAGACATTAATTATATATTTTGTTGAAAAGTTCTTTTGTAGTGATTTTTCATGGTAGCTTATATTTAAATTTTATCTGTTCTTATAATAATAATCTGTTCTAATAATAATGTTCTTATAATAATAATCTGTTCTTGAATAAATGCAAACAGCACTTGTACAGTGACTTGTCAAATTATTAGGGAGTTAAATTATTAAGTTGTCTTGGGCATAAACTGGAAATATATTGACGATTAAAATAAACTAATAATAGTGTTTATAATTTAGAGCAGAGGTCCCCAAACTACGGTCCGCGGGCCAAATCCGGCCCGCCAGTGTCATCAATCCGGCCCGTGATTAGCGAATTTAGCAAGCGTATGCACGTTTAGGCCCTTGGAACTTATTGGAGTAATCAGCATGGCCCTAAGGCTGGAAAGTTTGGACCCCTGATTTAGAGCTATAAAATAATATGTCAGTTAATTGATTTTCTTAACAGTCATAAATTACCAAATGAAAAGGTAAAACTCTTATTATTTGGTGTAATGCTATCCTTTGCCGAAAGTACAGTTTGGAGACATCAGGGCATGCTTTCAATGCAGTTTTTTTGCATATTCTTTCAGTAGTGGACTATGTTCAGGAGATCAATCAATTTTTGCTAACATCAACCGATTTGCTGTAATCCGGCGATTTGGAGGTAGAAATGCAGCGGAACTTGTTGTGACTAGTACTTGGAGGGTGACCCTTCGAGGATTGAGTAAACTTGCGTATTGCATTTTAACAGACAAGAGTCTAAAATCCGACAAAGAATTGCCCCTCAGTTGCGCCAGTTCGAGGATGGGTAAGCTGGGATGGAGGTCTTCTGAGAGGTATTCTATGCTGATCATCCGTCAGTCGGAATGTTTCTCCAGAAACTTAAGATTAAGCACACAACGAATGGTTGATAGTCTGAGGGGAGTGCTGACCGAGGTTAGTCAGTAGCTGATGACGTGGTTCAGAGTTTATGTTAAGTTGTAACTCTCTAGGCGCTAATAGCTTCAGTTGTCGATGCGCCTCTAATGTAAAAAAAGGGAAACAAAATTTCAATTCATCAATTTTTCGAAACCTTGTCATTTGCTGGTGATAACTTTCATCGCTAGTTCCTAGGTTTTCTATTGGGTTCAAGTGTGTTGCATTCCTTACTATCAGGAAACCATTTAATGGTCTAACGTAAAAAACGATTTTCCAAGATTTGTTTGTATTGGTCTCATTGTCCTCTTGATAATGCAGAGTCGCCCCATGCATTTTACTAATATCACAGGCTACACCATTACATTTACTGGGTGTTTCATCATTTCCTTAAGACAAATTTTACTCACGTATAGAAATTTTCAACCAAAAATTTTGTTTTTATTAAGTTGTGAGACATGAAAAAAGCAGTTTTGATGACTTCCACCACTATGAGGACATAGACAAGGTGGCTTAAGGACCAGAGTTATGAATCAATACGCGGTGATCATAAACATATCCAAAGATCTGAACGGCATCAGAGAAGTCTTGTTGTATGAAATGGACATAAAAATACTCAATACAGTTCAATATTGGCTTAACACCTACTTTCCCTATAGACGTTGTTGTCTTCCTCCAAATGTCCTTCGTAAGATTTTCGGTCCCAGATTTCTAATTCAGCTATTTTTGATTAAATAAAGCACACAAAGTTTTTTTTTGAAAACTGATCAGCAAAAGTGGATATAACTAATAATCAAAATATGTCTTTCACGGAGGTACTCGTCCAGTTTAGCATCCTGAACTTTAATGTATTGGTAAGACATCTAATATTCCTGGATGAAAAGATGTTATTCTAGAAACTTCTTAAGATATACATATTTATGGATCCTTTATAGCACCCTAATAAAGAAGAATTATTTTCTGGATATATTGTATCTAAAACTCATTTTTTTGTATAAATTAGGATCACGCTTTAATTTGGAGTTAGTATTTTAATATTTGGATGTTAATATTTTCCAGATATTTCGCATCCAAAACTCGATGTTTGTCATATAACTAAGGTCGAGCCTCAGTGCACTCCGTTAATTTAAACTCGACAATCTGACGCTTAATAAGCCTGACTGGCCGATGCTGAATTTAAATTTCCGCTCATTTGACTGTAAACTTTGAATAAGTCTCATAATTTCCTTTATATTTCTCCTCGGGCGATGCTTCCGTATATACAAAACTCGACCGCTTTCAAAAAGGAAAGACGAAAAAGATATATAAATAATTCCTCTGTAATATATATGGTTGCTAAATTAGTACACGCACAAAACAAAAACTACAAATAAATAATGTCTCGCCAAAAACATAGGAACCTTTGATCAATAAATGGAAAAGAAATTGTGGAGAATTTAGAATTAGAATCGTTGATATGCCTCTAATTCTAAGTAAAGGTTATTTAACCTACAGTTTAACGACCTACATTAGATCTACAGCTTAACGTGGGTTCAAAACCTGAGCATGGCTTTCCAAATGTCTGAATCGATTTAAGAAAAAAAGGCTCCCAATATTTTACTAAGGTTTAACAAAATAATTTGATTTATTTCCTTTGTTTATAAATAAACGATTATACTTCACTCCTTAGAGATTTAATCTAATTCTCACTTTTTGTTTCGATAAATAAATAATGCTTCTTAATTATACAGGTCGGCATGATTTTTCTAATATTGATGAGACTGATATCTTAGCGTTTCATTTACGTAGTTACTAAAACACCATTTCGCAGAAAGTACCTGCTTCTTCCTTGTATCATAGGCTAATTGAAATTATTTGTACCTGATTTCCGCCTGGACAATGTAGGAATTACCCCAAGACCGTACAGAGGGTATTTCCACAGTATTCTACAAACTTTTAAAGGCAGTTTTATTGTTTTCTATGGTTTAGTTTGTTTCTGTCTCTTTTATAGTACAGTTAAGTGTTTAAGTCTATTTTATATAAAATGGCAAAATCTAGATGCCGATTTTGCAAAAATCCAGCGAATTAGTTTTGTTATATATGCGGACGATTTCTTTTAATTTCACAAGCTAGATCTATATCCGAAGAAGTCAAAAAAGCCTGTTTTTTATAAGTGCCAAATAGGAGATCAAGTAATGTAAACATGTTGTCATATAAATTTAGTGCAGTGGATGATCCATCGCAAGAAAAATTCTATGCCGTTTGCTGTTCCTATAGTGTGGAAAGAACCTACTGACCATGTAAGTGATCAAAGAAAGCAACTTTTGTATCACTAAAACAGAAGAGATTTCAAAAAAGCAAAGGGACAACATTCTCCAAATTTGCCTTCTGCACTTAGGCCAGTTCCTCATAGCCAGGAACTAACGGTTGAGATTGCGCCTTTAAATCTGGAGAAAATGTTTCCCGGTGATTTTAATTCTTCATCAGGATCTGAGCCACAACTTCCTGAGAACATCAGTTGTGACCCAACATTTTTAACAACTACCAGTGAACCTCACTTAATTACTCAGAATGAATTCAATGATTTGGTATGTGATCTGGGATTCTCAAAACAAAAATGAGAACTTCTTGGTTCCAGACTTCAACAGTGGAACCTGTTAGATAAAAATGCAAGTGTTTCACTTTACCGAAAACGGAATATAACATTTTCAAGTTTTTATAAAACGGAAGGATGGCTATGTATTAAGCTATAATAAGCTTAATATGGAACATATACCTTCCGAGTGGCGTATTTTCACAGATTTGTCGAAATACAGCCTAAAAGCAGTCATGCCTTATAATGGAAACAAAAAACCATCTATTCCTTTAGCCCATTCAGTGACAATAAAAGAAATCTATGGGACAGTATGGAAATAAAAGACCATTACGGTAAGAAAGATTAGCCTCATAGAACTTCTTTTGAACCTGGTACTCAAATAAAAAATATGCCCCCCTTGTTAACCCAAAAACGTGCTTCATCCGCCTCTTCATATTAAGATTGGACTAATGAAAAACTTTGTCAAAGGAATGGATAAAGAAGGTAAAGGTATAAAGTAACAAATAATAAATATAACAAATAAACAGTAAAACAATAACTGTAACAATAAACAATAAAAAAAATAACAAATATTTCCTCCTTTAAGTGATGCAAAACTAAAAGAAGGCATATTTATTGGACTTCAAATAAGGAAGCTTCTAGGTGATTTCCGTTTTCAAGAAAAATAAAATGAAAAGTAATTGGCAGCTTGGAAGTGTTTGGTAAGTGTAGTGAAAGAATTTCTGGGCAACAAGAAAGATAGAAACTATAAAAACCTCATAGATAAACCTTTGAAAGCTTATGAAATACTAGGGTGCCGCATGTCTTTAAAAATGCAATTTTTGCACTCCTATTTTTACCCGGAAAATTTGTGTGCAGTAAGTGATGAACAGGGAGAGAAGTTTCACCAGGATATCAGGACGATGGAAGGAAGATACTAGGGAGGCTGGAACCTATCTATGTTGGGTGACTATTGCTGGTTTTTAAAAAGATGATGCTACACTCCCCACCACTGACATTTTTCTCCACCACTGGCCTATTATAAAAAATCTGTACGTGTTACACCAATTAACTTATAATTTTCAGATTTAGGATTACAAAATACTTTATATACTTCTATTTTCATCAATGTTACCCCAAAAAAGTTTAAATTTGTTGACCTGTGTTATTGCAGGGATTCTACTGTGAAATATTTAGTCGTCGGTTCAATAAAAAAAAACGTTAAAATGAGTGAAATAAATCGCAAAATTATGGTAATTTTAAAACATTATTTTACAAAAGGCTTTAAAGTGACTGACGATGTCACTATGACTGACAATGATAATCCCTAGCGTTCACTTCTGGTTCAAGAAGTTTCGGAAGAGAGACATGAGTCTTGAAGATAGGGGAAGATCGAGTCGTAATATTTTACTTTACGTTTGTTTCTGATGGTAGGGCGTTAATTCAGAACCCTACTCAGCTCAATTTGGGAGAATACATACTGTTCTCACCAAAAAACATCCAGTTTTGGTCAACTGTAGAACAATCCTCCTGCAGTAAGACAACGCGAGACTCACTTCACATTTGACTACCTCTAAAATTAATGGATTGGACTTTGAACTCTCAACCAGCTTACAGGCCTGATCTCGCTCCGTTGGATTATCACTTGTTCCGGTCCATAGCTCACTCACAAAAACTCGCTGCTTCAAAAGATTGTATTACCGAAGCGGAATAGAGTTAATGGCTCAAAGATGGATTGAGGTCATGGAAAACAACGGTCTATATTTTGAAGAATAACCTAGAGTTATACATTTTTTAAACAGTGAATAACTAAGTACAGTATAAGCTCGATAATGTGAACAGAAACAAGCAAAGTGCTGTTCATGTCATTGAAGGGGTTCATGATAACGATGGTCAGAAAGATATGCAGGAAGTAATTAAAAAATCACTGCATTTTGTAATATAATAACAATGCAACAATATATACAACATAGATGTTCATAGTATTGAAACGGTTATATATCTTAAGCATATCTTTAAAAATAAAAAACTTAAATTTTGAAAAAGTCAGTAATTCGTTTCTGAACTTTTTTAGTTTTTATGTCAAGCATGACAGCATTTTCATAAATACCCTGAAGTGCCAAAATGTTATTTACGTCAAGAGAATTTTGGTCAGCCCATATTATTACTAACAGTATGGGAAACACGCGGCTGATCTAAATCAGGCTCATATTCCTACAATACACCCAACAATTTGCTTCTCCTCATTAATTTATTTCAATACGATAATTTCCAGTTCCTCTTTGATTTTCCAATTCTCTTACATAACTTTTAACCTTCTACCTTTTTTCTGAAATTTATTTTCGTACTCCCGTTTTAATAGCTAATATCTTCTTATGCTCATAAACTCTGAAATTTCATTGGTAATCACTTTCATTTCTCTTCCATTTGAACCATTGAACCATTTTGGTTCACTGTTCATTCATTTATACTCTAACGGATTTACTTTTCCAACAACAGCAAATCAATGTATAATTTTTCCTTTCCGAACTCCACCACCCTAGTACGTTTGTATATCCAGATGTACAAAAATATATATATATATATATATATATATATATATATATATATATATATATATATATATATATATATATATATATATATATATATATATATATATATATATATATATATATATATATATATATTAATTTCTATTAAATATAAAAATATACTGGCGCAGGTTGACGATCTTCATTCCACACTTCAATGTCTTCAGAAAGGTTATCAGAGTTGATTTCATTGAATAATATAATTGGATTCTTACCCAGTTCATTATACTCATTATTTGCGGATTCTATAATTTTCCTTAATCTCTCGGACAATGAAATATCTCCCTCGTCTGGTTCATTGCATTTTAAAATGTTGCACCAACATTTGCGAATTATTCTGGGGGTTACTCTTTCCCATGCCACTGCTAGCTGTAATACGGCATCCTTTATCGTCAAACGTTTCAGATTTTCGCTTAATTTACAACTTTTCCTACAACAGAACTGAGAAGGTTTTTTCTATAGTAAAGTTTTGTTATATGAATATCATTCCATCAGCTGTTCTTGTTGGCGGGTGACTAGGAGCATTGTCAAGTAAGGCTCTTAAAGACAACCCTTGGGATTTTAGAAATCTTCTTACCTGGGAATAAGTTAAATAATATAAATAATTGTTATTCATTTGCATGTATGCAACTTACCTCAAATACAAGGTTTTCAAAAAACCAAGTCTTAAAAATGTCTACGGTTATGGAAAAATTTGGCAATTTTGGAATGTTTGTAAATTAATAGATTTCCCTATTAGAAGTGCGTGCGTTAATTTATAGCGGCCTATTGCATTTGCGCAGCCTAAGAATGTTAATGTTTGTTTTGCATTTTTTAATCCGGGAGCTGTCTTTTCTGTCAGGGAAATATACGTCTTGTCGGGAAGGAGCTTCCAGAAGAGTCCCGTTTCATCTGCGTTTAGTTCTTCCATAATTCTGAAGAAATCTTGCTGAAAAGGATCGACTAATTCGGAGTGAGATGATAATTTTTCGCTCGAAATTTTAAGAAATCTGCTACTATAACGAGTTTTGAACCTTTGTTGCCAACCGTCATTAGCTGTAAAACCCTCATTTTTACTCAAGCTTAATGGTTTTTCCCGTATCATATTGCTAGTAATAGGAAAATTTTTATAGAGTTCCTTTTCCATTAATTTGTAAGCAGAAGTTTTCAAAGTGAGCCTTTTAGTAGGATTTATAGTATTGTCTACAGCTTTCAAAATCGCATTTTTTTTATCGCACATATGGTTGATTTCGCCACATCGTACTTTTTAGCTAATGTCGTTATTGACATACCTTTTTCGCATTGTTCCGGTATATTTCACTTCTCTTGCAGTGTCAAACATTTACTCTTTGGTCTGATCCTGTTGATGCAAAATTACACTCACCTCCAAGTTTTTAAACACATGTACTCTTGTTCACGTTAACGAGAGGTCACCGCTCACATTCCATTGAATAATTCACATTATTCGACCCCCGCTACGAAATTAATGGACAAAATTGTTGTTCATTACAAATAGCCGTTAAAAAAACGAGTGTTTACGTTATCGAGCTTGTACTGTACTTCTAAAACGCAAGTACTTTTGTTATACCTTAGTACATGAACGAACGAATTGATGTATAAAACTGACTAATAAAAGTGTTTTTATGCATATATTTTTTATAGTGTTTCTACATTTTCATGTAATTTATCTTTTATCATTAATAATGTTTCTAAACATATATTTTCCTGTCTTAATATACCGTCATTTCAACTCTAACAAAGTCTATCCTAAACAAACTATTCCATTAATATTTGCTTCTTCGGAACTGTTCTCAAGAATACCGCAGTAATGTTTATTACATTTTTAGTTAAACACTTGAGTTTTTGTAAATTTGGTATTCGTACTTTAGCGTAGGAAAATAGATAAAATTACGGCACTTATTGAAAGTTTGCAGGGAAATTCGGAGTCAAATAGGCGGAAGTTTAATTTCAGCATCCGCCAGGCGGGATAAATTTCCAAAACTCTCTGGGGTAGACATCAAATTACATTATACCTTTTGACATTATTAGATATAATTTTGTTTTCAACTTACGCTTTATAGTGAAAAAATGTTGATGAATATCTAGGAAAAGTATGTCATACAAAAATATTTTACTTTATGAATAATATTAATAATAATATTAAATGGTTTTATTTAGGAATTATTATGCCTATCAAGGAATAATGTATAATTACAACTTTAGCATTTGCCATCTTCAGGTGTTCAAATTCTTCTAAGGGGAACTTTGGTATGAAGCACTAAACTCAAAGATATACACTATACATTTGTTTTTAATATCTCGATGTGCATTTCGCTAACCATGTGAAAGGCATCAGCAGGTGATTCAATATCAATCTGAATTAAATTTAATGACGATATTAACGTGTCGATAAATAAAAAACGGGTGATTTGGTATTTATTGGTAAACGTTTTTTAGTTTAGTCGAATTCCATATGTTGAAAGCAGTCATTAAGCCATCGTTTCTCAACCTGGGGTTGCGTTCAGGATTATGGGGGGTCGCAATGTGTTCAAAAAATAAGACCCGTTTATGAAACATCCTTTTATTAAAGTATTTTTAATTTAAAAACAAGTGTAAAAACAACAATAATTAACAATGAAACTCTTCGTCTCGATTATTTGATTTAATTACCAAAGCGCATAGATTGTATGAACCTGCCTAAGCGCGGGGGAAGAATGATCATTCTCGCATGCATGGGCGGGTGGCGCGAGGTGCACCAGTGCGTCATTTTACAAGTGCGTGCAAGTGCAGGACAGATGTTCGAACTGGTAAAAGTAATATAAGAACAAGGGGTTACACAAGTCTTGTAGTTCGTATTTGTGGCTGTGTGCTGTCTTTAAGTATAAGTGTAACGGCCTATTCATACACACATCCATCATTGACGATTCGTCATTTAATACAAAGACAAATAGATGATTCGTTTTTTTTTTCACAATTCGTAAGCGTGTGAACACGCTCGTTGAAGTTTATAAGCCCTTTAAAAATAAAAACTATTCTTCATAAATCACGATATTGTAAAAAGGATGAATCGTCGCCTTGTTAATCGGCGGATGTAAAACTTTGATAAACATCAAATTGACATATTATAATGAGGTGGTCGCAACATTATTTATTTAACTTTTTGGCTATTTAGTGGACCGCGACACTAAAAAGGTTGAATAACGATGTATTAAGCAGTTGCTAATCATAAACATATGTACAATCATACAATTGATAACTCGAATAAGGAAGAATGGGGTCTGCTTTGTCTTTGTGCCTTGGTTATCATATTAAATACAAAATACTTAAAGGTATCCCCTTCTGTTTATAGATTAAGAAAAAATATTCAAAAAAAGGAGAATTCGTCCGTGCTCCACGCAAGTATTGTTCATTCCTTCAGTCGCCCCCAGAACATTAGTAAGTGTTTACTGAGACTAGTTTCTGACCTTTAGCTGCCATCAGTCGGGTTTTTGAATGTTTTTAATATATTCCCGGACCCCACTATGCAACTTTTCATGCACGCTTGGTACCTAAATAGGGCCTGGGCGGATTACGGACTATTTCCCGTAGTATGACTGTTGCGGATGTTCACCACAGGATGGCATGAGCGGCTCTGTATTACAGCCTATATCTGATATGGTCGATTTATATCGTCATATCTTTGTTATTCCTTCAGCATCTTTCGAACGTTCAGCCTGAGCTCGACTGATGTTGATTTAACGCCAGAAACCGGGCTAGGGAGCGACTTTGCTAACGTTTTGGGGGCGGCTGAAAGAATGGTCGATATTTGCGTGGAGCACGGATAAATTTTCCATTTTATTGAATATTTTTAATATTCTCATTTTCTATTTGGCTCATAAATCTCACACAGTTCAGATATTGGTACCTATTAGAATAAAATTAGCTTATAAAACATGTTTGCACTTGTAAAACATGTGAAATTCTTAAAGACGATTTATGTCTTGAATTTTCTGGCATTTTTATAAAGATTTTTAAAGTTTTCATTTCAAGGTACCCTACAATAAACACAAAAACTTTTGATAAGAGAAGCTTTTACGTGTTGAAAAGCTATTTAATCTTCGGTCGTTGCGAAGAACATTAAGCTATTGTAAGCCGTAAATTGTCGGTTCCTGTAAAATCTAGCTTTAGAGGCAAAATGTCACTGGCGAAACATCTGAACTACTGGAAGCGAGAAAAGAGTATAAACAGCGATTTTCAATTTATTTATGCTGTAGTAAAAATAATCGAAAAATGAAACTAATTAAAATAGATAAAAAATCTTGTATATATTTCTGTTGAAATTATTTCTGATTGATTTTTTTTGGAAAGTCTTAAAAAAGTTGGTCTATTACCTGAGGAATTTTTCAGTTGAACATAAACTGTGGTCTACAATACATTTTCTGAAATTTTTGACTAGTTTGAAGTTAAAACAATGGATGTTGAATGTTCAAGATCATTAATATCCGTTTCTCATAAAAAATACAGTTTTGTGCAGTTTATAAGAAGAATGAATGAATAACATGAATCAAATTCGGTAATATTCTTGTAATGAGCTCTTTCCATTATATTTTTATCTATACCAGAAGTAAAATGAACACTAAAAGCAAAGTGAATACTAAAAGAGCAATTACTCTACCCTTATCATGTATGAGGGGTATAAGCCGCTGATTTTTTCCGACGAACTTTTTTTCATCAGAAAATGGATGGTACACACTTAACTTGAACTTGACTTGATTAACTTGAATAGTTCATTTAATAAAACTATGCATTTTTTAATATTCGTTATGTGTTTCTTAATGTGTTGTAGTGTGAAAAATTAGTGCTAGTAATTTCAACTTTGGCATCAAACGACAATAATGCGTTTTTCCTTTTTTGTAAGAAAACGAACCAAATTTATACGGAAACGTATGAAGCAAATGGCTATAAACATATTACATTATATTTCCAAATAACATTAAGAGGCCAATGCAACAAAAAACTGAAACCATTGCTAATTGTTAAGAACATTTCTGACCTGTTGTGAAGAGTTTTGTCCTGTTTTCGGTGGAAATTGCATTTTGGATACATGTTTTCAGAAAACTTTTAGTTCATAAAATGTAGCAAAATTTTCTATAGTACTTTTCCTTATATTCTGTATAAAAGCATCGGTATAGGTTATTCATCAGCTGTATGGTGTAATTCGATATTATGGTATTATATTGCAAAATTAATGTTGTGGTTGCGAGATTAAGTAAGATTACTTCATGCATTAGATATGGTATTGTTCCATCGAGCCTTCTCGTAAATCATTAGTTTAGTTTGGCGCTAGGATATAAAATTTAAAATTTAATTCAATCAGTTCTCAATAACCTATGAAACGAACCTGTCGTTATATTTTCCAGACTCTCCGGGGATTTTCTGGCGCATTTTTCACAACATAAATTTTTATCTTCCATAACCTAGACCAATAAAGTTTGTATATATTGGCCAGACTTCCCAGACCTTACTTGGAAATGCTATTAAATATAATTGCTTCATAACTATTACATTTTCCTGGCCTTATTCATTTAATTGAATAGTCAAGAAGAACTTTCAAATATACTTACCAGCATTGATAATACTATTTTTTTTATTAAAATACAATTTTAAATAATGATATAAATTATAACTATTATATATATGTATATATTATACAGTACATATTATACATCCATTAATGACGTGCAAAAGCTCTTTATTTCTAGTCAAGGTTAGGGCTCCGGGTAAGAGCGCTCTTTGTTTCACTACATCTAGGAATGGGTATTTAGGAAGTTTGGTAACCTTAGAAATATTAATTTTTATGTTTTGATTTTGATAATTATTTATTAAATAAAGTAAAAAAAAATGGTATTATTAATTAAAATATACATATATATATATATATATATATATATATATATATATATATATATATATATATATATATATATATATATATATATATATATATATATATATATATATATATATATATATATATATATATATATATATATATATATATATATATATATATATATATATATATTTTTTTTTTTTTTTGAACATCTGGATATACAAATGTACTAGGGTGCTGGAGTTCGGAAAGGAAACATTATACATTGATTTGCTGTTGATGGAAAAGTAAACCCGTTACAGAATAAATGAATGAACAGTGACGGTTCGTAGGTTTTTAAAGTGGGAGGGCGTAGAAGAAAATCGTGTCTCTGAAGAATTTTTTTGCTATTTTTAGATTCTTTTTGAACTTGTCTCAAAATCAACCCGATGTCAGTTTTTAATTCAACTTTCCCCTCCAAATTTAAATTAGTCATTATTACCTGTTTTAAATCAGACACCTTCATGTTTGCAATTAAAAGTTGATTATTTTTATTTAAAAATTACTACTCAGTGTGTACACATGTAGCAAATCCCAAATCAAAACAAGTATTCGCGAGGCGAACGAAATACGCGACGCGAGATATATCAAATGCTCCGTACCCGTCAAATCAGCGTTTAAAACTAATAACCGATACGCTCGGTCACAAAGGATTTACGTCCAAATTGCATGTTTTAGAAAGTAGTTAAATCCCCGAATTCTCACAACCAACAAAACATGTAACGCCAACGACGAGATAAGATGACGGTGGTGTACGGTCGTTGGAGGTAAACGCCCGACCAACGATGTAAAAATTGCAGTGAGAGGATGGAATTATTATCCGCATTATTTGGTGTGATGGATCGACAGACGTTCTACTACATTTGGAGATTTTAATTTTTAATAATATCTTAAAATGAGTTAAAGGAAATAAACTGAACGGAAATATAATAATGGTGTAAAAGAGGTGTTTTTCCTCTGAAAAATTGTTTACTGTGATAGATGCTGTAGGGGCGGCGCCCCAAAGCCCTCCCTCATGAGCCGCCACTGATATATTGCATAAAACTGATATTGCATAAAAGTTTGAAATTTTAATATTTGTAATTCGGCATAATTTATTAAAATATGCGAGCAAACTGAGAAATGTTTATAGTCATAATTTTCATAATAACTAACTACCGCTATAAAGAATAAAATAATTTTTCGCATTATCCAGTTTAAATCCCCCCTTCTATATATACATTTTCGAAATATCGTTAAAGCCATTTCTGCCTTATCTTCATCGCAGGGGTCCTCCGAACAGCATCTGGTAGAACGATAAATTTCCAATGGGATATCGAGTCCCGGTATATTTTCAGTAGGTTTCGTTTTTTGTACCATCTTTGTTCTTTTTCTTTTCTTTCACAGTTCTTGATCGTAGCCAATGCAAAATATATTTGATTTTTTATGTTATTTTAATGCCTTTTCCGAAAAATAAATATTAAACGAGAAAATTGCTGTTTTACCTGAAATTTATGCTTAATGTTGGTTACTATTTTTAATCAAAAAGTATCGGGCATATTTTTTCATAAATTGTCTATAGGCCTATTAAAAAAATATTTCTGGGATTAAGAAAGTGTTTTCTTAATCTCTTAATATTCTGGGACGATCTTCGCTGTATACTCTTACATACATCATACATACATATATACATACATACTGAGCACCTGGAGAGCGGATGAAGGGAACGACTAAAGCCATGACCATATAAATAGGCCGAATGTCGAATGGTGGCTGCAATCACATGGTCATGGCTTTAGTCGTTCCCTTCTTATTATATATATATATATATATATATATATATATATATATATATATATATATATATATATATATATATATATACCAGGTGTGGCGGTTAATAATTCTTAATTAGAAATATATAAAATGGTTTATTCAAAGTGTGCGCTATTACCTGGTAATTTGTGCATTTCTTCCCAGAAAACCGTACATCTTTTGAGGTGATCCAGTCATCAAGCCATATTTCATCATCCGTTAATTGTTGAAGTGCTACATGGAAAGTGCGTAAGACATCCATGAAAACGAGTGGTAATCGCAAGGGGCCAAGTCTGGTGAATACGGCGGATGGAGCAAGAGTTACTAGTCAAGTGCAGAAATGGTTTCTCTGGCCGATTTCGCTGTCAATCATGCAAAATCAGTTGTCTTCTAGCCCACTTTGGTCGCTTGTCGAGTAATGCATGGTTTAAATTGATCATTTGTTGACAGTTTGTAGCGAACGGTATTAACTGTTTCACCTGATTTCGAAAGCACATAGTACACGGCACTCTTCTGATCCCACCAAATGCACAGCATTGTCTTTTTTCCAAAGCGATTCGGTCTTAGGGTCGATGTTGATGGTTGTCCTAGGTCAATACATGATTTGCTGCGTTTTGGGTTCTTGAAATTTATCAATTTTTTATCTCCAATCACGATCCTATGTAAAAAAGCTTTTCTTTCACGTTGAGAAAGCTAAACTTCGCACACCATTTTTCACTTTTCCAACTGTCTGTCGTTAAGCTGATGTGGTACCCATTTTCCTGCCTTCTGGATCTTTGCCATGGTATGAAGACTCTCTGTCGTTTGTTGTTGAGTTTGCATATCGTCTTCTTCCAACAATGTCTTCTTCCAATTAGGCACGTTCAATTGTTTTCGGTTGACCTGGGCGTTCTTTGTATTTCAATTCAAACTCATCACTTCTGAATCATCTAAACCAACGGCCACAAGCGTCTTGCGTTGGCACATTGGCACCGTAAATTTCCATAAGCAAACGACAGTGTTTTTCTTTTGATTGAACAAGAAAAGCAGTTCCTGCTGCAAATGCTCTATATTTGGCTCGAAACTCGACATGTTTACCAAACGAAAAAAATATGACGCTAACTCGAAATCATTTAAGTATCAATGGCATTTTAAAACGCACTGTCGTAGCAACAAAATGACATAAGAAATTAGACTGTGAACTGTGAAGAAGAAAATAGAACTGTGAAAGAAATTATGAATTATTAACCGCCAGTTTAATCAAATTGGCAATTTTCATGCAAACATTATTTGAAAGCCACTGATTATTTTTTATAGGGGTTTTTTGAGGATGATATTTACAAAATTCAGCCTTAAATCACATAGTAACTCAAGGACAACATCCGTACTGAAATTGATGCATTAACACATGCTATGTTGACAAAACTTATGAAAAATGTGTTAAAAAGGCACAAAGTTGCATTGCTGCTTATGGCTCATATTTGATTGACATAATTTTTAAAAAGCAAGTAACTAAAAATTTAAACACGAAATAAAAATATTCCGTCTTGTTTCTTTTAAAAGTTCTAAATAACTAAAATGATAGCGTAATACTTGCGCCACCCGTTAGTTGCTTCTTTATTAGGGGCTTTCTTTTCAGTGCTGAATGAGTTTTTAACCCATATTTTGATAGCGTTATGAGATGGGGCTAAAATGATATTGTGTCGCTATAATTTAAATTTTAAAAAGTAAATTAAAGAAAGCAAAATAAATTTATTCGAGTAAATTTATAGCACCCATTTAACCGGATTATTACCGTTTTAATAAGAATTACTACAAAAATAAGTTTAATGCAGCTAACTTTATTACGATCACTGTATTTCTTAAATGACACTGACATAAATTTTAAATTAACGAGGTAGCAATATCCAAATAGCGACAAAAACATAAAATTTTGATATCAAAAAGTAATATTTTATCTTTAAAAAATAATTCAACTGAAAATACATCATTAGCTGTTACTATACAGAATAACCAAAAATACAAAATTTAAAATAACAAACACGGAATTTACTATTGGCGTCAATTCATTTAATAACTGTTGTAAATTATTCGGTATAGATAATAATTTAATCCAACTCGAAATAAATGCTTGATGGTTTTATCGCCGATAAACTGAAATAAATCCTCTTAAAAAAAAATTGATCGTTATATACATACTAGCTAACTCAATAATTTCTCAGAAAAGAGTTCGTGCTACGTCCTAATTTGAAATTAAATTATGTAAAATGATATTTATCTGTTATTACTAAACTAGTGGTAGTACTAATATTATTACTATCCTTTCTTCTTCTTCTTCTTCTCTTTCTTCCTTCTCCTTTCTATTGTGCAATTCTGACTGTTATTAGATTGGTTTATTCCCTTACCTAATGTCCACATTATATTATCTTCGGATTTCTTACTTCGAACTTCTACTTCTACTTCGAACCTTCAAAGTGTTTCCAGTATGTGTTGTTAATATTCTCATCTCTGCCACTTCCAACATCCTTGTGTCCCTGTGTAGTAGATGTATCAGGTCTTGTTTCTGATGTGTATGCCATTGTTGGTGTTATGGTGGCTTTATAGGTTGTATTGTTTAGACATGTGCCACTTTATTTAGCTTACTGTATTTCCTCATGACTTCTATTTCTACATCTCTGTGACTAGATAACGTGGTATCTTATTTCGATTCTATAATTGGTTCTATACTTGTGCCGTCAATTTCTTACATCTAATGTAATAAATTTAATAATTATATTTTTTTTTGCAGATGGAGCAATTTTGGCAAGTTTTAGCGTTGTATTATCTGCATAACAGAGTATTTTGATTTCCTAGTTTCCGATTCGGTATCATTTTCTTTCATTGGCCTTTTCCTGTCTTATACCACTTTCTATCTCGATTTGTTCTGAGTTGTCCATCTATTCTAGTTTCTCATCTGTCATTTCTAAAAACGTCTTAAGTTTACTATTTTATTACTACCTTTTGTAGGATTAACATACTAGAGCATCATTTCTCAACCTGGGGGTCGCATTAAGGTATATGAGAGCTCGCAATGTGTTCAAAAAATAAGACCCGTATATAAAACAGCCTTTTATTAAAGTATTTTTCATTTAAAAGCAAGTGTTAGAAAACAAACTTGATTTAAAAGCAAGTGTTAAAAGTGTTAGAAAATTAAATATTACGAGGTAATAACAACATAATAAAATAAACTTAAATAAAGTAACAGCCAAAGTTGTTCGAAATAATAATTGCATGCGACGGTTGATTTTGTTTTTATTTAAAAGTTTTTCTATACGTGGCTCATCATTGCAAACACACTAATAAACGATTTCTATATTTAGTTTTTAAAGCCACCATAGACGAGAAGCTTTTTTCGCATACGTAAGAAGTAGTGAAGGAGATCAATGTTTTCAAAGCTTCCGTTACTAGGCTTCCGTATTCACATACAAAAACAAGCCAAAACTTATCCAAATCTTGAGTTAAAAATTCTAGTTACAGTTTTGTCGGCCAATATTTCAACAAGTTGATTGTGAATCTCAATAGTTAATTCAGCAGCCGCAATAACATTTTCGTCAAACGGATTGACAACCTATCTTTTCGACAAATTATCGCTGCTATCTGGAGAATATTTCAGTAACTGAATTTTCAATTCGCGTAAATGCGTTTCATGCCCTCCAGCACGCTATCAATAACAGAATTTTTCTAAATCCATATTTTTGGAAATATAAACAGAAGTTAGAAGTAAATGTATCAAAACTGCGTTTTTTAAGGCGTATAATCCAAATACCAAGCTTCTTGATGAAGGCATCGATTTTGTCTATCATCAGTAAAATGTTTTTGTTACGGCTTTGTAAACTTGTATTCAACTTATTCAAATGTGTAAATATATCACTCAAATAAGCCAACTTAATTATCAACTCAATTAAGTAAGATCAATTTTGTATAAAAAAATGAGCTACTTTTATTTGTAAAAAAAACTTTCACTTCATTTCGCAATTCAAAAAACCTCGTTAGAAGGCTTCTTCTCTTCCTCGCGACAAACACCTGACTTCAGTGTGGAAAAGCAGTGAGTCGTATTTGGCACTCAATTCTTCACACAATGTGGAGATCAGTCTAGCCTGTAATGGTCGCTCTTCATCTCGTTCCTTTGTTTTTGTTACCAAAGCGCGCTTGGGACGAATGATCCTTCTCGCATGCGCGGATAAGCTGCGCCGGCGGATTATTTTACAAGTGCGTGCTAGTGCAGGGCACAGGTTCGAACTGGTAAAAGTAGTATTAGAACAAGGGGTTACACAAGTCTTATAGTTTTGTATTTCTTGGCTGTGTGCGGTTTTTTGGTATAAATGTAACGGCCCATTCCCACATATATTCGTCATTGATGATTCGTCATTTAATAACAAGACAAATGGATGATTAGTTTTTTTCACAATTCGTAAGCGTGTGAACACGCTCATAGGAGTTTATAAGCCCTTTAAAAATAAAAATGATTCTTCATAAATCACGACACTAAAAATAGGATGAACCGTCGTAGTGTTAACCGGCCGATATAAAACTTTGATAAATGTCAAATTACAGCGAGGTATACATATTGCAGTGAGGAGATCGCAACGATTTTTACTTAATTTTTTGTTATTTAGTGGGTTGCGATACTAAAAAGGTTGGGAAACGATGTACTAGAGAATAAAAAACTTCAACATTATGGAAAATATATTCTATTGCATTTATTTTGTAATTTTTGTGTTCGCTATGACGATATTATGTATTGGTCAAAAATCCTATCACTGATCCAAATTCAGTGTCTAAAGGGTTTCATATATGAAAATCTACGGTCGATGGTTCCAAACAATCTTTGAATCTCTCGGTTATTAAATTAGAAGTTTAAAAACTTTTGTTGAAAATAACGAGATGTGTAATTATCTCTATATCACATGTGTATTATTAATTAAAATGTTTTAATGAATGTTTTCATAAACACCCGTGACTGTTAATCGAGATTTGCTTGCGATGGGGATGTGTTATTGTATTTATTAGATGCTTTCTATTACCATGCACTACAAAACGCGTTGTTTGGAATGGTACCGAATTGGACCTAAATGTAGATATGTAGATATTCCGTCATTTTATTTTTCAGCATGACCGCACCACAGACGATAGATAGACCGCATACAACTCGGTTAGAAGGGTCTGCGTTATCGAAACTCAATTGGCTGACGAGATCTCCATTTCTATCGCCGACACAACTTTTTTTGTTCCTCGATATATATTAACGAATACAATGTTTAATTTGCATGAAAACATAATGTCTTCCATTTATTAAACAAAATTAAGTGACTTTCGTTGTAGTTATACAATATTTGTCGATGATGCTCAATTTTCTAATATTTATTTTAAATAAGTTTAAATGCTCCATCATAAACTGATTAAATGTTGTCAATGTCTAAAAATCATCAATTCTGCTTTTCACAATTAGTAAATGTAGGTACTTTTTATACGATATATCTTTCAATATAAATGAATTTGAATGTATTTCAAGATCAACAGATTCAAGAAATTCGAAAAAGTTATTTAAATTTATTTACTAAGGTATTTGTGTATTTGTGTATTTACGCTACTTAGTTATTCACTGTTTAAAACATTTATATCATTCGTATACCTCACAAATACCGGTTAATGGTAGTGTGCGATACTTCTAATTTTAACGTTTTTGTTAAAAACCATCAACCGATTGGTTTTCTTAGTGGAATCACTTTATTACTGAAGAAGGAATATTTATTTATGGGAGCAAAAAGTTGAAATCGGATTAAACCTCTGAGCAGTGGAGTGTAATCCTTCATTTATAAGCAAAGAAAAAAACGCAAAAAGTATTTTGTTACGCCCTAGTATTTATATTATGGACATAGTCAGTTTTTAACAGGTCATCTAAAAGATAGAGGCGTAACATTGTCAGAATTTCAAATTGTATTATGATCGTTGTCGGGTATACCGCCGTTCTATTAAATTATTTAGCGCCTAGCGAAAAGTGCTATTTCGAGACAGGAACCAGATCCATAAAATAAGAGGGATGCATTTTAACACGTAGCAGATGAGTATATTAGAAATCAACGTTTGTTTCTAGGTTATTTGCCATGCAACAAAATAATTTAGTTACATTATATTATTCCTTAAGTTAGATACTAATAATGATTCATAATATTGACCAAGGCTAGAAACCTAGGCTAGAAACCGGTAGGGTGAAAGATTTCTGTAATATATATTATTTTATTATTCACGTAAGGGCCCTGTTGGACCACGCGAAGTACAGTTAGAAGCGCATGTTGTTGTTAGCCTTCCTTTGCGCCCATACTACTTTCATTCTTTCGCTATAAGTTTTTTTCCTTTCGGCAGACCAAGTTTTTCCAGTCTTCCTACATTTTTCTCTCTGGCCAACCTTTCAAACGTTAACCTTGTGCCTGAAACAGCCTCTATCTTGAATTTCACTTTGTGTAATATTTGCTGATTGTAGGTCCTCTTTAATTGCAGTAATCCATTTAATTATTTCAACTTTAGCCCTACTCCTATTTTCATAAAATTCGACTATTTGTCTAGTTGGCCTACTCGGATTTATCGCTATGTATGCTATTTATTTGTTTGGGGCCTAAGATTTTTCTAATGATTTTTCTTTCCTTCTTATCAATTTTCTCGATGTCTCTCTTTCTATTCAAAATGAGCGTTTCTGCCCCATATAGATATTCTGGCTTAATAACTGTGTTGTAATATCTCATTTTTGTGTTTTTAGATAGGCATTTTTTGTTGTGAATATTTGGTGTAAGTCTCAATGCCGTTTCAATTTTTTGACATCTATCCTTATTGGCCGCTTTTTCCAAACCATTTTCCATGATTATTTCACTCAAATATTTGAACTGAGAGACTCGTCTGATGTTACCATATTTTGTTTTTAGAAATTGTGTCCTTAGTGTGTTGCAGGTCATGTCTTTTCAAAGAAAATTTGGAGTCCTACCTTTTCTGCTGTTTCTTTTAGGATTTCAATCTGTTTTTGTGCCGTTAATATATCTTGAGTTAAAATTGCTAGATCATCAGCAAACGCCAGACAATCAATTTTGGTTCACCCCAGTTTAATGGGCTGATCAATATTCAAGGCCGACTTTTTTTCACGCAACTCCTGTATTACTTTTTCTAGAACACAGTTAAATAAGAGTGGCGAGAGTCCATCCCCTTGTCTCATTCCAGTTTTAATTTCGAAGGGCTCTGAGATGTCACCCATGAATTTAACTTTAGACGTTCTGTTAGATAGTGTGGCTTTAATAATTGCCAGCGTTTTCAGATTTAGTCCTTGTCCTTTCAAGATTTGGACTAAAGATTCGCGGTCAATCGAATCATATGCTTTTTTGAAATCCACAAATGTACAGGTGAGATTTTTATTGTACAGTTTTTGATGTCTTAGGATCAACTTTAGATTCAGGTTCTGTTCAGGGCAGGATCTGCACGATCGAAAACCTGCTTGATATTCACCAATTTTAGGTTCTAACTGTACCTGTGCTCTGTCTAGTAGACATTGAGATAGAATCTTGTAACAAACTGGGAGAAGAGATATCCCTCTGTAGTTGTTTACATCCGTTCTATCTCATTTCTTGTGTAGTGGATAGATTAGAGCATCTTTCCAATCTTCCGGAATCCCTACAGTTCGCCAAACTTCTTGTAGAACTTTGGTTATTTCCTTGATTGTACGTGGACCAGCGGATTTTAAAAGTTCAGCAGCGATTCCATCTTCACGAGAAGCTTTGTTATTTTTAAGCTGCCTGATTTGCCTAATTATTTCATCTTCATTCGGTGGTAATTAATCTGGGCTTGTTTGTTTAGGGTTTAGTGTTGGTAATTTGTTTAAGGGCTCAGGACAGTTTAGTAGTTCAAAATATTTCGCAAGTTCTTTGCAATTGTCTTGGTTATTTAGAGCCAATTGTCCATTTTTCTTTTGGAAGTAAATACTTTGTAGTGCTTTTTATTTTTGTAGTGTCGAACTTTGGTATTTTCAGTATCTTTTGAATAAGTTTTCGAGGTTTTAAGCTAAGTTTGATTCTAGACAAGTAGTGATCCATATCTATGTTAGCTCCTTTCCTCACTTGAACATTCAAAATGTCTTTACAATTGGGTTATGAAATGGCAACATGGTCAATTTGAAATTCACCCATGTACGTGTTTGGGCACCTCCAGGTCTTTTGTTTTGTTATTTTCTTCTAAAAATGGATTGACATTATTTTTAGATTAAATTGCGAACATAGTTCAACCAATCTTCTACCATTATGGTTAGTCCATTTATGAGTGGGAAAACTGCCGACTGTTTTTCTGTACTTTCTTTCTTTACCTAGTTGGGCGTTGAAATCACCCAATAGGATTATTGCATGGTTAGAGGGAATTTTAGAGATAGTCTTTTCCATAATGTCCCAGGATTTATTTACTTTTTCAGGATTAGATTTATTTTCTTCGTTAACTGGGAGGTGTGCATTGATTAATGTATAGTTTTTGTTAGTACACTTGAGGGATAGTGTCATAAGTCGATTATTTACTGGCTGGACATTAGTTATAGAACCAAGAATGTTTCTTGAGATATCGAAAGCAACACCGAGATGTGGTGTATTTTTTAGTATTCTTTTGTCCGTTTTACTTTTAAAAAGTTTGTAGTTACCGAATTCCAAGGTGTTATCATCTGTCAATCTGGTTTCATACAAAGCTAAAATTCCCTCTGAAAGATTTTGCGTTTAAGTCTGGATGCCCCAGAATCCGAATCCGGGCCCCGGTTGTGCCAGCAAAGGATTGGCAGAGGATTGTCTACCTCCTGAGGTAATTTTGTAATTACTAGAATGCTTCATCTTGTACTTTGAATTAAATAACGGTTCAGAGGTTAAGACTGGAGGGGTTAGTTCCAGAATTTAAATATCAGCCGCACCACTGGTGAACAGACGCTGACCACTCAACCGATTGATACAAGTCAGACGCTAAGTGGATTTAGTTTTTTCTTGTTGCCTTGGTACGGGGCTGCTTGTTTTGAGATATTCGCAGCGGTCCATTAATATCTAATGGAACTTTCACTATTCACCACCCGTGACCCGTCCAGTGCCTTAGGTGAGGTATACTGGAATATATATATATATATATATATATATATATATATATATATATATATATATATATATATATATATATATATATATATACATCATCACACACTCAACCGTTGGGCTCCACAATCTCATATGGAACATACAACAACCTACGTCTCCGTCTAAATGAACATTTTTTGGTTGCTCCAATAAGCATGTTCCAACAAAAATGTAGCAACCAACAGAAATGTTCATTCAAAATGTTTTCCACATAAATATATATATATATATCTAGGGTATCTAAGTAATTGTTAAAATATTTCATGGAAAGTGCGTGATACATTGATGAAAATAAGTGGAAACAAAACTTCCCAGCCAAGTGCAAGAATGGTGCAGACTTTCACTGTGTGTGATGGGGCGGTGTAGTGCTGTGAAATATTTTTCTTATCTTGTAGCCCATTCTGGTCACTTTTCAATCAATGCATGATGGTTTTTAGTCATCTGGTTTCAGAAGGTTTTGATACCCGACACCCTTCTGACTCTACGAAATGTATAACATTGTCTTTTTTCCAAAGCGATTCGGTCGGCGAAGCGGTAGATCTTGATGTTGTCCTGTATCAACCAATGATTTTCTGCGTTTTGGGATCTCAAAATATATCCATTTTTAATCTCCAGTCACGATTCGATGTAAAAAAGTCCTTCTTTCATGCCGAGAAAGCAAAACTTCGCACACCGTTTTCCGCGTTTTCATCTGTCTGTTCAACTTATATGGTATTCATTTTTCTGCCTTCTGGATCTTTCCCATTGGCAGGATCACCAATGGTACCAACATTTAACTTCTCTGTCATTTGCTCTTGAGTTTGCATATCGACTTCTTTCAATGATAATACAATGTCAAAAATCGTCAATTCAGCGTATCAAAATTAGTATTTTTAGGCATTTTATACGATATATCTTTCAATATAAACGAATATAAACGAATGCATTTCAAGATGAACAGATACAAGAAATTCGAAAAAGTTGTTTTCGTTTATTTATTAGGGCATAACAAAAGAATTTGCGTGCTTGAGGTACTTAGTTATTGACTGTTTAAAACACTTCTGTCATTTCTATGCCTCGCAAATACCGCTTATTGGTAGTGTGGGGTAATTCTAGTTTTAACGTTTTTGTTAAAAACCATGTTCCAGTGTTTGCAATTCAGCATTTTAAAATTTTTTCAGTTGACCTGGGCGTTCTTTGTTATTCAAGTTGAAATAACCACTTTTGAAGTGCCTAAAACAACGCCCACAAGCGTTTGGCGTTGGAACATCGTCACCGTAAGTTTCCACAGGTATACGACTAATAAGAAAAGCAGTACGTGCCGCAAATGCTCTTTATTTGGTTGGGAAACTCAAGATGTTTACCGTAAAAAAATGACGTTAATTCGAAATCGTTTATAAATCAATGGCGTTTTGAAAGGTACAAACAAAATGGCACAGTATATATATATATATATATATATATATATATATATATATATATATATATATATATATATATATATATATATATATATATATCTATATATATATATATATATCAGAATTATTTCATTTTATTTCAAATTCATCTCTAATAATACATATCTATGCTAGTATAGATTTTTTTTAATGTTCTTTCAGAATCGCCTCAATTACTCTCGTCACGGCTTCTTGGCGAATAAATAAAAGGTGTACAAATTAAGGTGTTTTAAAAAGGTGTTTGTCCACTTTTTATAGTCGTGCTGGAACTCACATATTAAAATCTTTTTGCCGCTGCTCGGTTACGGTCTTTATAATGTTCTCCAATGTCCCAAAATGGTGTCCTTAAGGCGAATTTTTAATCTTGGAAAAAGCCACAAGGACTCAAATCTGTTAAATAGAAAAGTTGCGGACAGTGATGTTTTTACTTGTCAAAAACTCCTTAATTGAAATCACTATGTGGCAAGGTTCAGTCGAGTCCCGGTCTTCTAGTAGGTTTAAGTTTTGGTGAACTTGTGAGGTGATTGAAGATTATTGCTTCTACCGTTATGAGAAAAAGGATAAGATTATTTGAGGATCAGATTTATGTAGGACTACGTGGGGTTGGTCATCCTAGAATGACGTGATGAAAGTCATTTTAGGCTCATTGATGTGTGAAGTCGACATAAAAATATCCGGGTAGTGCTTCTGTGGCAGCCATAAGTAAGACTGTTTTTAGGATGGCTCTTAATTGACTTACTTCGAACAAGGATTGGGATTTGTTCTAAATTCCAAGTAAATTAATCTTTACTTGGGATTTAGAACGGAAACTACTTTATTTTTGAGAATATAGATTTTTTAGGTGTTTTTGATCGATGTAATGGAAATTTTGTCCTACGATGCAAATTTGAAATTTTCACATAAACTCTATTAAAAAAACAACTGTTGTTGTTTTTGTTGCTAATATATAACAAAAATACAAACAGCAATAATAATATTTATTGATGGTTCTGCAACTTTCCAATTTTGGAATTTAAAACTCGGAAAAAAAAGAGTATTTCACGAAATGAATCTTATTAGAATTGAAACACGCTCTGTTATAGTTAATCACACACTCCAAATACTTTATTACTTTTGAGTCCCCTTGAAAATTTGATTGATGTTTCCTTCCGCGTTCCCAAGGCCATCGTTGTGGCTCTTCCAGAAAAGGCGCCGTGCAACATCTGGTTTAGCGATAAGCGAAAATTGCGGGGAAGTGAATGAGGGTGAAAAAGCGCCGGAATAATCTACGAAATGTGCGAGCCTGCAATATATATCCGATGGTGGGACGATCCGGCTAAATTGCGATGGATATAGTTCTCGGAAAGGAAAACTATCATAAATAACGCCATAGTTTTTGAAAATTAGTTTAAGCGTTAGAGAGGAAGGTTGAACTTTTATTGAAATAGAATGTCGAAAACGATATTATTTTATGAAACTGTGTAGAAACTGGATATACTACTCAAAAGTACCAATCTAAGGTAAATATAACATTTTGTCTTTTGAATCTGTAAGTGTCCTCACCTTTATCTAGTGGATTTGCCGCTAGAGTATTCGGATGTACTTTTCCACATATTTTGAACTACAGTTTTTAACTTCTTGGCTACTATACTTTATAATCCTAAGGCTCCTTCCTTTAAATAAGTACCTTGTATCTCAATTCCACTTTGATTTTTTTCCCGGGGAGCCATAAGTTTTTTAAAATGATTGTTTGATTGGATTTTTTTTAAGTATATGATTTAGGTGTATGATTCTTATCTAGATATAATCCAAGCTATTTGACACTATCTGAATGTGATACGGGTTGATTATTTAATGTCACTAGGGGTGCTTCTCTTCGACATTTTGTAAATATGATGTTATTTTATTTCATCTTATTTTTTAAATCGTTGGTCAATTTTGTACCTCGTGAATTCCTCTTTGCAGTAACATTGCAGCAATGGTGGGGTTTGAATATGGGTTGCACGGATGGGGGTGGGGTTGGTATCTGTGGCCGTATCATCTGCAAATGGGGCTGTATGCGTGTGTTCATCAGTAAGTAAGTAAGCCGAATATAAGAGAAGATTCTAAGTAAGTAAGCTGAATATAAAAGAAACATTATTGGTCCTAGCACACTTCCTTGAGGTACTGTTGATTTTATATGATGTATTGTAGACATTTCTTGACCATGCCTTACTCTGAAGTATTCGATAGGATTCTAAAATAATAAAGTATGAGTGTGGTAGTTCCTTCTTGATTTTATACAATAGACCTTCGTACCAAACCATATGAAAGGTTTTGCTGACATCGGGAAGTTTTGATGAGCAGTATACCTTGTTTCTAAATGTGTCATCGATGATATCAACTATTCTATGAACTTGCTTTAGGTTATCATAATATTTCTGAAATCCCAATTGATATTCAGAAATGTGTATTTTTTATCTTGAATGTATTTGTTTTGACGTGTTAACAACAATTTTTCTAAGATTTGATAACAAGCTGATGGAAATTTAGCGGATTTACTTGAGTGCATAGAGACATAGACACAAATAAAACAAAACTATTAACAATTAACACCGCAGAGGCAGCAATATTAAACATGGAGACCCATCATTAAAAACCACAGAAGAAATTATTTATCTTGGAAGTACATCTCAAACAATGGAACAACAATAACATATATTCAACTAAGATTCCACAATATTCAACAATAGATAAAGCGAGAAAAATATTAGCCATCATGAGAAAAATTTGGAATTAAAAAAAATTCAAACATATTTACCAAAATGAATATTTACCAAATTATATAATTTGACTCTGTAATAAGTGCTGCTTATATCAAGAGATATAAGGAGGGGAAGAAGTCCTCAGGAGGGGAAGAAGTCCTGATTTTTTGGGGCAGATTAAAAATTACCTTCATTTTGTAGAACATATCATTATTGGTGCCGAGTTTAGAATTTTTAAATACGATCCGAAAATGAAGTACGATAACCAGGAATGGCACATTTCAACCTCACCACGGCAAAAAAAAGCTAGAACGAGCAAATCAAAAATCAAAAACCTAGCGATTTTCTTTTTAATAACCAGGGGAGCGCCCATAAGTAATTTGTGCCACAATATATATATATATATATATATATATATATATATATATATATATATATATATATATATATATATATATATATATATATATATATATCAAAATGGGATGAATTGAATCTTTGAACATGCTCAATTCCATTTCCATGCATCGTAACAAAGATTTTGGCTGATTTTTTTTTATAAATTCACGCACAATTTCAATGTTATTTTGGGTAACCACGGAATTTTTCGGATCAGGATGTTGGTCGTCCTTGATGGCCTTACGACTTTCTTTGAATCGTTTAAATCACTCATCGACTCTGCCACAGGATAAAACAATCCTCGTCATATATACACTTAATTAATTAATTGAAACGTTTCGGTGAATGTTTTACTCCGTTTAAAACAAAACTTAATATTCGCTCATTGTTCGATGTTCATTTGTCGACCGATAGTATAAATACACTGACACTTTAAGCGCGATAACTTGTCTTCTAATGATCAGAATGCCAATGTCATTTTGTCAGAACGTCAGTGAAGAATGTACCTTTCCAAGGCTTATTGCACTTTTTACGCTCCATCGAAAGATGGCGCCACTAGAAATAGCTATTTAAAAAAAAAAAAAATTCCGTGAGACTCACCCTGTATAATTAATTTACACCAATTTCTACAGTTACTACAACATCTTTTTGCAAGATAACGTCAGATCGCATAAAGCTTGTTAAATAGTACCGTTGTTAGAACAAACTGCAATAGAGATACTAGACAGGCTCACCAGATTCCCAGATTTATCAATGACAGAAAATTAATGGAATACGAGGGTTACTATTAATGTATCCGGAATTGGCAACAATGGTGTTGCTAGGCGCCATCTGACATATACATCGTAGAGTTTGACATTGTTGACTGTATACGTAATCAGAACATTTTGTCATTTGAAGTGTAGTAGAGTTCACTGAGTGGAGTAGAATTCAATCGTGGCCGTCGTTTGCTCACGGACGACGACCGACGAATTTAAAGATTAATTTCGTCCAAAATCGGTCGTTGTACCAGAAAATATCGATACTGTACGCGAATTGATAAAGCAAGATCGTCATGTGGCATACCGTGAGATTGAGGCATCCCTGGGCATTAGTATGAAAAGCATACAGAAGATTTTATATGTATATTGCCGTGAAAAAGATTTGTGCGTGTTGGATCACGTCTAATTTGAAAATCGCTCAAAAAAAAGCTCGTGTTGATTCGTGCAAAAAATGAAAGTAAATAGCAGTCGGCTGTATGGGTTTTTCAAAATAAGCCAAACCCAAAAAAAGTTGTTTGCGCAACGAAGCAAATGGTCGCCTGATTCTTTTTTGGAATAAATGGGTATGTGGCTACGGGTCGGTGCTACTAGAGAATCGTAGAACGGTCAATTTTGATTGGTAGATAACCATTTATTTGCCAGGAGTCTTTGAAGAAATAAGAACGAACAATCAGCGACGCAGGATCATTCTTCACCATGATAACGCGAGCTCTTACACATCGGACTGAACAACCCAATATTTGACCGGTTAAAACGTCGAATTGATGGGTCATCCGCCGTACAGTCCCAATTTGGCAACCCATGATTTTTTTGTTCCCGTCCGTAAAGAACGATTTTCGACGCTAGAAGAAGCGGTTAATGCGTTCAACATGTATGTTTTGGAAACATCTCAATCGGAGCGGAAAAAGTGCTATGAAAATTGGTTCAAACGTATGCAAAACTATATCAACGCGGAGAACGGAAAAACAATAAAACCATTTTCAATGATAAATATTTCTTTTCATGTATTATTTCCGATACATAAGTAGCAATCCTCGTAGCATTGGTCAAATTCTTGAGATATTGCGCCATAAGCAACACTAAATGAGCTTAAACTTTAAACATGTGTACAACGGATCTGATATAACTTATCAATGATGATTTTTTTATTTTCTTAAAACTTAAATAGTTACAGAAATTCACAATTTTTATTTATAATACTAAAACAAACTTTATAATTATTAATAAATCATTATTTATTTATAAAAAAATAAGTATCAGTGTATATTGTGTAAATATATGAGAATTTTGGCGCTACAAGATGAGCGTGGTTCAATGGAATTTCAAGTCTTAGACTTAGAAACTCTTTTTTTACATAAAATTCGCTGATACATCCTTTAAACGACATAGGTCATCTAATTCGGTACATACCTTGAAGAGTTTCAAATGAGAATTTCTATTTTTTTTATTATAAGAAAAAAAAATGAAATATATTTTTCACAGTATTTCAATGGTTTTTATGTTGAATTTGTTTTTGTTATGCAGTATACATCCAGACTCGACCATGTTTTGAAACTAGTTTCTTACTGTACACATTATTCCTTCCTTCCCTCTTTTCGCCTTCTTAAGGTTATGCTAGAGTATCGCGAAGCATCTGGTTACCCTACAAGGGAAATCGTGGGAGAGTGAACGAGGGTGAAAGAACGTAGGAATAATATAAATAATTTGCTATCCTACTATTTACTTCGGATGATTTAACGATCTAGCTGAATTGCAAAGAATATCGTTCGTACCAACGAAAACTATCAACAGGATTTGAGAGAAAATTTGTGCAAGAGAAGTTTGAAGTTAATTAGATGGAGTGTCGGAAATAAGAATAAGTTGTGAATATTACATTAAGAACGAGCAGATGTTAATCGAAAAGGTTTATTTAGTATCAATATACTAGGGTAGAGTGAAAATTTACTTTTTAAATGAAATATTGTTTTTTTTTATTGAAAATCGATTTATTCTTCAACGTAATGTTCTTTTAGCCTGATACACTTTTTCCAACAATTTTTCAACTTTTGTATGTCTTTCAAAAAGAACAACTAGTCGAATTCTGGAAAATAAGCTGAAGGGTCCAGAGTTGAGTCCAGAGAATAGGGTGGATACAGTATCAATGCATAGCGCAAATTGACTAATTTCGCTTTGCATTTCGGGCTCATTGTCGTGTTAAAACAGCACTTTTATCATTACCAAACAAGGGCGTATTTTATGAACTCCTCATAAAATTTGACAAATAATATAGCAACATTCTCCCGTCATTTTGTTCCGTTCCAAAAACTCAATGAAGAAAATATCTGGCGAATCTTAGAAAACAGTGGCTGTAACCTTTCCGGTCGATGGAAGCATCTTCGCTTTCTTCGGGGTATGTTCGCCGGGTAAAATTTACTGTCTTGATTGTTCTTTTGTTTTGGTGTACGGATATGAATCTAAGTTTCATCAGCAGTCACGAATAGCGCAGAAACTCCTTGAGATTTCGCTTATACATGTCTAAACACTACTGCTGCGAAGTGATCATATGATTCCGTTTTTCAAATTCGTTTGAGATGTTTATCATCTCAACAATCTCTCTAACTTTCATTCTGCCATTGACCAATACGATATTAAGGATTTTATAATGTTGTTGAGATTTTGTTGGTAGTCACCTCATTGGGGATTCCTGAGCGTGGAACGTCGCTTGTGTTGGTTCAATCATTTCTAAAGGGTCTTACTTTAAAGTATTTTTAATTCTTAAATAAAATACAGAATTTGCGAACGTCGTTGTGAATGTCGACTAATGGATATTTCTGGGTCTTGAGCAAACACTTTCACGTACCAAATCAATATACTCTTATGAACGACCATTACGACTATATATTACTCATTTTTTGTCTTCCACCGAACCAGTTTATTCAGTTTCTTTCTTTAGAAATTTTTAAACAATTTGATTGATAGCACTTTCAGATGGACGATTGTGCAAACAGGTAAATAAACATTTTTCACTGAATGTCCATTTTCATAAAATATTTCAACAATTTTAAGGCATGTTTGTATTGCATTCGACTCGATTTTTATTAATGTCATACATTACACTTCTGAAATGAGGCTAAATCTAGGTACATTCACAACGCCATCTTTTATTCAAGAATTAAATAAACCACTTAATTTGAAAGACTCGTTATATCATTATGATAACTTATGCACCATAAAATGTAAAGAAGTCTTCATAACTATCATTACTTTTTTCAACATTTCTGGGGTTTAGGCGATGATTTTTCTACGTAATCTGCAGTCAATAGCTCAAAAACATCGGCATCGAGAGACCATGGACTACGTAATATTCCCCCATCTTCAAGATTCATGTCTCCTTTTCGGAACTTTTTGAACCACAGTTGAGTAGTGCGGATTATTACGGCACGTTTTGCCCTATATTTCGCAAATCTCATAGCGGCATTACTGGCTTTGCAGCCCTTTTTAAATTAAAATCTAAAAATTGCTTTAATTTTGCAATTTATTTCACTCATTTTAACGTTTTTGTTAAAAACCGTCGACTGAATATTTCGAGGAGGAATCCCCTTAATACTGAAGGTGAAATGTTTATTTGTCGGAGTAAAAAGTTCAAATCGGATTAAACCTCCTAGGATTGAAGTATAATCCTTTATTTTTAAACAAGGGAAAAAATGTAAATACTTTTCATACAAAGGGAGCCACTTTTCAGAAATGTAATCAAATTTTTGCGATCGCGCTGCCAAATTAGCAAATCTTTCTGTCGGCAGAGTATTTGACTTTTCATTCTATCCTCATAGGGTAAGTATATCAAATAATAAAAACTGTCACTAAGTATATATTCTGGAATAAAATCTTAAATTTACTTTCAAAATATTCACTCTATTTGTACAAAAAAAAAGGAAATTGCAATTATTTTTAAATTTCTATCATTCTAACTTTGAATTATCATTTAATTAATTGGCTCTGGACGTAAAAATATGAAAAGCAATGTTTACAGCTTAAAATTGGAAAACCAAACATAACTCTGGTACGGTAACATTATAATGTAAGCTTTGTCAGATTTCAGCATGCGCAAGACGTTTTAAAATATCTTTTGATTTTATTTCCTTTCTTCGTAAGACTATCGTAGCGGCTTCTCAAGGTAAGGTATCGTGTAACATCTGGTTAATCGAAAATTGTGGGAGACTTGAGGGTAAAAATCGTTGGAATAATTTACAATCTAGTTTCGTAATATATAATATATTCGACATTTATATGCTAAATTTTATATCAGTCAATATATAATATTTCAAATCAATAATTAAGAAAACAAAAGAATCTGATACTCCTTTACTCCAGATGTTTATAGATTTCAAACAGGCATTTGCCTACGTACAGGTGGTCGTAGTAATGAGGCCATGGGGGAAATGGGGGATGTACCAGGATGATGATAACATTTAATTCTAAAGAATTAGTAAAAATTCAACAACACACCACGGGAAAAGCTGGATGAATTGGCGCAAGTTCTGTTTTAACATAATAAGGGTATCTGTTAATAATGTCGATTTTTTGCAAAATTTGAGCGTTTACTTCCATAACAAAATAAATTACCTTAATAATCAAAGTATTGACCATCGCCAGCTATTACATTTTGCCATCTTACTGTCAAAGAATGGATTCCTCACCAAAAGAACTTTTGTTTTTTGAGACCAACCATTCATCACGCGAAATTTTCAGTGGGAAAGTTTGTTTCCTGAAAGTCCGTGCTGTATCGATCGAAATAAATGGTAATCCGAAGGGGCTAATTCCGGTGAATAAAGTTTGTGGGATAGGACGTCCCATTTAACGTTTTCCAAATAGAATCTTACACATTTTGTAACATGAAGCATGTTGAAAAATTACTTTATCGTGTCTTTGGGGTATTCTGGTTGTTTTTTTTTTTCAATGCTCGGATCAATTTTATCGATTGTTGTAGGTATCAATCGCTAGTTATCGTTTCACCAAGTTTCAGCACACAGCTCCCCTACTATTCCAACAAATACACATTTTTCATTACCTGTCACAACTTGATGCAAAAAAGTTATCTGCAAAACATAGACTTAACAGATGCTTAGATTAGGATATGCGGATGACTTAAACATATTAACATGGTCGAAAATACTATTAAGAGAGACATAATGAAATAAAGGTAAAAGCCAAAAGAGCCGGCCTACAAATAGCCGGTAAAGAAATAAATATAGATAAAGCAAAGGTCATGGAAAAGAGAACTTATCCAAGGAGAGAACAGAACTGGATAATCGGCGCAGCTATGATAACACTAAAGTTGTGAAGTAAATAACTTATCTGGGAAGAAAACTAGAACAGGGAATATATAAAATTCCAAGATTTTTTGAAAGAAGATTACGACGAAGAATTTTTGGTGTTGTGAATGATAATGGAAATTGGAGGCTCAGAAAGTATTAGAGATGATCCACGACTAAGTTCGCCAATAACAGTTCCAACAGAGAAGAGACAACAATAACAGCCGAATAGAAACGATCAAACGCCAAGTCAAGACTGTGGGAAGAATGGATCGCGTAGTTTCGATCGCTGGGAACATTTATTGTTGGATGGTGCGAGTTGCATTGAGATTGCGATCCACCATCAATATGGTCAGTTGAAAATAAAGAGGCATGTGGCGTGAATTCTAGTAATCGACCGACATTTTTGATTTGAATCAACTTGGCTGACTGATGGCAAATCAAAGCGAATCTGAACGTTAACATTGTAATTACCACAGAAATTAATAATATGTAAATAAACATTACTAATCGAACATATATTTTTATTTGCAAGTGTTAAAGAGCAACTAATGAAAAATCTCTGCAAACTTTTTGAACAATCCGATAATTTTTAAGGACTTGTTGAATTACAAGTATATTAGATACCAAAATAAATTTTGATTTGCATAACACTTAATCAGGCTATCTACTAGGTATGATCTGTAATCAATGATCTGGAATTGGCTGTATCTGTCATCTGACGATATGGATATATATCACCGACTAGGCTAGGCCATGTTTAGGGTGCTGGTTTATTAGGATTTAATAATGGACGCATTTAACGAAATTTTAGTTCGTTTCATAGCGGAGTGATTATTTACTAGCTCGTATTTCATACTTTCAGCGTCGCCAAGGGCACATATTTGAAATTAATGGCCGAAAATTGCGAAAATACATAGCAATGCCTGGTGTAGTTAAAATAAAAACTTAATATCAAGATGACAAAATTTACATTTGGTATACTTTTAAGTTAGGTGGAATATTGTTGAGGAATTGTCTAAAAAATAAAATGTAAAATTTAAAAATTTTAAATCATGGAGCTTTGGTAAAATTTAAGATAACAATTGTTACTGAAATAGTTAAATTTACTCGTTTTATACTGTTTGGCATACAGCTTTTTGAATATATTCGAATTTCAGATTTGCTTTTATTATTATTGATTTATTCACAACTTTTCAGTTGTAAAGTATATCAGAGGCGTCCGTCGGGTTCGATCCTTGCACTAACTGAATCTTATACGGGTGCATGGATCTTTGTGAAGGATACGAAGCACCGATGATCTTGTCACATTTAAAGCAGCTGCGCGCTTTCGAGTCGATAAGTTTTGGCTGTTGGCGCCCGGACGCTCTCACTCTCTCAATGTTTTCATTGGTTCCCGTTGACCTTCGATGGCCGGGGATGCGTTTATTTAACGTTGAACTAGTTTCCTCAAACTTACGAACCCATTGCTTAATCAACAATGTTGCAGACATCTAGGGCGCGTAATAGTGCGGTAAAACTTGCGCACATAAAATAAGCGCTCCTCTCCCATGTAGCGCTGCATGGTAACTAAATTTCCCTGAGCCAGACTATAGTTTAAGACTCCTCCATTCTACCTCTACTACCAAATTTTTTACAGCGCAACCAAACATTAACAACTCTTTAGAATTGTAGTATCATTAAAAAGTAAGGTGTATTTTTTAATAAAACTCAAAGTATTTATTTATTTATTAATTCACGTTTATTTTGTTTCTTTCAAAGTAATCCCTTGTCATTGCAACATACTGATTCCAACGTTTTTATACTCTCTTTCTGACATTTCCTTCAAAGTGCCACCAAATTGCTTATAGTCTTATAGTATATATAGCTTATGTGGACTCAAAACAGCGTATACACAAATTGGTTTCTTCTTGGAATATGGTGCTTGCGAAACGGTCTTTGTTTAAATTTTAGCAAAAAAATGTTGCATCATTATTGCGGTATGCGATTGTCTGTTATGGTGATGCAACAACCGTTGCCACCAAAATACGAGTTGTTTTATAATATCTAGAATGTCTTTAATTCTTAATCGGCGATTATTCGGTACAAGATCCTTGATTTTGGTAGTGTTTTCTTCATTGGTTGACCTGGAAGGTCTTTTTGAACGTGCCTTACTTTTAATTTCTTTACCATCCCTAAAGTACTTGTTTCACTTGTAAACATTTTTTACATTTGTAGGTTCATCGCCGAAAAACATTAATATTTCTAAAGCATTAACACAAGAAATATCAGTTTTGAGACAAATTTTCTTTTTTCTTACTTGATATATTGTTGAGCAATTATAAAAGACGGTATAATTTCTAACCTAACAAGTGACATGATATGAAACTTCTATTAGCTCCCAAGCTTAGTTATATCAACTTAAAAACTAATTGTTGAATTGACAGATAAAGCTTGTGAATTTCTATAACAAAAGCTAACTTGCATTTTGATCATAGTAGTCAGTTTTTCCACATTTGCATGGGTTTTGATCGTATATGTTTTCGCTTGATTTAAGTTTGTAGTGTATTTTTAGTGCACTTTGAGCTTTGAGGATCGTTTTGATGTTGCTGTCTTTATCAATTTGTCGAATATTTTCTGATCCTGTCATTTTCATATGTAGTTTTGTAAGGAGAGATAATATATTTGACCCTTTGGTGATTGTTTCGTTGTAATTTTGAGGTAAGTTGTCCTTTGTATTACTTCTCTCAGCATTATACCATGCTTAGTTAAATAATTTCCAAAACTAAAATGTTCAGGAATAGAAAAAAAAACTTTTTCAAAAGTTTTTTGAAAAATGTATTCTTAAAACATCTCTCTTACTCCCAAAATTTAATATAATTTAATTAACATTATCATTTTTTAACTCTTCTCAAAACTATATCTTTTACCTAAATTTCTCTTTTATTATTTATATTAACAATAATTGTAAAACCATACATTATTAAAAAATCACATTAAATCTATATTTTATAAGATGAAATTCCAACAATATCTTCCAATCTAGAAATAAATTGGAAGCCAACACAAGCAATGCAATATAACAATTTGAAGTGCCGAAAAACTTACATTTTTACTCAAAACTAACAAGCAATAATATATTTTTATTGCGGGACATCAAAGAAAACTCGGGGAGCTTAAGAAAGAGGTTTCTCTTTGATGGTTAACAAAGAGAAATCCACTTTATACTATTAAGTTTGCTTTTGAAAATCAGAGTTGTGGTGGAAGATTTTCAAATATTTTAATATTTCTTTCCTTAATATAGTGTGTTTCACTGACTTGTAAATTCCAAATAATATCACTAATATTCGAGAATATTTAAAATAAATATAAGAGATACAATTTTAGATAAAGAATGCATTACCATTTTGGGGTTATTATGCTATTTATATTTAAAAGCAGATAAGGGAAATAAGGTTGTAGTCATGGAGGAATCTGATTATTTTGAATGTGTTGAAAAATTAATTCAAAAAGGCCGATAAAGACGATTAAATAATTCATTATCAAAAATGGAAAACAAATCTGAAAAACAAATTTCATATTTTAAAGCGAAAAAGAAACCAAGATTATCATTTTTTTAGCTCTACAGGCCAAGCTGGCCCATGGTTCGGTTTGATCTGGTCACCCAACCAGATATAGTGATGATCTTGTTACCCAACTGCGACCGACGTCGCTTAACTTCAGTTATCGAGAGCTGATTGGCTCAGCTAGCCTTTGGCCTGCTAAGATTATATGCTCTACCAAAAATTCATAAACCAGGAAAATCAATGAACCCAATTGTATCAATCATTGATTCTCCAGCATATAACTTGGTAAAAGGGTTAGCAAAGGTATTTGGAAATATACCGAACCAGCTTCTTGTTCTTTGATAAACTCAACGTAATGCATAAAAAAGATACACAAAAACACACATCTATAGGAAGGTGAGGTCTTGGAGTCCCTTGACGTATCATCACTGTTTCCGAGTATACCGATTCCGCATACCTTGAAACACCTGAGGGAGTTACTCAAGTAAAACAAGTTCAGTAACATAATTGTTACAGAGTACATCTCTCTAACAATATTATGTATGAAACAAAATTGTTTTCAGCTTAATAATTGCTTTTGTAAACAACAAGAAGGAACAGCTATTCTCTGTTACCGTTCTTAGTCAACTTACTCATGAGAAAATTTGAAATCGAGGCGAAATATTAATTTAGTTACTTTCCGAGGGTGGGGTTAAGATATGTGAATGATGTTTTTGTAATTTTTGATTAAAAAAAATGAAAATTTTATTTTGTTAAGAACTTAAATGGTAAATCTGATACCATATCATTCACGTATGATCTCGAGAACAATGATAGATTGTCATTTTTGGATAGTTCATACATTCCTAACGATTTGCATCATAGCTTCCATAATAAGGTGTCTTCAAATTTTATGGTAGATAGATTGATTAATTTTCCTTTAAACAAAGATAATTATAACAAAGTATCAATTTTATCCTTTGGGTTACCCAAGACTTATCGTAATTTCTTCGAATTCCTTCTAAATGTCTTCGTAAAACATTTCTTCTTAATTTCTCTACCATGTGGAGAGTACTTTAGTATCCACTTTTTTTTTAAATATTGTCTAGCTCTCGTGTAAATTAGGCATCAAATGGTATTACCATTGCATTGTTTTTGTTCTGTTCATTATGAAAACTCGAAGATTCTTCCAGAAAGTGTCTAAAGTTATGTTTTCTAATTAATGTATTTACAATATTCTTATTATAACCATTTATATTGAACACTTCATTGATTAATTGTTATTCTTTGTTATAATTATCTGTATTTAGATGAAATTGAATTATTCTATCTACAAAAAAAATAAACTAACCATCTTATTATGGAGCTATGATTCGAATCGTTTGGAATATATCTCGAAGCGGTGGTGTTTTTTATATAAAAATATCAAAATCTAACCTATTTTTATTGTTCTTACTTGTGATTTCAAGTTTAGTGGTATTTTTTTAGAATTTTGTGATTTGAAGTTTAGTGGTAAATTTCTTAGAGTTTGATGCTAACATGTTTACTTTAGTGGTAGATCTCCTTGAGTTTAGAGTACTATTTTGTTTTTTTTTTGCGTATTATACATTCATTATCGTTAGCACAGATGTTAACTACAACCAAGAGATAACATTACAGTAATATTTTAAGGATGAATACGACAAACACTGTTCCCATAGGGGGATCATAATACCGAATTTAATAGTCAAAAATAAAACATGACATCTAAAACCAACCGATAAGCTGAAGATATCAATCATTTTGCGTAATGGACGACTTTATGTAAAAATTACATTATCGTCCACGAACAAGTTACCCCATAAACAAACTCTACTCCCTTGTGACTCACTGTGCGACCCGTACAAGTCGAGGAGTCGTTTATTTCGCGCAGCATGCGATGCTATCGCGCGTATACAATTGCCACATAGGCTTTTCGAATTTTCATTAACTTTACACGAATATTATAAGGTTTGGACATAATCCTTTTTTATCAGAATGCTTTTTTTTATTCTCAAGGGCGTAGTCGATAGTAATAATTAATTGATTTCTGTATTATTGCGATAAATATTGATTTTTGCTTTCCAAAACACCATTCCGTCATTCAAATTGCCGGCGTGATTTATTATTGTATTTTATATTCTCTTCTTTTTTCATCACTCGATTTTTTTCTGGAGCGTTCCGGCGCTACATGTCATGTTAAAATAATGTTACCTTACATTTTATCAAGAGATGATAATCTCATTAAATTATATTTAATAAATTGTTCTTATTCTTCCCGTGGTGCTACAGTCAGTCGGTGAGTCTTGAACTCCTGCAACCTTTGTCTCCATCCGGATCGACCTCCAGTAGTTTCTGGTCAGATTTTAATATGCAGTTGTTCTTCAGCATCCTTCCTGACATTGTCCTGCTACCGTGTTTATGATCTTTCTTTGTTTCTATTATCCACTATGATTTTCCTTGGCATTCTCTTGATATTCTTTTGCTTGAGTTCGAAGTTATAGTCGATCCTCCAGTTTTCATTATCATTCACAGCACTAAAAAAGTATTCCTATTTCAAATACTGCATTTATTCTGTTTTCTTTGTGAGAGCTCACGTCTCACAGACATAATTGAATATTGGCAGAATTAGTGTTTTTATAAATCTTGACTTTCGCGTCCTTTTTTTCTGAGTTTAAATTTTAGGACAGAATGCAGAGAGTAAGAAATTATATTATGTTGGTTTTGCTAATTTGCTTTCCAAATGAGTAAATTCATTAACAACTTCAATGTCATCATCGCCGATTGTCCATTTCTTTTCTGCTCTTCGATTTGTTCTCATTTTACTTTTGTTTTGTCAAAATTTATTCCTAGACCGGTTTCTTTAGCTTTATCGCATTATAGGTCATTATAGGTTGTTTTAATGACCTTTTCGATTTTGTTAATATGTTTAGGTCATCTGCATACCCTACTATCTATTTTTCTTTATTTATTACTGTTCTGTTTACGTCTAAGTCTGTTTCGCAGACGACTTTGTTCTCACTGATGACTTATAATATTTGTTAGAATTTAATAAATTCTGCAAAGTAATGACATGTCACGATAGTTTCCACATTTTACTTTATATCTTTTCTTTTGAATCAGACATATTACATTTGAATCAAACAACTTTTTTATAGACTTTAAAACTTGTTTTTTTTAGTTACTTTATTGATTGATAATGAAAAATTCTGCTGCCAAATCAGATAAATCAGTTGACTTGTTTAACAATATATTTACAATTACACTTTTTCAAAGACATTTTAATTGTGAAACTGAAATCAATACTGATTCACTATAGTCACCGATGATAGTCTTAAGGAAGTCACACTAGGATATCGTTTGCTTTTTGCAGACTGGAACACGAATAGGAAGTTCTTCCACATCCAGTGGACTTTCTCGACACGATTCGATTACCACATTTTTTAGTATGTGCAATATACTCTTTTTAAGACTTTTTCTAGATCAATTCTTCTATTGAAATCTTTGATGCGAAACATTAAAATCGAAGAGATTTACCCCTAAACACCATATGACTTTTTTAAATTTCCCAACGCGCATTTCACTAATAATATTAACATCATCAGGAGATGAATTAATCTTATTAAAGATAAAATTATTATGGTTAATAATAACTAATGATAATATGGTAATAATAATTAGCAATAATATGATAATAATAATTAAGAATAACTGATTGAATGGGTAGAATTATAACTATAATCCACAATCAATCTTGGAGAATGCCGGTTTTAGGCTATACTGGAACACAGCCCTCATAACCAATCGTAAAATAACGCACAACCGACCAGATATGACGCTATTTAACAAACAAGATAAAACTGCTCTTATCATTGATTTTATAACACCACTAGATGAATACATTGAGACTATTTCTCAGTGTGTTCAGAAATTATTTCTCAATGTGCGGAGAAAAAAACAGAAATACGAAGAGCTCGCCTTTGAACTAGAAGAAATGTACAAATTAAAAGAAACGAACATTTTACCATTCGTCATTACTGTAAATGGATTAGCCTACATGCAATTTCCCAACACATCAGACCACTTTAACTGTCAGAAAATATCATTGCGGTAGCTCAAAAAGTAGTTAGTTATCTTGGGGACAACGAGAATCGTGAGGTCATTCCTTCAGTCCGCTTGACTATGTCTGGGTTCGAAACCCGGCATTGTCAATTTCAACCCATAAATGGGTAAAAAAAAGATATCTGATTATAGTTATTGATATGATTATCTGATTATAATTAAAGATTAAATGGTTTCTTGATGACATTAACATGAAACGCGCGGCGAAGTTTAAAATATAAATTGGTGTTCAGTGCTAAATCTTTTATATTTTAAAAATGATATATTTTTAAAATTACCCTTTTTTTGTTATTCTGACATTATTTTTAACTAAAAAAAAACGCTGAACTTATGAATCACTTTAAAAAATCTGGTTGGCAATAAGCCGAAAAACCAGAAAAATAGATTGTTGGTTGCAACTTTTTTAATTTCAGTATAAGTTTACAACGGGGGAGATATTTTACGAATCACAAAAAAGAAGACAAAAGGGCGGTAAAACAATTTTTGATCATCGGGGAATAAATTATTTTTTGCTGGCTATTAAGCGCCAAAGCAGCAGATTTTAAATATGTGTATTGTCGACGTTACAATCTCTTTTTTTCCATCGAGGGAAAGTGTTATATAAATAGGACGAACAAAAAAGATTTCTATCCATTAATTATGCATGATATTGTCCACGGCTTCCTTAACCTGCTTTTTTTTTCTTTTATGGTTTAAGGATCAGTTATCTAAAATACAATATTAGATTTGGTAAAAATTAAATGGCTTTTAATAGAAGGTTTATGTTTATACCAAACCTAATTTCCTCTATAATAAATCTGGCAATATTGGAATTTTTATTAATTTCTTTGTAATAAAAAGTTTGATAGCCAATATTATATAAGTAGAAAATATCAATGACACTAGTTTACAAATTTTAACTTTTTTTATACATCCCGAAAGCTATGTATATAAATATGTTAACCTACCTTTCTTAAACCTAAAAGTGTTAGCAGAAATATTCATGAAGAATTATCATGTCACATTTTTTTTCTACAGTCAAATCATTTTTTTCAACTACCCTACGTGGCGACTTCAGTTTAATATTTATTTATTCGACTGAAACAACAAATATCTTGTTTCAAATTGAATTAAAATTTCGAATAGAAAGTGTAAACAAAGTTCTGATCATTTTTGCTACGTTTGAGGACAGTTTATATTTTCAAAAAAAAAAGAAGACCCATCGTAGAATCGTTAAAAAGTGCATATCTTCACTATTTTAGATTTTCTGTTGCAATCCAAGATAAAAAGTGGGTGCCTCATATGTTTTGTGAAAGCTGTAGAATCGTTTTACTCTAGTGGTCATCAGGACATAACGTATACCTTCCATTTGATTTAGCAATGTTATGGAGAGACTTACTTTTGTGTTACGAAGACATGTATATAATACAATAAGCATGATTATTTATATATACATATATATATATATATATATATATATATATATATATATATATATATATATATAAATATATATATATATATATATATATATATATATATATATATATATATATATATATATATATATATATATATATATATATATATATATATATATATATATATGTATATATATATATATATATATATATATATATATATATATATATATATATATAAATATATATATATATATATATATATATATATATATATATATATATATATATATATATATATATATATATATATATATATATATATATATATATATTATATTATAGAAATCTTCAACCTCTCTTCGGTTTCGGTTTCGTTACGCTACCTTGTGAGCATATATATATATATATATATATATATATATATATATATATATATATATATATATATATGCTGAAATTCCGTCTGTTGATTATACATTCGAAGGATCTACCACATCCAATTTGTCCCGGTAATTCGAGTCAAAATATACTTCTAGAAGATGACAACGAAAGTGATGTTGAAGTTAAATTGATTTTTACTAGACTTACTGACCGATGTGCTAAGTTATATATATATAATGTTGCAAATTCTAGCCATAATTTATTGAATGAATTATCATTAACTGTTCAACCAGCTGAAGACCATAGTATCAGCAAACAGCGGGTGGCTTTCTGTCACCCGAACCAGCCTTTCTATGCCCAGCTAATATATCGCTCGTGTTCCCAAACAAGAGCAATCTGATTATTCACCGCCGAACCCTTATGACGCCTCGACATATACCCCTCCACCCGTTGCCATGGTTACCGTCCCTTAATAGTCTCATTACCACACCGTTCTCAAAGGCCTCACGCGACTTAAGTCATCAATTCATTTTGAGAATTACATCGAATTCTTGTTAGATTGTAACAGCAATAGGTAAGGAAGCTAAAGTGCAAACCAGAGTTATGATGTTCCAATATCATTAAATACGTCTCTAAATATTGTGAGAAATTTCGGTTCTCGGGTTGAACCGCGTCTTAGATTTACAAAATCTCGACGTTTCGGCTTCCAGTTTGAAGCCATTCTCAAGAAAATCTAGTTGATGTATTCCGAGGCCTCAATCTGCCTACTCCCCAGGGATCACAACTAGAAAGGACCTTTTTTTCTCTTTCATCTTTTCTATATATCTTTTCTTTCTATAGATCTTTGCTTCTTTTATCTTTTCTAGTTGTGAATCTTGTAGAGTAGGCAGATTGAGGCCTCGGTGCAAATCAACTAGATTCTCTTAATAATTGTTTCAAAGTGGAAGCCGAAACGTCGAAAATTTTTGAAGCCGAAACGAAAAAACGTAAAAAATTTTAATTTAAAGACCATAGTATCAGCAAACAGCGGGTGGCTTTCTGTCACCGAACCACCCTTTCTATGCCCAGCTAATATATCGCTCGTGTTCCCAAACAAGAGCAATCTGATTATTCACCGCCGAACCCTTATGACGCCTCGACATATACCCCGTTGCCACCCGTTGCCATGGTTACCGTCCCTTAATAGTCTCATTACCACACCGTTCTCAAAGGCCTCACGCGACTTAACATCATTTAGGTGCGCAATGATGAAAACTCATTAAAGATATTTGAGGATACGGCAATATATATGCTGGTGAAATATTTTTTTTCTGAAAAAAAGAGGAACGGAACTAAAATCTCCGTATTAGTATTTATTTCCATTACAAAATAAGGAAAGATATAAAATCAATAAATAATTTCAATAAACACCTTGATACACAACGCTCATTAAATATACTGTGGAACAAAAAAAAATAACGCAGCAAAAGAATACATCATACTAGGGTGTAACAAAAGTGTTTTGCGTTTTTAGGGCACTTGCTTATTAACTGTTTTACCTAGAAAATATTCCTCGAGATGTAGGTGGTTGTTTTCGATAACCTCAAATCATCTTTGAGCCAGTCATTTTATTCCGCTTCAACGCAACTCAGTTTTTACGTCTTCTTTGATCTTGATTTTTTTCCTCACAAAAGTGAGTCGTGGACGGGAACAAGTGGTGATCCGACGGAGCGAGGTCGAAGCTTTATGCTGGGTGAGGGAGAAGTTCAAAGTCCAACTCGTTTACAATTGAGCGAACCTGGATATTTTTCGGTCAGAACAACGTAAACTCTGGCGGGACATAACCCACTGCTTTAAGTCATTAGAATTGTTGATATGAACCCATTTTTCATCAAGGAAACAATCCGTTTGATAAAAGGAAAATCACTAGGGTTTTTGAGGAGAGTTTTATACGCTACCGTTCGACGCGAGTTTGCTGCGGCAGTACATGAAAGATGCTTCTACAGCTCTTTGGCGCAATTCCTATGCTTCGCAAATACCAGTTAATGGCAATATGGAATACTCCTGGTTCTCCTGAAAGTTTTCTAGTGCTTGTTCTAAGATCTGCAGCTACAACTGCTCTTAAAATGTCGACATCAGGAGTCTGTGGACGACCTAATATTTCGCTATCTTCAATAAATGCGACACATTCCTTTTGCAAATCTTACAAGTGGTATCAGTCGCTTTGAAGCCTTTAAAATTATGTCTTAATTTTTTTTTCACTTTTAAAATTATTTCACTCAATTAGACGAAGAAATGTTTATTTGCATGGCAAGAAGTTGAAATCGTTGAATTATGCAACCGAAGGGTGAAGCATAATCCTTGATATATAAACAACAACACTTTTCACAAATCTTTTCATGCAATAATGCTTGCAGTTCCGTGTCCTAAAACTGTTTCTAATATCAAAATGATATTAGAAAGAACCATTTACATGGTTTTTGTACCCCAACTGAAAGTTGTTAATTATTGTTTATTTAGCACGTCTGCTTTTAGAAATATTCATTTACTTAAAAATAGAAAAAAATCTTAAAAAATGAAATAAAAATGGCTAATTTTCACCGTCTTTTTATAGTTTTTGGATCAGTTTCTCTTTAATAATATACCAGCAGTAATTTCTTAACATGTTTTCATCCCAGAATCCTTCATGTCGTTCTTCGAAAATCTTTAAATCTTGGTGAAAACGTTCGCTCTATTCGTCACTCATACTTCCAGGTTTTCAGGAAGTAAACTCAAATGCGAGTGCAGGAAATGAATCTTCAATGGCATGTTTACTCAAACTACTTACTATTTTACAATAAATCAGCAACAATATCTTTATAAGTTTCACTTTTTTTAATTTCTCAAAAATTCTTCAACAACCATTTTGAATGACTTCCCATCAACTTTTTCATTAAAAGATAAAAGGCTTTCAAACTGAGGATATTTTATATACATTACGGATCTCTGGGCCAACAAATATCCCCTCTTTCAGTTTTGCTTCTATAATACTTAGAAAGATTTTTTTGTAAATACAGGAAAGCATCACTATTTTTGTTTAGCGCCTGTACAAAGTTTTTCATAAGTCCTTATTTAATGTGTAAAGGGGGTAGAATAATGGCTTTTGGATCTACCACCGATTCATGTTTAATGTTCATATTGCCCGGAATATACTCGTTCCGAATAGGCCATTATTTTACTACATAATGATGCTCTCTGGCCCTGCTGTCCCACAGACAAAGGAAACAAGAGTATTTTGTGTAACCACCCTGCAATCCCAATAACAAACCGATTACTTTGAGGTCGCTGCACACTTTCCATTGGTGTTCTTCATACTTTATTAAATTTATTAAAGTACACATCGTTTCATAGCTCTTTTTACAATTCACTGCGTGTCCTATTGGTATAGACGGTTTCTCATTCCCGTTGTGTAATAAAACAGCTTTCCGACTATATTTTGAAGAGTCTACGAATAAGCGCCACTCTGTTTTATTATAGTTTTGATTCATTTCTTCAAAAAGTCCCAGGCTATCGGTACAATAACAATATTCCCCTTCTCTTTTGAAAAATTCTGAGTAAACTTTGCTCCTATATCTGGGCAACGTAACTTTCATGTCTGGTATTAATAAATTCTATTATTGTGGGCGAGAACCAAGAAGCTCTGCTGTAGATCTTGATAGTTCTTAATCTCTTATGAGATCATTTAATTCGGCCTGGTTAATTAAATATGGAGTGTTTCCTTGAAGAGAGAAATCGTCAGAATCCCTAAAAATCAATTTAACTTCAACATCACTTTCGTTGTCATCTTCTAGAAGTATATTTTGACTCGAATTACCGGGACAAATTGGATGTGGTAGATCCTTCGAATGTATAATCAACAGACGGAATTTCAGCATATATATATATATATATATATATATATATATATATATATATATATATATATATATATATATGCCCACAAGGTAGCGTGACGAAACCGAAACCGAAACCGAAGAGAGGTTGAAGATTTCTAATATAATATATATATATATATATATATATATATATATATATATATATATATATATATATATGTATATATATATATATATATATATATATATATATATATATATATATATATATATATATATATATATATATATATATATATATATATATATATATATATATATATATATATATATATGTATATA